>VXAD01011634.1:958710-1074585 GCA_013399195.1 Dicrurus megarhynchus | reverse complement strand
CTCCTCTCCTCTCCTCTCCTCTCCTCTCACACAGGCCTTATGACTTAGTTTGTCAGTTTTGCACTATGATTTCACCTTCTGTCTGCTTTTCCACTAAGTGGTAAATTCAGGGGGTGCCATCAGGGAGTTCTTTAGTGTTCTGTGTAGTAACTTGCATATTGAACCAGAACCTCCAGAACCTCTCTCTTGCTGTTCTCTGGATTATGGCCTGTCACTGTACCATAATTGTTGTCTTGTCCCTGGATTTGCTGTTAAGGTGCTGTATAAAACTGCACATCTTTTCCTCATAGTCAAAAAGTCACCAGAAGGCTTTCTAGCACCAAAACTCTTGTCATCGGTGTTCTTGGTGACTGAATCCTTCACTGTGTAACTCGCCTTTCCTTGCTCTCTGACGGGCAAGAGTATTGCAGGGCACTATGTGGACATCGTGGTCTTCTCTTTTACATCATGAGTGTTGTGAGCCTGGAATTAAATCACTCCATGGCATCTCCAGACAGCATTCTTCCTTTTGCTCATAAACTCTGCAAATAGGAAGCTGCATAGACAAACGTAATCTTAATAAAAATGGTATTGATAACGTGTCCTATAGAGTCACTTGAGAGAGAGAAACCACCTAAAATCTTGGTTGGTTCAGTAAATTTTAGAGCTGCACATCTCCCTCACTGTAGAGGAACTTTAGTGTGCCAGTAGTCCTCAGACAGGCAAGGTGAGCATGAGGAACATCAGTTCCACTGAAGTCAATGTGAATAAAGTGCTCAGCCTGTTCAGGAGCTGAGAAAATTCCACCAGCTACAATTTTGGGACTCTAAATACCTTTGAAAATCAGATCCATCAGATTTGCAATGTGTTCTACATAGATGAATGAGCTGTTATTTTGGGAAAGGCTGGTGCATGAGTTATACGAGTGGGAGACTTGATGTACAAATGATTTTTGGCATAAGAGAACTAGAACTATGTTAGGCAATCCAAGAGGTCCTGATTCCCACATCAATTTCTGAACTGTTCTTTTCTTCTGTTGTTTTTTCTAAACACAGTGATCTGTAATAGATTTTATTTCTGTTTCAGTGCCCTCTGGTGTTTGTATTTTCTTTTGTTTAGCTCTGATTTCTTCTTCCTTTTTCTGGCATACTTATGCACTGAGATATCTTTCAGCTCAGCTCAGTCCCTTTATCCCTTGCACTGTTCTCTCTGACAGATCCCATTTAACAATACTAGTCTGTCCTTCTCTCAAAAGTGTTTGCAATGTCCTTGGTTTGTGTTATTTATTTATCTCTGTCTTATTTTCATTTCTTCTTTTTTTTTTTATAAACTCTAAAAATCTGGGGTTTATTATTCTTTGGACCACGCACCTGCAGTGGTTTCCATGGCAACATGATTCTGCAGCCCCCAGCTGTTTCATTCCTCATTCTTATTAGCAGTTTGCTGGATGCTGGTAAAAATGCTGTGTGTTTGGAGAGGCAACCTTGCAGCTGAGAGCACGAGCATTTAATTACTTTGAAACTGCTTGTCTGCTTGTAAGTCCAGTCACTTTACCTGGGCTGGGAACACAAGTCAGCTATGACTATTTAGCAATCCCATCTCATTAGCTGTGCTTCCTTGTAATCTTTGCATATCTACCTTATGCTTAAGTTGATAGCTCATGCTCAATCCAATTATTTCTTATGATCTAAGCACGTTAGATTGCTCTCATTTTTCCTGTGTCTTTCAGGAAACCTGAAAAATAACGGCATTCCTTTAACTGAAATGTTTAAAGAGCTGACTGTAGACAAGCAGAAGCTGGGCTGTCAAACCTCCTAAGTACTGTCACAAAAACACCTCCATCATGTCCCTGAAAGTAAAGTCCTTACTACTTTGTGATGGGGTTTTGAGCAGAAATTATATTGAAAGAATATAATGATCTTTCTGTCTGCAAATCTGTCTTAGTTTTATGCCCCTCATCACAGGAATTTGAATGTCTAATGAAGAGAAATGATCAGCAAGGATTCAAGGAGAAAATCAATCTTATTTTACTTAGGTCTTACCTAGCTTCTGCTAATAAAAGTGTAGTGAGTTAACACCTGTGGTATTATTGACAATAAAAGTGGTGCTATTGTAAGGAGAGTGGCTTCATATTTGGTTTATTATTCCCACAAAAAAAATGCAGAATAAATACTATGAAAAAATATAAATAACGTATTATGGTATTTTGTAACTGATTTTGTTACCTCATAAAATTATATATATAAAATAATAGCTTAAACAAAGAAAAAAAAATACGCAATCTGAAGTACAAGTAACATGAAAAATAAGGTTTAGCTAGAAGACAAATATTTTTGACAGTCAAACAAAGAGGGAAAAACCCCTCACACATTAAACCCCTGGTGTCAGACTTTGAAGAATCAAGTTATAAGAGAAAGCAACAGAGAGGAACTGTCTGTGAAAATGGGAATTTTAAGATGGCCAAGCAGAAGTTTTTTTGAAATCCAGACAGATGCTGGATAAAGCCAACTAGCTGAACCACATTTGTATCTGGTTCATGAAATACAAATTTATTGAAATAAAAACATCAGTGAAAGGTGTTATTTTGATAACTCTTTCAAACAAGCTTTTAACATAGTTTAAAGATGAATGTAATCCTTATTTCTAATTTACTTTACTAAAAGCATTATTTTGGCTGGTTTTGTATCAACATTAAATTGTAAGAATTATTCAAGTGTGATATCATCAATGATATAAACAACTTTACTGAATTTCATGAGGGTTTTTTTCCTTTAGAATTTCTCTTATGCTTAGCTCCATATAATTACTTGAAATAGAGCAGAAATTCAATACCCTGATTTTAGATTTAGTTATCATTTTGTAGATTTTTAATTTTTTCTTCTAAATTGTTAAATAGAGCAATTTATTTTGTATTTTACATAAAGAAATTATATTCTGTGTACTCTAAAAATCAAAAAATGAAGGGAAACTGAAGGATCAATTACTCACATTCTTAATGTGAAGGGAAGATGTAGTAAAGTTGTTGGTATTTTCCAGTTTGCTTTTCTCCACATGTTGGAATAATGATATGATTTTGAATGAAGGATTGTTCCTGTCCTTTTTTTAGTGAGATTCATAATGCCTTTTAACACAGTAAAATGGGTCTTGTTTTTTGGGTTGGGTTTTTTTTAGGCTAAAATAATGAAATAATTAGAATAATTAAATAATTATATATCGGATAAAGGGTTCTCTAGTATTGCTCATGTATTTTGTTTTATATTCATCATGCCTTGGGCTTTCTGTTGAAAAAAACCCTGTCTTTGCTTCCATTGACTCCTGCAGATAAGCCCTGGCACTTCTGAACATTCAGTGTGTTGTTAGTTGCTATTTATAGTATTGTCCATTTCTGTATTCCTACCAACACGGAAACAAAAGGCTGGAACTAGCAGGTTCAACATCACTCAATTTGTACAGATGCTGTGAAAGCGTGCAAGGGCAAATCTCACTCCACGTTCCAACTCAGAAGTTTTCACTAAGCAAATAGGAGAAAAGGCACTGCTCCCTTCTAACTCCAGCCTGGGATATGCAGGTGAAGCTGGATTCTCCTCTCATGTTGGTGACCTGTAAAAAGATTCAGCACCTCAAGCACAGAACAACTGAGGGGTCCTATGAGTTTGGGGGTGTATTTCCCACCCCAGAGACTGTTCCGTAGTCATGCCTCTTCAAGTGAATTCATGTGTATGTCTGTGTTCTGAACAAGTGTTAGTGAAGATATCCTATGAACCTTTAAGTGGAGGGGAGTTAAAAAAACCCCCTTGAAACTCTCTATAGAATATGGGCAATATAGGAGTTTTATGGGGCTTGGGCACGCAACAGATATTTTATTGATTGGAAGTCTTTATTCTGTGTTTTGTATATGTACAAATATGCACACACCTTACTATAGAAGTGGTGATCAAGAAGCACAAGTCACAGTTTCTGTGGAGTGCTGAGAGACCTGCATTGCTCTCCATAAGCCTGCAGTGACCTTGGGGAGAGGTTCCTCTGCAAAGCTGTGTCTAGGTAGGTTTAGTGTTTGTCCTGAACGTTTGGGTCAGGTTCATAGAACTATTGAATAGTTTTTGGGTTGGAAGGGACCTTTGAAGGTCACCTAGTCCAAGCCTCCTGCAGCGCAGGGACATCTTCAACTAGATGTTGACATCTTCAACAGGTCATTCAGAGCCCCATCCAACCTGACCTTGGACACTTCCAGGGAAGGGGCATCCACCATCTCTCTGGGCAACCTGTGCCAGTGTCCCACCCACCCCACTGTAAAAAACGTATTCCTTATATCTGATCTATACACGCCCTCCTTCAGTTTAAAACCATTACCCCCTGTCCTATCACTGCAGACTCTACTAAAATAAAGTCTGTCCCCATCTTTCTTATCGGCCCCCTCTAAGTACTGAAGGGCTGCTGCAGCCAGGGCTGAGGACATGAGCACAACAAGGCCCAGAGCTCTGCAGCCACTGATGGGTGTCCAGGACCCCAGGAAGGGTGATCACAGGCTAGAGCAGGAAAAGAATGAATTTTAAGACTGGATCTATGTTTCCCAGGTCTCCATTGCTATTCCTGTGAATTTCAGTTTGAGTGGAAAGTCAGAGCTGTGTGCTGTTCTATATAAATGGAGCTATCTGCTTTTTGAATGACTGAAGTTAATTTTGTTTTCAGAAAGGTGCAGTGTGTGATTTGGGTTAAGCAGTATCTGCTTCCATTCACGAAAACTTCCTCTTCTTCCACGTCTTATTTTTTTTTAAGGGTTGTCCAGTAGAGTGGACACAAGATCTGGACAAGTGATTAATTAATTAATTATTCTAAAATGAATTCTAATTCCTGCTTTATAAAGGAGAAGTTCTGCAGGTTTTAGTGTATTGCTCTATTTCAGCCCCAGTACACTCAGAACAGTATAGCTGGAATATATTGAAAACCATTTAGTTAATGATTCAGAACATTTTTCAGGCCAAAATGAACTTGCTAATTGTGGAAAGTGGTGATTTATGTATATATTCCTGTGTGGAGTACAATGGTTTATCTATCTGTGCAAGTCCACACAGTATGATAAATACAGGATTCAAAAGTTAAGTACTTGCAAGAAAAATAAATGGTACCTGTATTGAATATCCCTTTTTGCAGCCACAAAATCCATAAACATTAGGTTAGATTATGGAGGTAGTGAGGGTGGGAATGCCATCTAATATTATTTTCTTTTTTTTTCCCATGTCTATCAGGTTGCAAAGAGTCACAGCAGACGGAAGATGAGTGTGGATTAACCATTCACAAACACTACCTTCTCCCCAGCTGCCCCACTGCAATTTCAGCATGCTGTTGGTGACTGAACTACCTCTTCCAGGTGTCAAATAGAAATTTTGTGGCAAAGAAGTCACAGCTCAGCATTTGGCTTCTTGGTGGTGAATTTTTCTTGATGAATGAAAAGGGATCCTATCTATGGCACTTGCAGAATTCAGACCATCTGACGAGAATGAGAGAAATGATAGTTTTAAGCTGACAAGATAGGCTCTGAAATAGTCATGCTGCTGCTTTATGTGAACGTACTTCTACTGATTTTTTTTCTTAAATATGTATAGTATAAAAAAATATCACAAGAAGGATTTGGATCCTGACATGAGATGAGAACAGTTGTTAGAAATGTTGTTAGACATGAGAGCAGTTAAGAAAGGCCACTGGCATCTTCTGGGATCTTTGTGACTGTCTTATGCAACTGTGTCTTGTGCCTGTACTCTGAATTCACCCGGGCTACAAAAGTTTTCTGTGGCTGTTTTTAAATTATGATGCCGTAAGTGGCCCCTGCTGTGTGTACAGAGCAGCAGATCCACTTGCCAAGGGAGGAATGATGCTATGTATCCAATGTGCACACTTCACACTGTAAGGAGAAATTGTGTGGTCAATGTGCTGAAGAGTTGTCACAGGCAGACCAAGACAGAACCAGCAAATCACACTAAAACTAAAAAAGAAATCCCCAAGGGCTCACTGAGCACTGTGGAATGGTTGCCATATGCATGATGTGCGAGGAACAAAAGCAATTACAAGTTAACTGGTTTAATTGGTTTGGTGAAATAGAAAGGAGGTGCTGGGTAGCATGCCGAGAGGCTGCCAGCGGTGCCTGCACAGCTGGGGGTGAGAGGAGGTGACTTCAGCTGGCCACAGCTATCTGTCACCTTGAAATGACACTCCATCCTTTGTCTCCCTTCTGCCTGACACCTCAGCACAATGGGTAGTTTGGCTTTGTGCCTCTGACTCTAAAGCACTTTCAAAAGCTTCTAGTGGGGCTGCAAATACTAACAAAGAGGATTGCTGTGTACTGAACGTCCACACTCACGGAGGCTGTCCTGGCAGAAACAAGAGTTTTCCATGACTTAGCACTCTCTTAAACCTCTTCCCAGTCTTGGTTAAAACAAAAGTTTATTTGTATTCACCAAACCTTTTCAGACTTACTGGGACAACTCACCTGTCCCAATAGATAAGAGTCCTGCATTGAGCAGGTGACACTCAATTCCAGACTTGGATGAGGATTAGATTTATAAAAGTATGTGCTGTCTTGACAGGAGTGCATTTAAAACCAGAGCTTTTAATATCTGAGACCAGAGCCTGCCTGTCCCCAAGCACAGGGCTATGCCCCGTGCAGGGAATAACCTGGCTCAGCTCTCTGGATAGAAGAGCTGCAGCTATGTTTCTCATCAGATTGCTGTGGCTGTGATTTACATGAATTTGGACAGGTTGTTAGGGAAGTCGAGAATGGTCACGAGAAACGTGTTTAGTTTAACAAACTAGTTAGAAGTGCTGATGCTTCTGGACAGAAAGTTCCTTTATATTGTCTGTTGAACACCTAGTGAGATCCAGGGTAACAGCTACCCTTGTGAAAGAGAAGATGAAATAAAAGATGATGTTATTACCTGAGAAACAGCTTTACTTCAGTCTTACCTTTCCATAGTGGCATATAAACCTTCTGTGTGTCTTGGCACCAGAAACATATTAACAATGAATAGTTTTTGTTGTGGTGGTTTTTTTGAGAGACCATCTGTGCAACGAAATGCAGATCTGCTGGAATGCTTACGTTGTGGAAAACAGAGCTGGAAATGGAGTTGAACTTTACAAACAGTTGGAGTTAATCTACATATAGCAATTACTTTTGTTGTCAACAGTTTAGATTTACCAGTTCAGAAAGATTTAAGAGAATTGGACTTCTTTTAAAGTGAAGTGTAAGATACATGTAAATGAGCCTGTGCTGCCTCAAAATCTCCCCTTCAGTTCTGCCATTTAAGACAAGCTTTCAGGGACTTCTTATTAACTACCTTTGTGTGGCTGTGGCAGGAGGTCCCAGCAGAGCCTGAAGGTTCATTCCACTAGTTTATGCACAAATACATTGTCTGCTGGTGTCTGTACCACGATGACAGGGAAGGGATGTCAGTCCCAAGAATTCTTTTGTAGGAGAAAAAAAGTTTCAATTGGAGATGTGCACTAATCACGTACCATTTATTTCTCATTAGTATTTACTAGTGACAGCAGCAAGTGTGCTTGGCTGATAAACAAAGTCAGGAGGATCAGAGTGGGACAATCCCTCAATAAAATAAGGGTGGGAATGGGCCCATTAATATTATAAGACACGGTGACTTAATCTGTGACTCAAGATATAAAATGGATTTAATAGCCACTAAGCACACTGCTTTTTAGTAAAGGGTCAGCATGACTTTGCCATGAATGAGACAGCAAATTTTTCACTGTTTTAGTTTTGAATGCCCAATACATGCATAATAATAAAATTCCCCAGACTTCTGACACCATTCCAAACTACTGTCGAGTCTGCCTCAAAACTATCCCTGATATTTTTGTGAGGTGGACCAGGCACAGACATACCTAAGTAATGATTCTCCTGAAAGACAAGAAGTCTATTCCCTATGAAGTGAACCCAGTGGTAAAGTATGCAGCAAGAACCTGATTTACTCTTGTATTCAACCTTTGTCTTAAGTGCAGTGCAAATAAAATGAGGCAAGGGACCTTTGTAAGCTCAAGTTGCCATCTGTAGTAAGAAAAAGAATCTTAAGCTGGAACTAATTACATGACTTTAGGGATCTTACAAAAGGAATATCCAGAGGATCCTCTTGGTGATCCATTCTTTCTCACAAATCAAAGTAGGTGAAGAAAAGAAAATCCTGGAGCTCAGCCAGCAGTTATGTGAATGATTTAAAACCAAAAGTCTTGTTTCTGAAAAATGGCAGTACCCTGGTCTGGTGCTTCAGCCAAAAATGGTTGTAAAATTGAAATTGTTCATCTTCCCTTGAGGGCACTAATTCTGTCAGCCAGCAACCATCTGGGACAGCCACAAGTGTCTTAAAACAGCAGCTAGAAAGGAGACAAAGTGAGTGTTAGACAAACTCAGTCTTCCATGAATAAGTTGAACAAAGAATCATTTGGCTGGAAGTTCTTGTTTCCAGGGCCAAGAAGTTTCATGCAATGAAGTCAAGCAAGGCAGCAGTGTTTTCTTCTACCTAGTCAGAATATGTATTTGCTATGGTAATAATAAATGTGTAATATATTTAGAACTCTTTGATTTTTTGAGTTTTTAGTAACGTTTAGTCACATAAAATGTCCAGTTTTTCACTAGATGAAGTGTTCCTAGTTTCTGCCCTGGTGGAAAAGGCAAGCTTGGTGGAAAAGACAAGCTTGGTCCTTGGGTGCTGGATAAGGATAGTAGAGAGTAGGATGAGAAGGTAATTTTCATCTAGCATTGCTGAGTCAGTAGATTTGTCATTTAAGTTTTCACAAATGCAACAAAACTACTGATAACTTAGAACTGATTCATAGCTGTCTTACAGTGAGAAGCTTAGGCAGATGAAAGTTCTGCAAAAGAAGACTATGTCTTGTTTCGGTAGTTGGGGATAAGACTCTCCTAAGTGGAGCAAATGGAGGACTGAAAAGGTTTTGTTTTTACAGGTAAGTGTAGACCTATCAATACATCAAAGCCTTTGGCTTGAGACTTTTTTTTTTTTAAACAGTAGATGTAATTAACCATGTGAACACATATTTTTTTAAAAAGTGATTTCTTTAGCCTTTTACTATTTTTATTGGTATTTTCTCTCAGATGACAAACCTTTAGTAAAACTCATGTAAAAATTTCTGCAGTAAATGCATGGAGTAACATCTTGTCAGGTGAGCTGATCTCCAAAATTCTTTCCTTTAGATCCTAACTAATTTATTCTCATCTTAGACTCAGTGCCCTTCTACACACAGATGTAAATTAAGGCACTTAGATACCATTCTACCCTACCAGGTACTGTTACTCACATGTAAAATGAGTTAGAAGGTATTAATTCTTCAGTATCTCTCCTACATTAACTTATATGGACATTTTTCAAGGCTACTTTTTGAATTATTTTGTCCACTTCCTGCGATTTTATCAGCTAAAAAAAGCCTCATTTTTCTTTCAGGTTATATTACCTGTACTTGTGTGATTTATTTACATAATTGTTTCCATTTAGAGATTTTACTGCTCACTAAAATTGGGATGTGTTATTGCAGTTTTATTACTGAGAGAGGTCAAGAATATAAGGTTTCGTTTGAGACAGGAGCTAAGACATGGAAAAAGATTATTACTACCATAACTTCGAGAAATGCATTGATTAATATTTAGTAGAAATAACCCTTTACTTTGATACTGCAGCAATCCTGTAGCATCAAACTAATACCATTTTGGCTGCCCATGGAGACGCCCATATAGGAGAGCTATTTAGAAAAGGGTTTACTGTCCCTTAAGGCTGAATCCTATTCTGTTCTTCACAGCTGTGATTCTGCAGTCACCCAATAAGACTGTCCTGGAGAAAAAATCCTACCTGTAACAAGAAAGCATTTGTAAGCATTGTAAGCCAACCCCAAGAAACTGAAAAGGAAGGAACATTAAAGCCCCGCTGGCTCCTTCCACTTCCCGTACTTGAGGTCCAGACACAGCGTGTAACATGTGTCTTGTAAGTCACAAAAGCAATCCTTGTTCCAGAGGTTAAGCAGACAAGAGAAAGGGGAAGAAAGATGTGTTTGCAAGGAGAGATTAAATTATTCACCTGCTCTGACACCTGAGAGAGGAGGAATGCTGCCTTTCCCCTGCTCCCAAGGCAGGAGCAGAGGCATGGAGCTAGCAGCACTATCCTGGCATCTGTCTGGGATTGAGAAGCTTGACCACTTTGCTTGGCATGTCTAGTTTACAACATTGGTGTCTATTTCTGTTAAAAAAGCTGTGTTGTAAACGGAAGAGAGCTGTAATAATTATAACCATGTTGAGTAAAACTTTGAAAACTCATCTAGTTTATGTACACATGGCTACCCAGCAAGGAGGAGCCTTGGAGGGAAGAGTGCACAGGCAAGACAAATAAAGATTGTTTCAAAAGAAAGAGAAGGAATCTGTCAAGAAAATTGCTTTTTGTGGCATTCAATGTGGGAATCTTGTAGGCAATGTCGTGTTTTCTAAAAGAATTAAAAGTGCTGCTGGGTTTCTGTGAGAGGAGGCCCAGCAGGCTGAACCTGAGCTGGCTGCAGTGTGAGCTGGCTGGCAGCACAGCATCAGACCCATCTGCCTCAGCAGCAGAGCCTCCCGTGCATGCCCTGGTCCAGCCCTTGTACCAGGCATCAGCATTACAATGATTTAGGCTTGGGTAAATATCATAGGGACACCCTCTTTAGGGTAAACTTATTTGGGGTAATCCTTATTGTTATATCAGTAAACATGACCAGGAATAAGATGTGGGTTTTATCTGAAGTGGTCAATTTTGTGTCATTAACCGTCTTTGCCTCTTTAATTATTTTGGATTTACAGTTTGCTGCAGAGTTGTGCTGTCATTTTGTCTCCTTTGCCTTTCCTAAGTATTTAAGTGCCCACTTGCAAAATTCAAAAGACATCATGTACAGATAATCCCTCACTTTTTTCCTTGTTTAAGTAGAAAATCCTAGAAATGAGAGCTGGGAATTGTTGGCACTGCCTGTGTACGAGCAGGAAAGGTGACCATCTGGAAAGCAACTTTGCAGCAAAGGACTTCGGAGTCTTCATGGATACCAGATTGAACATGGGCCAACACCAAAGGCAGCAAATGGTCTCTTTGGCTGCATTCAGGAGTGCCGCTGGTGGGATGAGGGAGGTGACCCTCCCCTGGACTCAGCGCTGGTGTGGCAACACCCAAAGCCCTGTGTCCAGTTACAGGCTCTCCAGTACCAGGGACATAAGGACATAGTGGAGAGGGTGCAGTGAAGAATACATACCTGAAGAAAGTGCAAGGAAGATGGAGCCAGATTCTTTTCTGTAGTGCAGAACAGGAGCCAAGAGATACAAACTGAAACACTTTTCTCAGTGAGGGTGACTGAGGACTGGCACGGACAGGACAGACCTAGCAGAACAGATAATTGATCTTGGTCTGTGTTTTAACCTCTAACTAATTTTGTGATGGATCTTTGTTACTTGTGTGAAAAATCTGTTCATTTCTGAGGTGAGGAACATCATCATGGTACCTTCAAAACTAGATTTATGCTTTTAAAAACTTTAGAAGCATTAAAGAAGAATAAGAAAGAAAAACATGAGGATTCTGCTTTTGGAAGTTTCTTCTGTGGCTGGAAGGAAATTTTATTAACCATTTCATATGTGCTTAACCAAATCTGTATGAGCCTCCTGAAAATAAAGTATAATGTCCTTTTTCTGATGAAAAGCACTTCAGTAAAACATGTTAGTGTGACTATTACAATTTTATTTGGATTCAAGCAAAGTCTTTTCATGCTAAATAAATTTTCTTGGGCAGTATTTAAAAAATGACAGAGGAACTGGTGTTTAAAATGCAGCATCAGAGGAGATGAGAGTTTGGAAGGAAAAGCAGTTGGTGTTTGCCTCCCCTTGGCTTGTCTAATGCTGTTGTGTTCTGTGTAATTAATAACAATAATATGGGCTCCCTGGTAAAATGAATATATTCAATTTAGTGGATCAATAATAAACACTATATATCTATATCTATATCTATATCTATATCTATCTCAGATGTATGATAGCATATCTCTGTAGGCATTATTTAGACTCAAATGAATTAAATTCAAGATCTTGGTTCTACTAAGTTGCTTGATAAATTGAAGCTGTTAAAAAGCATCTTTTCAAATAATTTTAGAACTGTGGATGAGAAATACTCTAAGATCTCAGTATTTTTATTGTAGTAATTTACATTTCATCTTTAAACTTTTGATTAGGATAGACTTGAAAAAATACTTATTCAATACTGTAGCAAATTAATTCCAATTTGCAGTTCATTTCAATTTATTTGCAAATGAGTATTCAATAATTTCTGTTAATAAGGAACCTGCAAATTTCTGAAAAAAATGGTTTTTAAGGACTTTGCAGGCAATAGTTTGCTATTTCATTCTTAAAATGACATAATATTTAGAATCTTACTGGATATTTGATTTTCTCTCAGTTTTTTGAAAAGCAAAATAACATTCTCAAATTCTATCTCCCTACAAACTTGCCTGTGCTACAGATATTAGGAAGCTTAGCAAATCATATCAATACCAACTGTCCAGGGATATAAAAAATTCAAAAGACTTATAATTGCGGTCTCCCCTTACCTGGTTGCCTAAATTGAATTTTGATCTGTTAAGCACAGAGTCTTTATACTGCTGTGTGCTTTTATTTTCAGAGCACTTGCTACCAGAACCTTCAGGGGAAGTCTTGTACTGTTCTAGAATGAAATGGGTTCCACCTTACCTAACGGTAGCAAAGGTTGATCCTCAGAGCTGAATCAGCTGGAGAAGAAAAGGTAGAAATCTTAAACTTCTAAAATTTGAATAAATCACTAAAATACAGGAAGATTTAGAGAAAAATGAGAAAACATAAGAGGTGTTTTCCCAAAATGTTAACTTACCAGGAATCTTAACTATTTCATGCTGAACATTCCGTGAGTAAAAAATTTACAGTGCAAATAATGGCATCATCCTACGACAGCTTGTACAAACTGAAAACTGCGTTGTACTTGGTAATCTGGCATTAAAATAGTTCTTTATTATAGCTTATACACACATAACATTAAAGATTTAATTCTGAAGGAGTCCCTGTGATGGCAGAACAGTGGCTATCCTCTTGTCTCATGTGTCCATTGCAATGCTTATTTCTATCTTTGTTCTTTGAAAAATATCAAAGAATAAAACTAAACTCACTGATAATGTGGGGATATGTTAATAAGTAATGGGCCATGGAAGCTATTCCACAGGTTTACCTGTTTCAGAGGTGAATTTGGTATGTTTATTTCTGACTTTGATTTTAAAAGGAAGGATACAAAACAAATGAAATGAGAAAGATGATTACTAAACAAGAAGTTTGGAACTACTGTAAAAGCACACTCCAGAGCAATGTTGTTGGATGTCCCCAGATGGGTGAATCTGTTCTGCCTCTTGTCTATACATCACTATTTCTCTGGATGAGGAGAAGGGTGGCTGTGATCTTGGGGCTGGCAACAATCTATGACTGCCAGGTCATGCACCTTCCCAAGTATGTGGTTGGCTTGGGTTTTTAAGGGGTGGTGGGATTGTTTTTTGTTTCTTTGTTTTGGGTTTTGTTTGTCTGTTTTTTTGTTTTTTGTTTTTTTTTTTTATGTCATTGTAGAGCACAGCTAATGACTTATGGCTGCCAAAAGAGTCTGAAAATGAAAGCTCCTTATTTTTGATGGTCTCAGAGTACACTTTTGTCTTCCTACACAAAAATCTGGATTGTGTATGTGTTGTTTGACCTGAACCTACCTGAAGGTGACAACATAATGGAGAATGGCACACTTAACTGTGTTCAGCAGACATGATGACAAATATGTACACTCCAGCATCTGCCACAGACTGCATTGTGCATGAAAAAAAAGAGAATTCTGAAAACTATGAGAACAAAACAGTGCAAGCAAGCCCCATAGTTACAGAGAGATGCTGCAGATCCCCAACAAGCTGCTCTTCTTCTTTCCCAGGCCAAGAGTCAACTTTTTGCAGTATGTGTAAGCTCTGGACACTTGTTTCCCAGGGCCTTGCATGTCACATTCTTACTTCATCCGAGCATTGCTGCAGTCTGACTTTGGTTCTTCTTTTATTGAGGTTTGAAGTGAACCCAGGTGCATTTTTGAAATGTATATTTATAAGAGCATGTATTGGCATTGCAAAGTCCCAGAATGTGCAAAATTAGCTTCCTTCTGCTCTGTTCACTCTGGCGCCTCTTCAGCTTTCCTCACAGAGTCCCTGGGGGAAGAAGTGTAACCTTACCTCTTGCCCTGGAGGTCATGGTACGTGTTTTTATTAAGGTAGAGGGAGGTGGTGCGAATTCCAGAGGGTTTTTATAATTTAGCAACCTTCTAATAACCTCTGGCTGTGGGGAAATGCTGTAAAACTTGCATTTCTTGATAACAATAGCAGACAAATAACATGATTTTTGATCTGTATTACTTCTGAGATTATTATTTCTCCTATGAAATGCTATGATAATAGGAATGCTTTCTTCTTCTCGTGGTGATCATCTTCCTATAGTAATTTTTTAGCATCTATTGTTATTGCTTGTCATTTTATTTAAGAAAAAAAATAATTTTTCTATCTTAGCTTCTGTGTGATTGGGAAAGGTATGAACTTCAGGAGCAAGCTATTTCCTTTGTCAGTTGTATGCACACAAATGCACAACATTCATCCTTGCTGTTATCTTGAACAAAGAAATGATTTTTAATGAAAAAAATCTGCTGAAAACAGAGTCAGAAGAATGCTGGAAAGCAGTTATGTCTTATCCTTTCGTTGGCTACAGAGTTGCAGTTTGCCTCCAGCCTCAAACTGCCATAACCAAGTCACAAGCACTACTTCAAAGGAGGTCTCAAAGCCATTGGTAAGACCAGCACGAAGTGTGTTTTTCAGTACAAAGTCTTGTAGGCATAGCTGAATATTTTTATATAGTGTAGGCCTTTGTATTTATTCTGTTTTCCTCGTGAATCTCAGCTTGACTGCTCTCAATTCCAGCAGCATCAGGGCAAAGTGAACCAGACCAATAAATGTGTCTCAGCTCAGTGGAGGAAGGGCAAGGCTCCAAGATTCCAAGTGGCATGTTTTGAAATCATGGTGCCTGACTATGGCAATTTCAGGGTCACTGCCATTTTTTAATCCTCTTCAAAGACCTAAGTTTGCATCATAGTTACTTTGATTTTGGGAAATCTCTTTTACTTTATAATACTGTGTACCGCCTACACCAGGCTGATGGTAGGGAATAGCTCTCTTCTTCCTGGGATGGAGATAAGCTCAACATATCCATGTGGATTTTACCTTTTGTATTTGTGATGCTGTTTGAGCTGAAATTAAAAAAAAATCTGTTACTAAAGAAACCCCTTCAACAGTCAAAGAACCTGGCTTAAGCAGAGTGCCATTCCAATTCCCACGACTTTAAGGAATTAAGCCCAGTTTTAGTATTACTCCTCTATATAGCTTAAAATGAAACAGGAAAGCAGTTAAAAATATGATGTCATAGAATCATAGAATGGCGTGGGTTGGAGGGAACCTTAAATATGATCTAGTTGCAACTCCCCTGCCATAGACAGGGACAGCCTCCCCTAGGCCAGGTTTCTCAGAGCCCCATCCAGCCTGGCCTTGAACACTTCCAGGGATGGGCCATCTACAACTTATTTGGGCAACCTATTCTAGTGTCTCACCATCCTCACAGTAAAGACTTTCTTCCTAATATCTAATCTAAACCTACTCTATTTCATTTTGAAGCCATTCCCCCTTTTGCTGTAACTACAGGCCCTTGTAAAGGGCCTTTCTCCATCTTTCTTGTAGGGTCCCTTCAGGTACTGGAAAGTGCAACTAGGTCACTGAAGTCTTCTCTTCTACAGGCTGAACAATCCCAATTCTCTCAGCATTTTCTCATAGCAGAGGTGCTCCCTCCCTCTGATCATCTTGGAGGACTCCTCTGGACTTTTTCCAACAGGTCCATGTACTTCATGTGCTGGGAACCCCACAGGTGGATGCAGAACTCCAGACTGGGTCTCATGAGAGCAATATCCTCTAATTTAATGTTGCTTCTAGGACATAAACTGCTGATTCTAGCCAGCATCTGCATTATTTCTATTAGGGTATGTAGATCTCCTTCTGGTCACAGATCTGTTGATGGGGGTTAAATCTATTACTGCAGTTATGCCGAGGACTGGGTGTAATTTGAAAGTTAGTATATATGAAATATGTCCTTCTTCTTCCCATCACAGAGAATATAAATCTTCTGCATATTCTGCATGTACAACCTGATTTGTTAGCTCAGAATCCTCATGTTCTCTCCTTTCAAAGACTCTTGTATCAGTGAAGCAGGGAATCATGCCATAAACAATGTCATTTACTGGTATTTAAGTGGATTTAATATTTCTTTTCTCTGAAAGATTTTTGCTACCTGCTGAGAAATAATCCGCCAGACTGGATCTCGCCATGAGGATTAATATTTCCCTAAATATCAATATTAAAGTGTAAAAAAGTTTTTCATACCCATCTCATATGCATTGACCTTAGTTTAGCTGTTTTTTCTGCTGCTTAAGCAGTTAAAAATGAACTGAGCTTTCTAATCTAATTCCAGAGAATTTGCATGAAAAATACAGAAGCATATATGTTGAATAATAAACAATAGTCTCAAACTGTCCGTTTCTTATTTTAAAGGCCGATCTCAAAAACTACTAGTTTTTACTTTTTTACTGTAAATTAGAAGCAATTTCCCCACATTTGCTTTACATATTCTCCTAATTAAGATAGAATAAAATTAATTTTGGACCTGAAAAAAACTATTTCTTTCCTGCAGTCTTCATTTATAAATTGAATTAGCTCATTTCAGTCAACTGCACCCTCCAATTTAAAACTGTCAGCATAAACCATAATCACAAAAGATATCTCAATAAGCAGGCAATGATAATCTAATTCCTAAGGGGACATTTCAGAGTCACCAGACTTTGTTTCACTATCTTTTTGCTCAAGGAATGATTGAATAAAGGTTTCTACAAGTGCAACTTTGCAAGTGGAAGTCCAAAACTCATTAGAAGAGAAGGTACTTTTCCAATGTATATTTGTCCATCCTATATGTACTTTGAAGAAAGCAAACCAAACTGTGCTCTTACTGTGCTCCCTATGTTGGTTTCAACAGCTGAATGCTCAAACTAGTACAGCTACAGCTCAGAGAGCTTCAGTTGTTCACACCATTGTTGAGTTGATCTTTATCTGGTATGAAATGAGGTCTTCATGAAATTAACTTTGTATTTTGATGAGAGGCATCATGTGAGGAGCAGCTGAGGGAGCGGGGGGTGTTTAGCCTGGAGAGAAGGAGGCTCGGGGGTGACCTTATTGCTCTCTACAACTCCCTGAAAGGAGGGTGTAGTGTGGTGGAGGTCAGTCTCTTCTCCCAAATAACAAGAGGCAGGTTGAGAGGAAGTGGGCTCAAGTTGTGGCAGGTGAGGTTTAGATTAGGTATTAGCAAAAATTTCTTCACTGGAAGGGTTGTAAAGCATTGGAATTTTCTGCCCGGGGAAGTAGTAGAGCCACCATTCCTGGAAGTGTTGGAAAAATGTATGGATGTGGCACTGGAGGACATGGTTTACAGAATCACAGACTCACAGAATGAACTAGGTTGGAAAAGACCTTTTGAGATCATCTAGTCCAACCTATGACCTAACACCTCCTCATCAGCTAAACCATTGCACTGAGTGCCACGTCCAATCTTTTTTTAAACACATCCAGGGATGGTGACTCCACCACCTCCCTGGGCAGACAATTCCAGTGCCCAGTTTCTCTTTCAGTGAAGAATTTTTTCATGATGTCTCACATGGTGGTGGTGCTGTGTTGATGATTGGCCTTGATGATCTTAGAGGTATTTTCCAACCTTAACATTTGTATCATTCTATGATTTAACTTGATTTGGGCTCTTCAGATTTTGTGTGTTCCATCTCGGACAGAAAGGCTACCAAATCCCTGTGGTCCTCAGGGGCTAAAGCCATCTGTGATAAAAACAATTGTTTGAGTGTTCTGGTTTGGGTTTGTTTCTGTTCCTGGAAGACACTTCCATGCTCCAATGTCTCACTTTATGTATAGTCCTGTTTCTTGGCAGATGAAGTAAATGTAGTCCTCCATCCATATTAGAAGCTGGATGTTTAGAACCCACAACCTTGTAATATTCAGTCAGTCTTCCTTGCCCTGTCTCCAAGCAGAAGCAGGTAGGAATAAAGACATGCTTATGGTCACTTCCTTAACCATCTCTTTGTTACAAAAGCATTATAATTTAGGTTGGAGGATGCCTTCAGAGGTCATCTTGTTCAACCCACTGCTCAAAGTAGAGCCATTCCCCAAACTGGATCAGTTTATTTGGAGCCTTCTCCAGTTGAGATATGAGCATTTACAGAAACATTGATTCCATAACCTTTAGGGGAATCATATCCTAGCACTCAGCCACTCATTGTGAAAAACATTGCCTACGTTTCATGATGTATCTCTCAGACATAGCAAGGGAAAATGGAATGTGAGAAAATTGGGAAGCAAAGAGAAATAGAGATAGATTAGGCTTTAAAATAGGAGAATTCCAATTTTCAAATGAAAGAGCAGAAAACAAGAAAACAATATTGGTAGCATTTTCTAGATGAGATATCATAACATTGATTTTCTATCTAAATAATTTTTAAAAATGTATTACTGATCATTAATTGTTTTGTCACGTGAAGTTAAAAAGTGACTACTAAAATAACTGTCTGAGCTGTTGAAAAATTTCATATTTTTCAATGTGGATTTTTTTTTAAACTCTTATATTTATTAATTCTAGCGGACAGTGAATTTAACATTGGGCACTAAGTGATTTCTTAACCAAATGTTTACTGACTATAAACAAAATTTAAAGAAATTGAATTTTATTGTTGTTTTTATCAGTGCTTGAGACATTAGAACCCCTCTTCATTTATTTTTTTGTACAGTGTAAGAGTAAGCACATGAATGTATAAAACAGAAGAACAGGTCTTCTGAAGAGGTCTTGTGTATTTTTACTATTTTTTTATCATTTTAGACCTTTACTTTTTATTTTCTTCAACAAAATCCTTCTTTTTAAAGTAAGAAATTTTAGACACTAGGCTCTCCTTTCTATTCAGGATTTTTTTTTTTTCAGTCCAGAATAATATATCTAAAGAGATGATGAAGAGACAGATCTGAAATAAGAATGTCTGTAGCACACAGAACCACATTATGTTCATTGATTTGTGCAGATCCCCAGGGTAATTTATAGTAAAATGTGTAAAGTGGCAGCTGGATACTTAGTTAAAAATTTGTACCACTTTGAGGAAGATGATAGAGAAGCAGCTTCACTTCTGGCTGGTATTATTAAGTGTCTTTGTTTTGGTTTTGCTACCAGGTGATTCAGCAGTGAATAGATAATCAGGTATTATTTCACTTACAAATAATGAAAACCATATTAACTAGAACTCTTACAAATAATGAAACACCATATTGACTAGAACTAACAAAAACTCGCATTTTTGTGGCTCTGGGTTTTGGGTCTACCTTTAGTAGTATTAGTTCCATTGGCCATCTTTTCTAAAATTACAACATATTAATAACAACTTATATATATTCTTAAAAGATCTTAATTTAAATTATAAATGTATTATGTAGATATAATTATAAATTACACCTTTTTCCCATTCCAAAATTTTTTTCCAAGCATTTCTATTTATAATTTTTAGCCATATAACAATTTTTTGTCTGTGGTGGTTTAGCAAAAATCTGGTGTATGGAGGCAGAGGAAAAAAAAAAGAGAGAAAACAGCTGCTCAAAACTTCTGTGACCAGCACAGAGCCAATAGCTGATGGGCAGGTTGCTAGACCAGTTGGACAAGATGGAAATGCCTCTGTGATGACATATTTTAAGAAAGAAGGAACCACAAAAAGTTCTGTTTCCTGCTTCCCCACCAAGGGGTGGCGAGAAGGGCGGCGGGGTAGGGCCGGGCACCTTCACGGAGAGGGCCGCTGGGTTGTCCCGGCGTGGCAGCCTGGGGCCGGGCTGCCAAGAGGAGCCACCCCACTGAGGTCACTGAGAAGCAGCTGCATGGCCAGGAAACCCCCCCACTGAGGCTGGGACCGCACAGCCAAGATCCTTCTGAAGCCACCACAGCCCACGCGGTGCCGGCAGGCTCCTGAGGCCAGAGTGGCTCACGCCAAACCGAGCAAGAAACACCACGCAGCTGGCAACGGGAGACATGGCAAATATTTCCCTGATTTGGAGCCCAGATGAGATCAGCTGTGGCCTCCAAGCACTGGTGTTCTTCCAGGTCAGAGAGAAGGAAAGTTGAGGTCACGTGAAGAAGAAACATGGTGGCACCAAGGTCGGTGGGAGAAGGGAGAGGCTGGAGGCACTCCCAGCACCGGAGCTGAAATTCTCCTGCAAGCCATGGTGAGGACTATAATACAGCAAATTTTTTTCTCTATAATTCATTGAGGTATGTGGCGGGGTGCAGAAATCCATGCACAGCCCATGAAGAGGAATGCTCATGTTAGGGCGCACAGATGCTGAGAGGTTTTTAAAGATTGAAGAA
This sequence comes from Dicrurus megarhynchus, assembly GCA_013399195.1. NCBI lineage: Eukaryota > Metazoa > Chordata > Aves > Passeriformes > Dicruridae > Dicrurus > Dicrurus megarhynchus. Next base: position 1,054,013 of record VXAD01011634.1, on the reverse strand, counting down.
GAGAACCTTTGCTTCCAGGCTAGAACAGCTCATCCTTAAAAGACTAACCTCTATAAACTATTATGACCCATGCTGGCCATTGTGGGAAGACTGCGAGTTTCGTGGGAGGGACTTTCACTGCAGCAGATTCAGGTGGGCTGTTTGTGAAGGTTGGAACCACGCTAGAAAAGTTCACAGAGAACTCTCTCTCCCGTGGGAAGGATCCCACGGCACAGCAGAAGCTCTTTTCCTTAAGCATAAAGAAAATCTCTTAAGAAGTGAAATACTGACCAAAACCCCATGTTTGTTTCCTCGCACGGTTAGTGGAAAGAAGGAGGATTGGGGAAGAAAGGTGTTCTGAAAATTTGCTTTGGTTTCTCATTATTCTTTTTACTTTTAATTCTATTAGTAATAAACCCTCTTTATATTGTTTAAGTTTGGACCTGTTTTGCCTTGAAGTTTACCTTTTTCCTCAATAATCGTTATTTCACCTCATGAAAATGAAGTTTTAAGTTCCCCTCTGCTCAGCTGTAGCAGAGGCAAATAAGTGAATAGTCTTTTGTGATGCTTGGTGCTTAATCAGCGTCAAACTGCCACACTGCCCAAAAATACAGTTATGTTTCTTAAGCAGAGAGACACACCTTCTAATATTGTATGTAAATAATTAAGCAATGAAGACTAAAAAAGTCACCATCATTTGGGGTCAGTTTTATTCTGAGACTTTCTGCATCCTTCTGGATTACCATACATTGGTTTAGTTGCAGTTGCTTACACTTTATCCACCCATAAGATTTGACTGAGCCCTGCATGTAGAGGCTAAAACATTTGGAGGAAAATTCCAGGCATTATTAAACATTTTGCTATGCAGGTTAATAAAAGGGCCTTTCTGCAGTCTAGGACGAATTTTATGTGCAGCTTAAGACTGTGTAGTTCTCATCTTCTGCAACAGTGCACACACCACCATGTTTGCATATCTATTTCCTTGTGGGCTTCCATCATGGAGTTCTGCTATCGCAGTTTAAACAGCTTCCAAGTTATTGATGCCCAGGATGGGCTTTATAAAAGATTGCACACATTTTGTTTCTAAGACAAATGGAATATATATAAGATCTCCCATGTCAGCTGCGTAAAAGAGTCTCCGTTTATACACAAATGTGTGCATCATGATGTCATCCTTAAAGCTCAGTGGGTCTGCAAGAAGATGGCAAAGTATGTTTCACTATGAGAATATCAGTGTTAGGTATTTCCTCAGTAGTAACTGGGGAAGCCTCACCTCCCATGATTGTCTACAAGAACTGCTGTAGATGCATGACCCACTATTAGCTGGATTTGAGCTGGTGACCTTGAAATAAAAGCCTTTATATCTGAAAATGAATCTCCAGATTTAACTGGTTCTTGACACGTCTGCTCTTTATTGCCTGTGCTTTTACACTGCTGAGAAAACACTGGGGTCATTCACAAGTCGTTAAGTCCTGGTCTGGGGATACAGCTCCTACACATTTTGCAGAGCTTGTACCTCTTGCAGTAGTTGCAGACTTCGTCACACAGTCTGCACATCCACAAGTGGCAGCAGGATAGCTCTGCATGCCTGGTGACTGCTGGACCAGAGACCAACCCTGCGGGACCAGGTGCGGTGTGGCACCTTCCCCTTCAAATGCCAGTTCCTACCTTACTTTGCAATTATGACCATTGTTTTCAAACCTCGTTCATGGGTAGGTGAGCTGCTTTGCATTTATACACGTTCATAGTTTTACAGGATTTCTGCTATTGTTATGTCTTGCCGTCTTTATTGACTACAGCAAATTGCCTTTTTACCTCTGTCAGTTCAGTGGCTCAGAAGAAAGACTTCATCCCCTCCATACCTTCACCAGTGGTAAGAAAAATTAAATTTCTTTGGATTTGTCGGATTATTTGGGGAAATAAAGTTTCAAGGTAATGCTCAACTGATTTAAAGATTAAGTACAATTTCATAGCTATTTCCTGAGTGTGAAGTAAACAGACTCTTGAGATAAAGCAGGTGGGATGTGAAAATCTGAAAGGAAAAATTCAGTTGTTTGCTGTGGTTCAACATATAAAGCATACGGCTTGATGGTCCTGACTTTCCCAAAGAGCCTTCTGTTAGGTCTAATTCTGGGTTTGTTTACCTCTGCTAAGGACATCAAGCCTTAAGGAAGAAACATGGAGGAATCCCATTATTGATCACATTTTCTCATGTGCTTTCCTCTATATACTAACAGCTACAGCCAGACTGATAAACAAAATTATTCAGGGGCTGCTTTCTGGCCTGAGGCCAACTGGCATGGCACAGATCATATCCCTCCAGCTGGATTCTCTGACAACCCCAGAACAGCATGACTGCACAAAAAGTGTCTGTTGGGGCTCAGCCAACCCCTGAACTATATGCAGGCACTGGGGGGAAGCCTGTGCTGATATTGTGACATGGAGCTCACTAAATGTCAAAAAAGTAAAGACAATTGCATGCCAGGACTTCAGCCTGTGCTCTCAACCTTTTATTTCCTCAAATAGACACTGCTAATTTGGATTATTATTCCCATTTCATCCCAAATACTTTCATTTTCATTTTAAGATGTTGCATAATAAAAATGGTATTGATTCAGTCTTAGTTTAAGGATTAAATACATTATAAGAATATTTTTTTACCAGAATTTGTCTTCCTCCCTTGTATTTTATGAAAAAATGTACAATTCTTCCCACAAGAAAAGCCTGAACCTGCTACCAGCCAGTCTGCAGAAATAATGAATTCCTAACATAGTATGACAGTTACCTTTGCCAATTAGTCCGCCTGAGCGAGTTCAGCTAACAGATGCATTTAAGCTCAGTGAGACTGCCTTCATCACTCTCTCAGGGAAGAGGACAGCTATGTTGGTTTCTGAATTAGACATTGGAAAAAAAATATAAAATATTTAGCTCTGTTGCCTAGCTGTCTGTGATTGAAAGCCAGTCCTGCAGAAGCTGGTGCAAAAACCAGCTGATTGGGAGCTGTGTGTCTGTTTGAAAAAAGAAATGGAAATCAGTGAAAGAATCACTAACTACTTCTTAAGTATGTCTCTGGTTTTAAATTACCTCTTAAGGAAAAAAAAATCTTTCCCTAGATTATAATTAAGCTAAAGAATAAATAAATCTCATTTCAAATATTAAGGAATTTGTAGAATTTCTATTGATTTTGCATATATAGATAGTTAATATGTGTGTGGTAAAGAAATATCAATCGTGTGCCTGTGCCTACACACAGATTTGAGCAGACACATTTTAAGAGTAACTAGCTAGGCAGTGGTTTGTATGATGTAGCACGTAGAATATGTCACTTAGATTTTCTCCAGTATACTAGGCAGAATATAAATACAAAATGTAATACATCTCCATCAATATTTACAGCTGTAAAACATGACTAAAGGGGAAATAAAGAAAAAATACCCTGTGGTTTTAATGTTATTTTCTACATGCCTGCCCATCTTTGAGCTTAAATATTAATAAAGCCATTTTACATGAGTCAATTATTAAAGCCTTCAGACCTAGTCAGAACAAAGATATGTCAGAGATAGATTTTGATTTGAAGCTTTGTCAGTTTTGAATGTAACACTCAGGTTTTGTTCTGTGTCATTAGTCAATTTTAGCATAGCTTCTCTGTGAGAAAATTCGGCAGTATTACTTATCTCCCTTAAAACAGATTTTGGTACTATTCCTTGGCTGAGACTTCTTTGAAAGAAAAATTGTTTCCAGAAAGGGAAGCTATGCAATCCCACTATCCAGTTAGTAGTCAGTAGCTCCCCATCAGACTCTGCCTGGCTCTGTAGCAGCAAACCAAGCATGATCAGGGGACAGTGTGAGCACTGTGTCTGATCAAACTGATGAATTATTATCATGATCCCTAGTATGTTTTTGGCTTTGTTTTTAAGCAGAAATATTCCAAATAATGGGTGGTCATGATTTAGCAGTTTGCAGGGGTGAGGGGCGATTCCCAGTGCCAGTCTGTGTGTGGCCCCCTCATTTGGGCGAGAACAAATTCACTTCTACCCTCTCATCCTCAGGGCTTAAGAATGGAGACTTAGTTTTTTTTGTTTCCTTGTGTACATATATCTTCTCACATCATGTACACTACCTTCCTTTACTTTTAAAGAAAACAAATGTATTTCATAAAAGAACTTAGAGGCATCAGGCCTCTATTTGCATATATATCCATATTTGCAGGACACAACAGTGCAGTGTAGTGACTCCTCTGAAAAAGCTGACATCCCAAATTTCTGCAAAAGAACTGTTAGGTGAAGACATGGTCTTAAGAGGAACATTTTTCTTAGTGTAAAAAGGCTATTTATTTACTCAGTTAAAAGGAATTAGATAATTTTTAATTGGGATATTTTGAGAAGAAGTCCAATGAGCAGTGATAATCCATAAGCACTTTGTTTTGTAGGCAGCACAAGTTCTGCATTTCACTACTTAATTGGGGAAATTTTTTTTTTAAATTTTGTTGTTTTGTTGTTAAACTTGAAAAATGGTCAGTCCCTATTTTGATTATGCAGATACATTTCTGTTGAGTTATCATTTCTGGAATAATTAAGCAGAAATGTTATTTTCTGTGAACACAAATCTGATGTACACACTTCTGCACACGATATCCTGAAAACATTTGTGAGCTCCTTGCTGATTTTCTAACCCTCTGTCTTGCATTGCTGAATCTTGTACTCACTAAAAGAATCTGCTGAATGTCTTGTCTTGCTGTGCTACCTCACTGCTGTGTCATCCCAGAGTTACCTCTTGTCTGAAAAACCTTGTTCCTGGTATTTCCCACAGCTCATGTTATTAACTCACAGAAGGAGCAGATTGAATTTAGTTTGAAGATTTTGAGAGCACAAGTCCTCAGGTGTCCAAGTATTTGCTTTCTCCCTCTGTGTTTCCTGATAATGAAGGTGAAAGCTAGGGCAAGGAAAATTCTCTGCCAGGATGTAATATTTTTACTTTTTCGCTGTCTTCAAGTTTTGTTCCAGGAAGATTTTTCTATTAAACTACACTTGGTGATTTAGGGAGAAAAGCTAAGGATGGTTCAGAAAAATATTAAACTATCCAGGTCCATTATAAGAATATTCTAAAGGTGGGATCATCTCATCCGGCTTAAGATATTTTATTGCACTATTCACTCTCTCTGAGTTCTCCTTTTAGTTACTGAGGGAAAGATGATCTGATTTAGACTTTCAGCAGGAAAATAATTTATTAAGTCATAAAAATAATGTGAAAGCTGTGGACAGGAGAAGGAATAATTGCCAAAGAATCTTGTCTGCTGCAGAGGATGAAGCATGGATGTCTTGATCACAGAATCATATAATATACTAAGGGACCCACAAGGATCATCAAACTCTAACTCCTGGCCCTGCACAGCACCACCACTTGAATGCTTCTTAAACTCTTTTCCAGCTGGTGCTGTGACCACTTTCCTGGGGAGCCTGTTCCAGTGCCCAACCACCCTCTGGGAGAAGAACCTCTTCCTGATATCGACCCCCAGGTCCCTTTCTGTGGGGCTGCTCCTCAGCATGGGCACTAGAGAATTCACATGGGAGGCAACCCTTTTAAGTACTCCCAATTTTTAGAAAATATACAATCAGTCAACAACAGGCATGAATCCAGATAAACCAGGTTTCATTGGCACCTGTGTGATCATGAAACTATTTGTTTTTATTAAGAAAAGTCTGTGATTCAGATGAACTGAAAATGGAGTGTTGAAACAACATGGTTTAGAATGTGCTTATTCAGTCCTACCAGCAATTTTGGAAAAGGAAAAGATATGATTTTATGAATGTGACATTTCGCTTAACACAATTTTTTCCCCGAGTTTTTCCTGTATTCCACTGCATTTTCTGTGTAACCCAAATTGCAAGTGGAGAGATCTCTATGAGCCACCATGGTCCTGACATGCTGTTACGATCAGTGCCTGACTGTCATAAACTGGACATTAAGCCCATCTGTCCTGGAATGTAGAGATATAGAATGGGAGCTTATGCTGAGGTGTTTTTTCCTTAAAGTGTAATTTCTCGTATTGACCCTAAAAATATAATTAATCCCTTGGAGAACTCTTTCATTTGAGGATTTGTAAAGCACTGTCTGAGGTAATTTCAGAAGTGTTCTCATTGATAATGTCTGAAAGGTTTATGAAATGCCATAAGACCGAAACCAGACAAATATAGTGTGCAACTTTGAAGAACTAGGAAAGGGAAAAGGAAAGGGGGATTATAAACCTGACACTTATCTTCAATTTGTTCAATAATTCTGGAAGGTAAGAGGCCTTTCTACAGAAATAAATTGTAGATATGATACATCTTAGCTTCAGAAAAGCTTTTGGCCCTGTTTCACCCATCTTACTTACAAGAAAAGCTGTTGAGATGTTCTTGAGAAAAGTGCTATAGCATGGGTGAAAAAGGGGTTGTACAAATACAAATATACAGAGAGAGAAATTTCATGTTTTGTTTTGTTTTGGTTTGTTTTTTTAATGGAAATGTAGATCGTGTGTTGTTAAGTACTTCTATTAACCACTTCAATTATTGTTGTTTCAGACTACCTGAAACCAGGAGATAATTAAATTATTTTGAAGTACAGATTAGAATTCAGCAGGCCTTAACAGATTGAAGGTATGATATGAAAATAAGACAAAGCTCTTCAAGACAAACACAAGGTACTTTAAATTAATGGGAACAACTAACTACAGTTATGGATCTGTAAAGTGATATAACTGCACTGTCTGTTCCTTGAAAACCTTTCCTAGGAATGGTTCTCTTCTGGGTACTGAATGGACTTCAGGAAAGATACAGACCAACAGGAAGGGGTTAAGGCAATACGACATGTACAAGAATGACTGAGGCTGTGAATGGGGCTGCATTTACTGCCCACAGTTACAGAATTTTGTTGTAAAGAAGGGGAGGTGACCTTTTCTACAGATTCAGGGTAGGTAAGACAAGAAGTAATCTGTTTGGGTCGCAGCAAGAAAAAATCAGTTTACACGTTTGAAAAAATATTTGCACTGTAACCATAATGTAATGCTGGGATAAATCTCCTGGGAACTTTGGAGATTTCCTGCCACTGAAAAACTTTAACAAGAGAAAACATTTGAGAGTTGTCAGCTTAGATAAGTTTTTCAGGTCCATTTTTGCACCATTTTAACTAAAGTCTGTGAATTTGGTGTATTGTGTTTTCTGTGGAAAGCACAACTTGAAGATTTGCTGAGTATGTGTGAATTGCTTGGCTTCATTACTGGCTGAACATAACTTTCAGCAGTGGCCAATTTTCACTCATTTCCATAGAAAAGACTAGGTAGCAATAGCTGTGGATATGTGCTTTCTTCAAAAATGCTTAGTCTTTTTTTATAATCTACTGTTTTTAAGAGTAATATGGAAAAAAATTTAAAGAGTGGCTGTAAAATCCCACGTGAGAGTTCCTAATTGGAATATGTTTCCTGATCCAAGCCAATAATTTACATTAGTTGAATAACAGGCTGGGTTTTAAAAATACTCATTTGTTGCTTACAAGGTGGCAGGTGGTTGACTTGTTACTAGACGTTTTTAGCACTTTAAATTTTAGGATCGTTGCTTATATCCTGCTATCTTCCCTAATAGAGTATTTTTTTATCAGCTTCTTGTAAGCTGGAAATAACCTATGGTTCAATACTATTTTCAGTGAGAGTGAAAATGCAGCTAAAAGTTTGACACATTCCATGCCTTAATTATTGTTCCCCTGATGAGAGAAATTTTAAAGCCTTTTTGCCAGACGGCGCGGAGACGAACGGGACCTTCAGCCTTCCTTCCTTGAAGACAGCTGTTTATTAAGTCTTATCAGAGAAATGTAGCCGATAGCCGGGCTTTAGACATAGCACAGAGCAAAGAATGCCAGGAAAGGCCCCTTTATCTTGATTTCACACTCTTTTTAAAGGTAAATCATCCAATTAAAACTTAAAACGAAAGATATTTTCTTTTTTCTACCAATGTTCAATAATTCACCCTGTCATGTAGACAGGAACTGCGGAATTTTTTCTCCAATCATTCCAAATTACTTTTACTGCAGGATATGGAGTACTAGAAGAAGAAGGAGAAGGGTCTAAAAGACAACTATTATCCTAGATTTTGAAGTTTTTTGCTTTTATCTATTTACTCTATTAACAACCCTAAAAGGTCTAGATTTTTCACCCTGTGACAATCTCACATAATATCCCATCACCTAGTTCACATCAGTGTAGACTTTAATTCTTCCCAGAGAGTATGTAGATTTCTCCACGGACAAAGGTCAGAAATGCTGGTGTACAGGGGGGGGTTTATAATTAAAAACAGGCAGAGAAATATTCTCTGCATTCTGGACTCCAACAAAGTTAAAAAAAACCAAATTATATATGGCACATATTTGGTGGGATAAGAAGGATCTGTCTATTAAAAAGTCAAAGCATATTTCTTTAAGATATTTCACAAGTGCTCATTTGCTCACTGATAAATCCTTATTAGCCCTTCATACTGATCCTCAGCAGGCCTACAGACCTTGGTTCCAGTATAGGATTCTGCTCTTACCCATTGCATCTGAGATGGGGAATGACAGCTCTTTTTACACCCATTTGAATTAAATATAGGTTACAACAGGACGTTGGTGGGGGGTGTTTGCTCTTTTTGTGTGCGTGTGTGTTAAAAAAACCCCTGGATGTTTTTAGTATGTTTTCATTTTTTCCTATGGGTCTTTAATGAAGAAAGATGTTGACCCACCTTGGATGAAGACTTGCACTCCTGATTGTCTTCTATGCCTTTACATATTCTTAACATGTCAATAAATCTTTTCTAGATGGTGATCAGATTTTTTTTCTTGTCTATCTGTGAACAACACAGCTGCTCAGCACCTCACCATATGTAATGCAATCCATCATTATGTAAGGCAGACAACCTGAGTTTTATAATGAAATTGAACTCTGTTTTGAAGAGCAGAAAAAAGGAAAAAATATACTTTCATCTACTTATTTTTAATTTAATAATTTACATTAGATTTCTGTACATTTTTATTTATATTTCTTGTATGTATTTTGGTGCCTTTCTAGAACCTGTCATCTGTTAGGTGATTTTTTGAACTTCTGGCATTTTTAAGGGAGAAAGCTTTCAAGCTTTATTCCATTGCTTCTTTCATATGTGTTTTCATTACTTTGCATTAATTCAATTATGCACCTTTAGAAATTGGTCTTTCCAACTTCAATTGTGTTTTCTAGGAAAGCTTTAGCAGTTTAATGGAACAATAGTGAAGAAAAGACAACATTTATAGTCCTGAATTAGACCTCTCCAAAAGCAGTAGTAACAAAATTTACTGCACTGGAACTTTGTCAGATCAGTTGTCATGGGACTGAGGTCTGAGTGGACAAAGTGAAAACAAGATTGAATATGTTCCTGAAGTTCATATACAGCTCCAGCTTCTCTTACAGGGGTTCTCTGGGAATGATGTTCTTCATCATAGCTGAAACTTCTTGAAACTGGGTTGAGTTCTCTTACTTATACCTGGAACCAGAACCACATCCTCTCTTTAAGTTAAAAACCTCCTTGACACAGATGGAAGACTTGAAAATTGTAAAGTCAAGTAGTCAAAAATTAGAAAATGAGCATATCTCTTTGGCCCATTCTCAGTTTCAATTCAGAAGCTGAGTATATGTGTGTTATGAACTGTACATATACACTTACCAGTCTTTTTTACCCAACAACATAGCTGCCTCACTCAGTGAAAAAAATGGAAATGTAAAGGGAATGAACTGAGATTGTGCAGGCTAATACAATCTGACATTCCCTTTTAGTCACCTGAGAACATGAACAATTGTCATTAACATTAGATTTAGCTATGTAAACAAGCATATAGTAATAAGAAAAAGAGTGACTGTATATAGTAAGAAATCTGTGCAGAGAACATAATAATTTAATATGGATTTATGGGTTATATTTGATAGTTGCTGTAGACATCTATGTGACTTCCTGTGTACCCCAAAGTGAAACATATTTTTTTTCTCTGTTTCTTTGCCCTGTTCCTAAAGAAGAGAACTGCATAGTGCACTTGGGATATAGAAACTCTCCACCCCACTTATGCTTTATAGTTCTTTGCCTTTAGCTTGGACAGCTGTGGGGCCTCATTTTTTTTCTATCTTCTGCACAGTATAAAAGAACAACAAAAAGAAGAAACTGGGGAGTTTGTGTGAATAATGACATAAATATTTATATGTGCAATAACTCTGGCTTTGGGTTTGACACATCTCAAGTGAATAAAATCAAACACAGTTAAGCTACTGCTGGAAGAAGAGGAACTGTTTAAAGTTTAGAACGGTATGAGGTGTGCTTTTGGATGAGAGAGAATTCCACCTGATTTTTCACGTATTTTCTACATATTGTGAGTCACAAATCCATTAGGGAATAAACTGAGGCTCCAAATCTATTCACATAAGTAATCAGATGTTTTTAATAAAGATTTCTGTTGCTTTTTAGATGGTCCAGTGTCATGACAACCATCTCTGAAACAGATTTCAGAGAGAAAGAGTTTATGTCTCATTAATCTCCTGAGAGTATATCCATCTTGGCACAATGGGGGTTTGTTCAGTTTTTATAATCATTAATTTTTATGAGAGTAGTTGGTTAACCTTATCTCCTCTCTTTATTTTTTGGGGGTTTTTTTGGGTTGTTTTTTGTTTGTTTGTTTTTGGGTTTGGGTTTGGTTTTTTTTTTTGCTTTGTTTTGTTCTGGGTTTTTTTTTCCCTATGCATAGTTTGGGGTATATAATGGGGTACTGAAAGGACAGTTATTAATCTATTTAGAAGGAAATTCATTTGACATGAAGTGCCTTTGTTTAGAAAAGCACAATTGTATTTCCTTGCATACTGTGGGCATGCAAGGCAATACATTCAAACCTTTGAAAATTTATTCCTTTGACAAGATTTAATTAAAGTCAATTCCAGGTATACTTGAATGTTTTACAATTTACATAGGCGTCATTACTAGTGGCTGCAAGTTTTGCCATGTAATTGCTTTGATGATCTTATAAACAGGAGGCTATGACTTCCCATCATAAGCCAGAAGGAGGAGGAGGTAAAGATCTGATTAGATGATAGAGAGGAAGCTTTATATCTTGAAAACATCATCTTAGAACCTAACAAACTTTGGAAAATAAGTGCAAGAAAACCTATTTGTTGCTGCAGCAAAGAAAGCCAACAGGATGCATCAACAGGGGCATCACCAGCAGAGATGAAGGCATTATCCCTCTACTCAGTGCTTGTCAGGCCACACCTGGAACACTATGTTCAGTTCTGGTCCCCCCTATAAAAATGATGTGAACAGAATGGAGAGGGTCCAGAGAAGGGGTCCCGACATGATCAAGGGACTGGGAAGCCTGATGTATGAGGAAAGGCTGAGAGTGTGGGTGTGCTCACCCCTGAAGGAAGAAGACTTAGAGAAGGCCATGGCACCATGTTCCAGTATTTAAAAGGTGGCTACAAAGAAGATGGAGACTCCCTTTTTAGAAGGAGTAACGTGGAAAAGATTAGGGGTAATGGGTACAAGTTAATTCTGGGGAGATTCTGATTGGACACAAGGCCAAGTTTTCACAGTGAACAATCAGTCCTTCTAATAATCTCTCCAGGGAAGTGGCAGATTCCCTGATATTGGATACCTTTAAGATTTAGCTGGACAGGGTGCTGGACCATCTTGTCTAGACCATGCTTTTATCAAGAAAGGTTGGACTAAATGATCCTTGAGATCCTGTTCCAACCTGGTATTCTGTGATTCTATTAACAAACCATTTGAATGAACATGAAATCAATACTTTGTTTCATGCTTTTATCTTTTTGAAAATGGAAATATGCAGATATATATTTTTAATGAGTGCCAGCTGTTAAAAGTATGTAGCTTGAAATACCTGCGAGTATTTACCCAGTGATATTCCTAAATATCCACTCTACTTTGGTTAGGACTACACCAGAATATGACTTCATAACAGAATTTAAACATTATTTTTTCTGTATTATGGCGTAGTAAAAGGTTACTGATTAAAATCAGGGCTAAGTGAATAATTTGTGACGAAGGTTAATGAATCTTTCCAACAAGGCAGCTTCAGCTGTAACTTAACATCTCTCAGAGCCATTGTACTCAAATGTCATTGTTGGGCCTCTTTCTCATGTTTTTATCTGGGTCATCCTCCCAGCTGCTGCTGCTTCTCCCTGGACCCCCAGCACTGCCGTGTGCTGACATCCAGCCTCCTCTGGAGTGATGTCCACTGCTCCCTGTTCCCTTGCAGAACTGACCTGGACCTGACCTCTGGCAAAGCTGGCTGTGGCCTCAGTGTAGTACACACCCCTGAGAAATCTCACAGTCCAGCTCTCAGTGTTTCCTCTATTTTCCCATTGATTAGGTTACTTTCCATTCTCAAACTTCATCCACAGCACATTCATCTATGTTTGGGGAGGATGAACACTTTTCTCTATAAGTACACCTCCCCTGCAGTCCTGTTTCCAGCAATTCCCCTGACTCCTGCAGCTTCTTGCAGCCTTGCACCAAAACTCTTTTCTCCTAACCAGGAAACTTGAGCTAGTTACACCAGAAAAAGAGAAATAACATTTTTGATGTCTTCTCATCTCAAAACAGCAGGTGAGATGGAGATGGTGATTAATTTAAGCTGCTTTAGTCCCTACTCACATCCTTGTCCCAGTGTCTGTTGTCTTTCGTTAAATAATGGGCTCTTCCTATGGAAGTCACAGTGTAGACATCTTCCAGAACAAAGTGATCCAGGGAGAGTGATTTGACATAGAAAAGAGCATACATGAATGTTGGATGGAGCATTCTTGGAAGAATCACTGCCCAATTCAAGAACTTGACCATCTTTTCATAAGAAAATTTCTATCTAAAGGCCAGATGTCATAGCTTAGGAGAATCAGAAGGACTCTTTGAACTACACAGAGTCCAGACTGGGGAGTGATTTTTTTAGGTGTACTACATTCCCTTTCCCGTGTTTTAAAAAAATAAGAGATCTGGCGTTTGACATGAGCATTTGAAATAATTATCTGTGCAATGAGCACATAAGGGTGAACAAGGTAACTTATGACGTTTATCAGCCTGCAGTATAAACAGAAAGTCTACGCCAGAATGAAAGCATCCCAGAAAAGCAAAATCTAGAAAGAATTTTTTTTGTCATTTCCATAAATGACTAAACAAATTCAAACTTTCTGGTTCGTGGAAGAATCTCGATTCAAAGATAACTCCAATTTTAAAAATGTCTTCAATATTTATTAGCATGAAATATTACTTGCTTTGTTAATTTATATGCATATAATATAAGGTGTTTCTGATCTTTTGATATTTGTTCATATCAAACTATGTCTGCAACTACAGGGATTACAGAAATATCAAGAAAAATTTTTTTGTGGATGTCACAGTCTAACATTCCATTTCACATTTCTAAATCCCAAAAGCACTTGAGAAAATAATAGGGGTTATTTTTCTTCCCTTTATACCTTCAGAAAATAAACTCCAGTGAATCCTGCACAGATTTCACAAACTGTCAAGGCAAAGATGAGAATCCAGCTTTCCACTCCAGTGATCTATACCTTGACCACGGCTCCTTGTTTTCAAAGGCATGTAGACTGGACAAATTGGATGAAATTTCATATTCCTTGCAAAGTCAATATCTGTACTGAAACAGCTAAGGCAGAGGAAGAAGGGATAAATGGAGGCTTGGAGTTGAACAGAAATTTTAGGGTAGAAGTCATTAATTTTAATTTGAGGTTCTTTCCTTGTTTGAAGGTTAAAAGCTGTAAAGTGTTAACAGGTAGTTGTTAAAAAGAAAAATTTCTGACTACCCTGTATATTTTGAGAGACGAATTCATGCTCATGCAGAAACCAAACCATAACTCCTCTGCTCAACATCAACTTAAATAAATTAATCAGGATATAACAAAAGAAATTACAATGAAATTATACTTAATCTATAGCTGAGCTGAAGGTGACCTTTCCTTTTAGCAAGATTGTTGTTTTGAAGGACAATTTGCTACATTTGAGAAAAGGTTCACATCCATTAGTTCATAGAAAAACAGGCTGTTTGAAGAATGATGCATCAGTTTTTCTATGACAGTGCCTGAACTGAAAGTGTAGTAAAAATATTTTTGAATTATAGCTTTGTATCTTGCATTGTCCATATTCAAAACCAAGAATTGTATATATTAAATTATATTTTAAGAAGTTGTAATTATTCATGTATTTGAGTATTTGAAGAACATTTACTGTTGCTTGACACTGAGAAACAAGAGACTTGATTTGTCAAAACTGTGACTAATTTTAGTAAGAATATGGATCTCTAAATTTGATACCAGTCAGCCAGAAGGAAAGTAAAGAATTGTAATACATTTTCAAACTAAAAAATAAAGTTAGAGTGACTACTTTCCTTTGGCAAATGTAAGATTTACAAATCTCTGCCTTAAAATATACAAAGCCTTCTATCTCTGTTCTTCACCCAGCATTTCTGATATTGCTCATACCTTTTTATAATATGTATTTCCGTTTAATCAGTGGTGCATAATTTATTTTGTCATGCTTATAAATTGTGCTTTCCAGGCATGCTTATTGAAATACATACAAAACATCTTCCTATAAAACAAATATTTAATGATACAAATGTATAGAGATTTCAGGCAAAAATAGTTGTAGCTTTCTAAATAGTATTTTCATTTTTAATAGTAGGCTTCAGAAACACAACAGAAAGCAGCCTTTTATTCCTTAAATTTAAGGTTTGGGGCTCTTATAATAAAAAAAAAAATACATGAAAGTAAAATAATTTCAAGATATTTCTGCTCTATCTGCATTTATAGATGCAAATCTGATGACAATAGTGACAAACAATGTATTTCTAAAATTTTTTCTTGATTTTCTTGGAGGCATCTGACACCAAAAACAGAAGACCATAATCTTACTAACAAAGGAAGTATTGGTTAGATATCAAACCACGGGCATCATTATAAGCTTTAGCACTGGATAAGGTGTTGCTTAAGAAATTGATGCTAAATATTAATACAGTGAAATTAAAGCTCTATTTTATGTCCTTTATTTTGTTATAAATATAAAAACTATATCTATACCATTAAGCTGAACAAGCCCAGGAAATAGTCCCAGTATTAGCATTCATAGTCTTTAATCATTAGTGCATTCCTTGGCACATTTTTTTGGTTTTGCTGCTTCGCATTATCCCAAATAATAGTAGGTTTTGAGTTAATAAAAGCCATGGACCATTCCTATAAGATAGAATAGATGAAACCATCTTAATTTAGGAAGAATGGAATTGATCTGTATAGAATGAAGTAAACTGCACTGCTTGGTCTCAGGATGAGCAGACAGACCACCACACATTTTTTTTCCTAGTGTAGATCCAGCTGAAGTCCCTGCTCAGACCCCCAGGCAGGCACCAGCTCTTTACCACACAAACCACAGAGGATGAGAATCACCAAACCACAGAATGGTTTATGTTGGAAGGGGCCTCTGGAGGTCATCTCCCAACCTCCCTGCTCAAGCAGGGCCACCTAGAGCCAGTTGCTCAGAACCATGTCCAGGTGGCTTTTGAGTATCTACAAGGAGGGAGAACTCACCATTCCCATGGCAACCTGTGGCAGTGCCAGATCACCCTCACAGAGCAAGGGCCTTTTTGATGTTTGAACAGAACCTCCTGTGTTTCATTTTGTGCTCACTGCCTCTGGTCTTGTCTCTGGGCACACTCAGAAGAGCCTGGCTCTGCCTTCTTTGCATGCCCTCTCCAGCCATTTACACAGATTGATGAGATCTCCCCTGAGACTTGTTCAGGCTGAACAAATAGTCCAAGCTCTCTCAGCCTTTCTTCATAGGAGAGATGCTTCAGGACAATCACTTTAGTAGCTCTTCACTGGACTGTTTCCAGTATGTCCACAACTCTCTTGTACTGGGGAGTCCACAACTGAACACAGAATTCCAGGTCTGACATCACCACTGCTGAGTAGAGGGAAGAGTGTGTCTTTCTCACTGTGAGCTCCAATCGCTACATAACAGTTAACATGCTCTCACAAAATCCTAATTTTATAATCTTGAAATGTATTTATTTGCCCCTCTGATGTGAAGAAGTGTATGGTACATTTTGACATTTATCCAATTCAGGATTCAGCCAAAGACAGAAAGTTAGTATTTTCTGTGAGACAGTCTGCTGGTTCTGGGCTCTGCCCCTGTCACAACTGTTTCATCAGTGCAACACTGACATCTCACTCAGACACTGCTGGGGATAACTTCTAGGTTGCTTCCTCTCAACCCTGTAATACACACCTGGACTGAATGGTCTGGTTTCCTGAACAACAGATAGGAAGAAAATTTACTTTTCAGACTGGGTTCCATGAAAAGTGGCAGACTGAGCAGGCAGCCTGCTGAGGATGAAGATGAATCCCAAGTCTTACTCCTTTTTGCATTGAGATGCTTCAGTCATTGCTTACTTCCAGCTTCTTTCTAGTCCTGAACTGCTGCCTGATGTCGTCTTTTTCAAAATATTTCAGAGAATCAGCCTATGCTAAAAAAAGCAATTAAGAATATACATTTTTGGGAGGGGCAACAATATTGTACTGCTTGTTTTTTGTGTATGCAAGTAGATGGAAGACATTCCTGGTCTTGCTGAAGAAGCAGGAGCAGTGTGAGCGACATGACAAGCAGGGATGTTGTTCATGTTGGCATTGGCAGTCTCCTGCTGGACCCTGAGGTATCATGTTTAAATCACTCCTGGCTCTGCACTGTCTTCATGGGAGCCATCTAAAAATTATGTGTCTGTCTAAACTTGTCCAGATGGAATGGCTCTGTGCCGAGAAAAAAATCACCTCTGGAGAGCAATCATCCCTCCAGTGACAAGGAAACATGGATGACTAGCTTAATTTAGACCTTAATTAACAATCTTGCCAGGTTCTGTTTCCCACTGGTAAAAGCACCAGATATATTTACAGTTTAGTTTAGTCAAACACAGCACATATTTAAAGTGATTTTTATTCAGACTCTTAAGCACACGCGCGAGTCACACAATATAATGAATGCTATAAAAGTATTTGAAACTAAGCAAATGCTTAAAGATGCTTTTGAAGAGAGGCTTGGGCAGGAACCATATGAAATTCAGCTCACTGCTTTCCTAGACTTGAAATAAAAAAGGGTTGAACACATAAAATTTTGTCGGGGGTCTTGATATATTTAATCTATCATTACACATTGTGCAGAGTTTCAAGATTTCAAGGGCAAGTTGCTTTTAATCTTATTTTTTTTATGCTTGTTTATTTTTTGCTAACAGTATAATCAATAACAGCTGTTAAATACCTATTCAAATTCCTCTTCATACATGTATTCAGACTTTAACAGTGTGCTGCTTCATGCTCTCTTTTTAAGGTGAAGTCACTTCGAACAGTTTCAAATCAGGAACTCTAGGGTTTTTGACTGTTTTTTCATTGACCTATAGTTTATCTGAAAATGCAGTCATCTTGAAATTAGATGCTGGCATTGAATAAGGTAACCTTGCTCCTTCTAATTCTGCCATTTTTTCACCTTAGATGCTGCCAGCAATTATTTTACGTATAGTTATATATAGTTATATACCATTATCCTCACAACCCATCTTCCTCCTTGCTACTCAAGTGAATCAACTTACTAACGTATTTCTATAAATGCCAATTCAGGATTATTTAGCTCAAGAGCTCATGAGCCAAACTTATTTAATGAATCAATAATTTAGGTTTCTTTTTATTATAATAATTTGGTCTATTTTTGAGTAGGAGAGATTAAAGGAAAAAAAAAATTTTTTTGGCTGCCAGGAATACTTTTGCTGTCAGTATAGAAGCCTAATGAAAACTAACAAAGTTCTATACTTATTTGGCTTAGACCTGAGCCAAAGAAATGCTTTCCTGATTCCTGATATCAGTCTGTCCTACACAGAAAATGCCAGAAGTTCCAGAAGATATGCTATGAGTCTTTGATAATTTTGAACAAAAAAGTTTGCTCACATTTAACAGTGTTTCCAATTTTATTAGTCTGAAACAGACCTCTTAATCAGAGCAAGAGATAAAAAACTGTGGAAAACATAATTTTGGGGTTTTTTTTTAAGAAAATGCATGCATCACCTCAGTGTGTAAAACTTCAACATTTGGAAAACCTTAGTTTTCACAGTTTAAAAAACCCTAAATGCAAAGATGATATTGTCACAGTAAATCATTGCATTTTCCAGTTGTTTCACAGCAACAGTGAGGTGGTACCCTGAAATAAAATGGGATGGTGGTAGTGGTAAAGATTATTAATCTGTGTCTGTGGTAAATGCAGTAAGCTTAGCCCATGAAGGAGGCATGACTCCATCCTCTGGGAGACATTCCCTAAAAGCAAGTTATTCAGGCAGTGGGAAGTGAAGCAGAGTTTGCCTCTAATTTACCTTTCTGTGGTACCAGACTTGGCCCATATGTAGATGCTTACAGAAAAAGCATCCTTATAAGGATAGAGTGCTCATTAATCTGAAAGTAGATCTCAAAATGTGTCATTGAGATGGACATGACACACACGAACCCCACCAACAATTCCAGGCAAAAAGCTGTTTATTCTAAAAACTCAGTGTCATTTATACACTTTTGTATGTTTATCATTCATGTTACTTATCCACTGGTTGCTTAACTACTACAATAGATTAATTGGTTGTTACTTAACTACAACATATTATTATTGGTTACCTATAGCATAAGCATTCTAAGCATTCAGAAAAACACCAGGTGCAGCCTTGTTGCTGTTTTCTCTTTCTGGTGTTTAGGTTTCTTGCTTCTGTTGACACCAAGTTTCTCACAGATACAAATGGTTTGTGCTAAGATCGATGTCGGAATCAGACAGGCTTGCTGACCTTGCTATTAATTTCCACAAAAACGAACTTTTACTTTTGCATCTTTACTAGTCAATGGTTAAGCCAGGAATGGAAATAGTAAAGGCACAAAATAGTTTCTTAAAGAGGAGCAGAAAACTTCCTGGCTTGTGCCCTGCTTTGTCATATTGCATCATCATGCACAAGCTGAGGGAATGAGAAAATAAGCTTTCATGAGGGGAAGGTAAGAAAAAGTAGATCTTATTATTTACAAGCACATAAAGAGTGTGGTCTCCTTTCCACCGGGGAAAGGGTAAAGGACAACACACTAACCAATTTAATCAATCTGCCACAATTAAGACAAAGTTTATTTTGAACTGAGAAAAAGCATGCAGGGAGAAGGAGAGGAAAAAGATAATTAAGATACGAAGATGGAAACCAGAGTTTTTACAGTTTTATAGTTTTGTTACTTTGTCAAATCACAACCGCCCACTTCCAGAGCAGGCCGGTCTGCACCTGATAGTTGGAGAGGTTTTACTGAAGTCACCAGGAAAAGAAGATATGTCCTATCACGATTCAAACCAAATGCAGCCACCTCTCTGAACTAGCAGCTGGAGGTTAGGCCTGGTAAAATCTAAGTCTTAAAATGAAAAGAGATGACCCTTTTGAGGCAACTCAATTTTACTCAGGGGCTGACATGCACAGAATATTTCAGTTCCTCTTACAGTTATTGAGCTGGTAACCTTCTCTCACTATGTTAATGGTCTTTGGGTGCCTTTTACCGTGACTCAAATTACTTTGGAAGCAGAACACAGACAGGAATACAGAGCAGATATTTATTTGGGTCACATGTAAAAGGGAGGTTTCCTCGACCCTTAGTATGGGGAGATGGACTCGACCATTAGTGTTTGATTTGTCTGTCAGCATCCCGGGAAAACGGAGATCCTTGTGCCTGATCAGTCTGCCAGTGTCCCATTAGGAGGACCCTCCACTGAACAGTCCTGCTGGATCAAGGGGTGGTTTGACCGACTTGTTCAAGGAAATACGGCAACAACATAAGGGAGACTCCTCAGCAGGTCTTACTCTTCATTTGGATATGTTCCCTGCTGCCAGTGACTGCTACCACCTGTGAAGGACTCACACCAACAGTTTATGGAATAACACTCATTAATATAAAATTGTGACAGGTTGAGTCTCAAGGACTGTCAGTGACAGTGTCTGATTGCAAAAATATATTCAAGGCAACACACAGACTAGATGTAATCCCCAATAAAAGCATTCAGCACACAGAGTGTGGTTCTTACCCAATAGGTGTCCCTATAAGGGAGCAGACAGGTTCAGCCCCTTGACTGATCCCAGCAGCTATGACGGAGTCTTCCCTAACTTTTCTCCCTTCTCAACTTACTATTCCTTTGTGTTTAGCTGGAACCTATGTGACTCTAGTCACGCCTACCTTTGTTACTGATTGGTTTAAAATTCACTTCTGTTGCTTTGAAAGATCCAGTCTATAAAATCTAGAGCACAGCCCAGTGACAGTGGCTGTACCTCAGAGGTTGTACTTTTTGGTTGGAGGTGTTTCTTAATATTACAATTAGGTTATAATAAACCAAGTTCATCTGAGGAGAGCAATTTCACCACAGTTGTTGTCTCAGCAGCAGGACATCTCCTCCTCTCTCCCCTGGCTCACAGGTGCTATGTGGTTTTTCAGCTGCAAAGTACCATTGAATCCTCCCTGGGAGGATTTCAGCAGAGCCTGGTCATGGCATCTTCCCTCCACTCCACCCTCAGTTCCATCCCCCTTAGCAGCTGCTATGGCTGCAGACTGGGGGTGTGGGGAACCATCATGGAATGGGTTTTGTGTGGCAACTGCATTCCATCCAGGGAGCAGCAACTGTAATTTACCCTATAATTTCTGTACTGTTGTAAATTCTGTTAGGATGTGAATATAAATTCTCAGTTTCCTCTAACTTTACCCCCAGCCATCTTTCCATAATGTGCTAACATGGGCAGTGTGTCTGGGACTTGTGGTGTACCACAAGAGCAGGAACATGCTTGTCACCCAAAGCACCCAGCAGGTCATTTCTGGTCTGTCAGTCACCAGCCTTGTGGGGAGAGGTGAGTCTGCTTTGCTCCTTGGAATAGACTGGTTGATAGTACTCAGTTGTCCTTTTTTCTGCCTCTTTAATTCCCACTGGAATTTATCCTTCTTCACATCAGTATTATTTGCACTTGGATTCTAAAATAGCCTTTACTGTCTCAGCAATTACCTTCCATGTTTCCACTTAGCCTGTCTCGCAGAGTTGCAGTTCACACACTTTCTCACACCTTTGTAACAATTTTTCTCGGTAAGGCTGAGCGGGTGCCACGCAGCTGTACTGCACCAGTGCCACCTCATGGCACCTCTTCCGCTGGCCTGAGGGCCACCAGCTCGTCCTCCAGGACACACCCAGCTGCTGGTCAGCAGAGGGCTCTTCAGGCACCACTGGCTGTATTGACAAGATATTCATCAACTATAATGGGTGCTTAGACACTTTGGCCATATATAAATTCCCCAGATAGATATCCTGACCTTGAACTGAATCTTTGTCTATTTAATATCTTTCTATCCTGTTTTTTACCTGCAGCCCTGTCCCACAGGTCAGATTATAGTCTCATATATGCTGTTACTTTCTGGTATTCTTTAGCACAGTGATAAGATTATTTATGTAGAATTCATTGTCACCATAATGGCAGCATTACAAAGAGGGTCATTATGTACCATGCTTGTCTCCATTAATTATGGAATTTTACTGTTGGTGAATTTTCTATTAAGTGCTTTCTAGGGACGTGCTAAAAAAAGTTTTCTCTATTGAAAAATAATAACTTTTAATTTTTTTTTTTTGCTAGAATAAATCAATTCTCTTTTTCAGGTGGGATAGTTTCTTGTATATCTCCAGTTCCCCTCCAGATTTTCCAACTGTTTCCACCAAGGTTTCATGAACACAGTATTTATACCTGCTCGGGTATTAATTTGCTTTCTATACCTTCCTAAAGGAAGCAGTTGACACATTTTACCATTTAAATTTTACCATTTAAATAAGTTTAATTTTTTTTTTAACTTAATTCTATTGTGATCAGAAAAGGTCTCTGGTGACTCAAGAGGATATCTGGGAATGACCAGCATTTCTTCACTGTGGGCAAATTTGCCTGGCTAATGTAATTGATTTCTGATGAAATGCTTTAGATATAATCTTCTATGGCATCCTTACATCCAAATTTATGAGACATAGTTTGGATGTAAGGTAGGCAGGCGACTGGCAGGTGAGTACAGGAGAGGACCCAGTAAATGAAACTTCAGGTGCCAAGTACTCGCCCACTTTGGGGACTTTGGTTATGATGATCTCTCATCTGACCCAGGGACTGAATGCCTTAATGACAGATCACAGTCATAGTCCACATTCCTGAAATTTCATCTGAGAAGGCTGAAATTTGCCTGAACAATATGTTGGGAGAATTTGGAGATTAGCTTGGCAAAATTCACTTCTGATCTGAGATAAAATAATATATGGAGTTGTGTCATAGAAACTGGAGAATTTTTCTTCTAAGAATGATTTTTTTCTGAAGACAAGTCTTCGTAATTGCATGTGTCATCAATCTGGTTAAAAAAAATATACAGAAATTCTAGTCTTTCTTATCCACTGGTTCTTTCTCTCCAGAGTTTTGGTATCTTTAACTCAGGAGTTTTTGTGACTGTAAAGATCTGGGTTTGTTTTGGTTTGTTTTCTGAAGATAGCACAAAACTGTTTAGTTACTAGGAGTCACATCACTAGAAACAGCTTACGCTGATCGAATGCAACTCCTCTGGGAAGCTATCATGGGACGGATACAACAAAAAAAATAGTAAGAATTGTTTAACATTGCAGCTCAGGACAGAGGCATCTGTAGACATCTTTAGTTTCTCATGAGACTTCTGTGAAAAAAACCGACCTCAAAAGCCACTGAGAAGGCAGAAAGAACTTTAATTTAATAGCACAGGTTGCATTTGGTCAGTTAGAAAAGTGCTGCATGCAGCACTTGATTTTAAAGCACTTTGAAATAGAGTAACATGCTCATAGATAGCATTACAGTTCCTCTGTAGAAAGATACTTAATAGTGATAAAAAGAGCAAGAAACATTATACTTGTGATTTTTATTTTATTAAATACTTGTGCCTTTTTTTACACCAAACAGTATATTTCTCACAGAAATGTCCCAGTGTTTTATTTTATACTTTGCTGATCTGCTGTTTCTAGATAAATAGTGTCCTTCAGTCCTTCAAATCTCTTCTCCTGGGGGGAGTGACTGAGAAGAGGAAGATAAGGGAGGGGACATAATCTTTCCTGGAAAAAAAAAAATGTTAAAGAAAATGATCTCTATTGCAAATATTACTGATGAATGAAAGTTTAGATATTATCTGTAAATCTTTTCTCTGAATTTGAAGAAAAGCAGCATCTGCTTGCACACATCTTAGGGAAGATAAACAATATCCTCTATAGACAATCTAAGATATCATTAACTGTGTAGAGATTCAGTAATTGTGGATTTTCTTAAAATTAGCCAACTTATGTGCAAAAGCTCTTCCTCAAATAAAGGACAAGCAACCAACCTTGCCATTTTTCAGCAGGTGAATATTATCAGTGTTAAAAATTGAGAGAAAGAGGACAAGTTACACTTTTCAGGTAAGTATTAAATCTGGGATTGGTGTTAAACAGAGCCTTTTTATTCCCTCTTATCACTCTTAGTATTTGATGAGGTTTTCCTGATTTTGTCTTTCAGTCCTGGAAACTATTTGTTACACATAAAAATTCTTAACCTATTCATTTTCTTTAACATTGAGGAATATTGCCAATAATTATCTGAAAGTTCAAAGAAGTAATAAATGAAAGTTCAAACAATTCCCCTGTAGCTTTTTTGATACCTATAAAAATCATGATTTATCAAAGAAGAATTTTTCATTTTAGAAGACAGACTGGTCCTTCCTGTTACACAGGGTTCATTCAGAAATCTTTCTACTTTAAAAGATTATTTTAGTCTATGCTTCTGATATTCACTAACATGTAATTCACAGATCAGCTACATTCCCTCACTTT
Source organism: Dicrurus megarhynchus (assembly GCA_013399195.1). NCBI lineage: Eukaryota > Metazoa > Chordata > Aves > Passeriformes > Dicruridae > Dicrurus > Dicrurus megarhynchus. The sequence continues at coordinate 1,030,068 of VXAD01011634.1, read as the reverse complement.
TAAGACTGGTTTTCTTTAAGTTAAAATACTGGCTCTAGTTTTGGTATCTGTCAGCTATCATGACGTTCACAGGCATTTTTGGGGGTTATATCTCTATCTAAACTTTGAAAATTAGAAGGATTTTAGCTGGTTACTACTTTTTGGTTTACACAAACGCTACAACAGTTGATTCCTGCTTGGACCTAAAACTCCCATTTGAGGGATGAGAATTCTATTTCATGAAAATTAGGCACTTTGAGAAAATGTTATTAGGTTTACTGTTATAATCAGCACTGATGATAGTGATGGAAGGAATTATAGTAATTAGTATTTATTTCATTTATATGCTCTGGTGGGACTTTCAAAAGATTAAAATACTGAATGATTTACATATTTCTTCTTATTATTGGCCAGGTTACCTCTCTGATTACTGAGAGAAGTTTCACCAAAAAGTGAAGAGAGGAGTCATTGAGTTATTTTTATTACAAACACTGGATAGCATTGTATAAGAAAATTGTAATATGAAAATAAAAGAAATATAGAAATTTCTTTCTTCCAAAAGAAATGGAAAGGCACAAACCATTGCTCAATATCACAAGAAATACTTTCTGGATATCTGAGAGCAGACTGAGGATCTTTCAGTCTGGTTCACTGCCTAAAAAACTATCAGTGACTTCACTTCTGAGCCTGTATGTTTCTTTGATAATCATTATAAGACTACAATAATGTCTTCTTGGTAAATAAATGTGTTTTCTTACAAATAAATGAAGCAACAAATTGAAATTATTGGGATGAAATCTTTAGATTTATATTTTTTTTAGAGTCTGCAGTACTGTACCTTGAAATTTATAGAATTAAGAGAATTTCTAGTTATGCAAGAAACATTTTTTAATTTTATGAGGATTTTGTTTCCAATTGAAAACATGTAAGGCAGGATTATTTTTCATAAAAATGTAATATGAAAACACCCCACACTGACAAAGACTAAGCAGCTTAATTGAGAATTTTTTGAACAGTGATATATAGGTATTTTTTTGAGCAACTAATCATAAATGATGAGGGGTTAATTCAGCTACAGCCTATAATTGTGGGAAGCAGGAGTTTGATAGTGCCATAACAAGAAAAGAAACATCAGGACATACCAATTAAGTAATGTCCCTCAAATGTCCTCTTCACAAGTTATTTAAAATAGAGACAAACTGTTTCCCATATGATAAAAGAATAGATTTAGAAAAAAATAGGGCAAAAAAGAATGGATATGTGAAATACAAATCAATGAAAAACAGTTGTCTTTCGGCACTGTTTGCTGTGTAAAATATTTCCATACTCACTGGAGAGTGCAGGGAACGAGGTATGCTGCCTTAGCAAGTGTTTGGAGCACCGCCCAGCACTTACTGAAAATGATGATCCATCACTGCCTGATACCTTCCAATGCAGGCATTCTCTAAGTTATTGAAATGCTAGTGGCCTCTGTTGGGAATTCTGTGTAGGAATTCTGGCTTTGAGTCACCATAAGCGGCACAAGCTCCTAAACAGAAATTGAACCCTCATTGCTGAAGGGCTGGCTTTCTAGTTCACTGATCTGTTATTGGAGAAAGATAAAAACGCTTAACCACTTTATTTCCTGTTTAATTTAATTTAATTCATTATTTTTCCCCTGGTTGCCCCACCATTCATGCTCCTCAGCTGCTGTTTTTGTGCTTTCTCAGCACAGTGGAGGTGAGACTGATTCAGGTGACTGATTCCACCTATTCTGTATCACAGGGATATATTCACATTATGCAGGGAGGCCATTGCTGTTTCATTATAATATGTCATTTTTTTCTTCATATATTCTGTGTCATTAACTGAAACACTGCTCTGTAAAGGTCTTTGGAATAGGTCTTCTGATGAGGTTTAGATGTTCATTCTGGTGAGGTTTAGATGTACATTCTCTCAACAGTCTCCACCATGCTCAATTCATTTAAATAAAATTAAATCTCTTTTCCCTCATCTTAACATATTTGACTGGAAGTTGGAGCTGAAAGTTTAAGATGGTCTTTGTCTTTGCTTGGCAGCACATAACAAATCTCTTTAACCGCAATGATGCTTCTGGTGAATCATTTGTCACCTCATCATCTTCATGGATTGTGTCACCCTCTGCCTCCTGGGTTACAATAGGTGATGCACATACTGGGTCTACAGGGTGGCCTAGACACAGCCTCTGTCCCTCTGATGGCAGTTGAGGTGGAATAAAGTCCACTTCACTGCACCTATTTGGTACTACATTGGCCAACCTAACAGAAACAAGATCAAACTAATACTTGCTTTTCTCTATCAAAACCAGGGAATCTGATTCCAAAGTAAATGATGTAATGCTGTTCACACTTTAGTACATATTGAGTTTAACCCCCACAATCCTTAGGGGTATTACTCTGCTCAAAATTAAATGTATTCAGAAACATTCTTGAACTTGGGTTCAAGTCTGTGATCTTGCCAATATATTCCTGTAGAGATAAATGGATTTTGGTTGAGGCAGAAAAGTAGGAAGTATATAAAGGCTCTATAAACAAAACCGAACTAAAATGGGCACAGTTCATTATTGGAGACCTCAACCACTGTCTCTATGTTTTATCCAAACAATGTCTCATTTTAAAAGCACAACAAGATGTAGTAGCTGGAACTCACATCCAGATATTTTGCCCTGGTCTGTTGTTTAATAACCTGATCACTAAATTAAAAAAGATTATACTGTTTGTGTGCTACTGGTGTCTTTGCACCCCTTATATGGGTTGAGGAAAGGCACCTCTGTTCAGAGTCTTTATCTCAATGGTATAGACCTTCTTTTCCCTGGGAACAGGGGACGTAAATTTGAATTTCCCTATGCTGATTAACAGATTACCCACAAAAATATGTACTTCTCTATATTGGTTCTGATTGGTTACAAGGTGCTGTGCTGATTGATGGATTTAGTGCTGTTTGTGTGATTTTCTACACTCCCAATACACTTGCAGAGGCTTAGGAACTCTGCATTCTCTCTGAATTACAACAAAATTTAGAAGGGAGAAGTATGTGTAAAATGTTGGCCTGAGAATCATTAGAAGATTGGAGAGGATACCAATTTTAAAGTCTCTCTCCTGTATTTTAATAGGCACAGGAAATAGGATTTTTTCCCTATCTTGTTCTTATGTTTCTGTTTCTTATCTTTTTCATCTTAACTGAAACCACAGTCAGGGTTGTAGTTATAGCAGTGAACCATAGCTTCCAAGCTCAGTGATCTGAAAAATTACTAAAAAAAGAAAAAAAAAGGAACTTATTAAAATGAACTGAAAGATATTCTTATGTTGAAAAGATGAGGGGTAGAGGGGTGAAGGAAGACGAAAGAAAAGTGTTATATATGGGACTGCAGAAAACCTGCAACAAATACAGACTTGGCAATTTTGGATTGAGTGTTACTACCAAGCATTGTGACTGTAAAGTTATTTTAAGGATTTCTGCATTTTCTACAGTAAGCAGTACAACAAAGAAATGTTTAAAGGAATTCTTTCTGAATGTTCCAACATTCTGTCAATGATGGTAAATAAAGAACCACTCTGCATAAGACAAAAAATCTTATTAATTTATTTGGAACTGATTTAATGGTCTATAATTAAGTGTAAAATTGAAAAAGAGGAAAATATAATGATGAGAAAAATTTCATAGCTAGGTTTTTCAATTGCCAAATGCTTCAGAAGGCTGCAATTTCGCAGCAGGGTTGGTTCCAGGAGTGGAAATTGGACATAAATAAATCCAGACAGTGTAAATGTAAATAGAAAAAAAAATTAATTAAGAAGCACATTTTGTCCTAATACATTCTCTGTTAATAATTATAAACTAATCACTGAGCTATGGTATAGAAATCAACTTATTAAAAAAATCTTTAACTAATTGACATCTGTGACTAAGTATTTCAAACAGTTGGCCAGTTCTGGTGTATTATTTCATGATAATTGCACATAAAATGGTTTGAGTGTGTTGGCTGCAGAACAAGAAACATTAAGACTATTACAAATCAGTTATTTTCAGGTCTGGTATAAATAATCCTGCACGCTAACACATCTATAGTCACTGACTAATAGTGCATTTATGTATTCTTTTTTTGTTATTGTTTTTGATCAGTGGTCTTTTTTTTTCAGCAGGGATGTTGTTATCATTAGATCCTATTTATTAAAGAAAGTTATAGGACAGAATGACCCTTTCTTTGTTCCCAAACTAGCTGTACTTAGGGGATCTACTGCATATTATGGCAGTAAAAGGAAATCGCTGCTCTACACTCACACAATTGGCTTGGAGACATATTTAAGTCTTTGGATTGGCTTTGGATAGGTTTATTACAGTGCCAAATCAGCAAGATGAGTGCTTCATTGATGTATTTTTATCACAAGATGTGAGCACAGTGGGGCCTTTAGGAGAGGTAGCAAAATGAATAGAGATTGTGAAAATACACCAGTAAGGCAATCCACCCAAGCCAGGGATGAACTCAACATGAAAAGAAGTGCTCCTAAAAGAATTTGTGTCAATACCATGTGTATGATATATCCAAATCTCCTGTCAAACAAAAGGGCTCTGGCACAGAAAACTGCTGATTATAGGACATAGGAATTGACACAACTCTGTTCTATTTCTGTAATTGATGGGACAGAATCATGGCCTGGCTTTACTGCTGGGCTGAATACCAGCTACTTTAGGAGCCAACCTTATTAACTGGTAGTTAAGTGCCATCAGTGTGTCAGAGATTGGAAACATGCAAGAATGAAAACAGTACATCTGAGCATACCAATACAGCATGAAAAAGGAGTCCCGAAAGATAAAGCATAGCTAAAGGTGAGCAAGTTTATTCATTTAACTGTTGCATTTATTAAGCTTCTACAATGTTTTAAAAAAAAAAAATTAATTAGAGTATTCCATACTTTCTTGTGGAGTGCCTTAGAATTTTTTTAAAATAACTAAATGGATCAAATTTATGTTTTGAATGAAGAGCTAAAAAGAAGAGACAGTGAACCAAAAGTGGAAGTTCAAATAATGCTTTTATGGACACCTTTATGTAAAATCTAGATAATACTAACAAAATTTTGCAGTGGATGAGCAATTTTGGTAAATGCAAATAACAACAAAAATTATTTTACAAAATAAATGACCCTTCAAATACTTTTATTGTAACTGCCTTGGCACAGGACTTGGTACAGGACTTGGTACTTCAGTGTTAGACTGTATATTTTCTGTATATTCCTTCTGCTTATTTATCCTGGATTTGGAGCATTAATTATTTTTATTTAATTATTTAGACTATAGTGTTTTCATTATTTTAGTATATGAAGGATATAACTAGGCTGAATGCTATTTCCAACACTATGTAAAGATGAGTGGGAGGGACCGTTGAGAGAGGTGAGGAAGGTAAGATTATTGATAGCTACAGAAGTGATAGGAGAAAAGTTGTGGAGAACGTTACAGTGTCTCAAGGAGACTGCGGAGAGGTTTTCCTAAAGAACCATTACGAAATGAGACAGATTCCATGGGTTAGCTTCTTCTTTCCATCACAGAATCCTCCACAGTCTCAGACAACCATAAGGGCATCACTTTTCACTGGTTGGGACTGTACAATAAAACTGGAAAACATCCTAAAGTTAACCACAAACACTCATTTTGCCACAGTCAGCTTCTTTAAATCTGGCCTTAAAAATACTTGCATTTACAAATTTATAAGGAAACTTTTTAAACATAAGTAAGCTTTATAATACATTTGAGAGGAGGGCAAAGTGTAGCTAATGGACTGCCTATGGCTAACAAAATGGCTGATGTGAAAATTCACTGCAAACACTGTGTTATTTTTTTTGTTTTGATTCTTGGACTTCAACCAAAGGTGTGGATAAATCCATCATTCGAGCATGTGTCCCTGTGTGTCCCAATGGGCACTCCTCTGATTTCACTGGATAGTTCACTCCGCACCATGCTGGTTATGGCTGTAATCTTATTTTGGCTCATATCTTACCCTGACATGAGAAAGAGCCTGATTCCTAGGGGATGCTGCCACCATCCAATACATCTATGAAATGCTTTAGTTATTCATAATTGCATGTGTGTGTATAAATATCTATATAAATAGATTGATACCATTTAAGTAGAAGCTTCTCAGTTCAGATATCTTCGCTTACTTTTCCAACTTGATAGTTTGTTTAAAAATCTAGACATTATATGATGAAAAAATTACTGTGTGCACAATAATGACTATTTAGCCATAAGAGCTTCTGTCTTACATTAGCTAATGTATATTTCTAAATTCAAAGTAGCAGTAGTTATTCTAATTATTATAACTGATGTTTTGTTTTTATAAATACAATTGAGCATACCATTCACTTGTAACAACATTGTGTTTAGCCAATATAAATGGAATTTTTCTTTAATATCTTATCTAAGAGGAGTCAACATCTCACTTTTAGACAGAGATTGACAGCAGTTTTGTGGCTGGTACATGAAGAAGAAGAATTCAATTCCAGACATCGAATTAAATTATGCAGTCAAACTAGTAGAACAATCTTAAGATAAAAACTGGTTGCAGGTATTTACAAAGTCTACAGGCAAACATCTGGCTATGTTTTTGTCCTTCAGGTATGATAAATTTTGCTAAGAACAGCACCATCAAGAATCCCACGAGAGCAAACTGGCCTGGGAGAAAACTAGAAGGTAAGAGAAAAACATCTTTATTTATTCATCTTACCTTGACTTTTTCTGACACTAGGCTTGCTTGAAGTGAAATGGTTCAGAAGTGAATTCTGCTTAGTGCGTGCCTTAAAAATTATTTTTTTCTGTGTAGTTTTTTAATATTTTCTTCTGAAAGGAAAATGTATGAATACTTTCCAATAATTCATGTCAGTTAACATTCAATGTACTGGGACTGTGGTTAGCGACACCACTTAAAACCTCAAAATTTATGTCAGATAACAGATATATTTCTTATTTTCCAAAAGTAATGGGTATTGTCTAGAGGAGAGAGACTGTCAGTTATTTCAGACACATTAAGGAAGATCATACTAGCATACAAAATCCATGTTACCTTTCCATGGAGCGCACTATGAATTTGTACTGTATTCACCTTCTGTACAAAACAGAAGTGACTATAGTGAGACCCTGGTGCAGAGCACAAGATTCTGGACTGGAAAATGCACAAAACAGACCAAATATTTGAAAACAAAGTGCTGAAGCTCTGGGAAGCATGTACAGTGCAAGCAGACATCAAGGTCAAATTCAAATTCAGACAGTCCATTCTAGACTAAGTAAGTAAGCTAAGTAAGATAGCTGAAGAGGGTTTTGCCCTGAGGCATTGCTTGCTGGCTAGAGTTGACTGGCCCTTTCCATCTCAAGATGGAAGGACTGTTTGAGCTCTCCACATTTTCCATGCTGTCTGTTCATACTTGGCTGATTTTGTATGAAATGGATCAGGCTGCATTTACACCGTCTTTTCCACCAGTATAGTAGCTCACTAAAGTGGTAGTGCATACCTGGAGGATGTTTTGTTATTAGCAAAGTGGATGCTGTAAAATTTCCAAGGAAGTTTTATTTTGATCCAAAATTTTGTCATCTTTTTGTAGTTAAAAAGTAAATGTTTTGAATATCACATTTAATCCATTCACAATTTTTCAGTTCTCCAATTCTCATCAAAGGTACTAATATATTTTTAAAAGCCAGTAATTCTCCTTCAGTCCCCAGTGGAATTTTTCGAACTGAAATCTAAAATAAATTAGTAAATACCTGCTTGAGGCAGACATCCAGAGTGCAGGCTTTCAGCATCACTAGTTGTAAGCAGTGATAGCAAAGGTGATCAGCAAGAGGAAACATCAATTGACAGATTGAGGTGAGGGGTAACTAGCTACAGTTTCAATAGTTTTGATAAGTGGGTGGAGCTAGAACAGGTATTGGATATGCTTGTCCTCTGGAGATCTGTTTTAAATTCATTATTTATTTTTCCATGCCTAGATTTAAACACAGAAGATGAAATAAGTAATTTAATCTGATCTCTGTTGTAAAAGCCAATGAGAGCTAATCAACCTAAACCTGGAATGTTCAGGTTGATTATCAGGAAAATGTTTTCTGACAGTGACATATATTATGCTTTGGGGCTGTCCCAGACTGCAAATAGCTGAAGCCAAACTTCTTGGATCACAGTGCACTTCAAGTAGATGGAGGTTAAGAAAGTACATTCTGTGAAACAGTCACACAAAGCAGGAATAGGAAGTGATGATCTGAGAATCCTCTACATCTTTTAATGCTGTGATTCTATTATTCACCTTTACCTAATTTAGAGACTGTTCAGTCCTTCATGGATTTTGATGCCCTTTCTTCATTATCAAGTCTGTATGACAGTCACTAACACAAAAGAAAGAGTAGCAGCAAGAAAAGACCTCTCAAGCTACTAATTAATCATAGTGTGAGCTTTCTTCCAATGCACCTTCTTTCCAACCGTGGACATATGGTGCTCACATAACCAGCTGATTTGCAGTATCACATCCCTACATCTGCCTGTCAGATAGGTCCTTTGCTTTTGTAACCTAGCTGGTGGCCAGGATTCTGTAACGGAGTGCTTAAGATAAAGGTCATCCAGAGGGACCACATGGGTTTAGGTAAGGGAAGGCAGAGGAGAGGAAGTATTCAATTAATCCTCCCTTCTCATATTCAGTCCATTATTCTTATGTTTTAGGAGCAGATGTGCAAGCTGGGAAGTTTTCCAAATTCATTTTTCAGAACATTAGGTGCTCTCAACATTAGGCACACTAAGCAAATCCCTCTTTGCAACAATTTTGCCACCAGCACTGAAGATGAGCTGCTTTCAGGATGAAAATAGATGGCTGAGAACTTGGGCCAAACCAAGCAATTTGGAGATAAAATTACTTAGAAAACTTTTTAGCTGGCTTTCACACCCTCTCTGATCTACTTAGAGTTCTTCAAGAGTTTGAGCACTTACATAAAAACTCTTCTTACATGGACTGTTCTTGAAAAAATAAGAAAAAACCAAAACGGGGTACATGACAAGCGGATGACAAATGTTTCTAGAAAAATTCTATGTATTAGACAATGACTCATCTACCCCAAGCTATTGATCAGATCACAGAGTTCCTAAATAGCCAGACATTGCTACTTAACCACGTTATTTTTCTATTTCATTGTGTTCTTTCTGCAGTTTTGAATAGTCTAGAGGAGTGATTGTTTTTCCTAATAAAGAGGACAGAATTTTGGGAGATTAAAAAGAAATATTGATCATGCCTTTCATTCAGCAACCTCAATTTTTGTTTTTCCTTCCTCCTGCTTTGATGAGACTCCTAGTGGAGTTTATTTTCTTGCTGCAGAGTCCTTGACTTAGACTCCCCTCCATCTGCTGTAGCTCAGATATGCTGCTATTTAATAGAGTTCAATTGTTTTCATGTACTTTTAACTAATAAGTTGGAGAGACTGGATTGTAAATCAACTAATTGTTCTATTTATTTTTAAGTCTGCTGTATTTATCATTACATATGTCTACAGGGAAGCCATGCAGAAGAGTGGTTAGTTAAATGAATTACTTTTTGTTAGTTTTATTTTGGAGAAGGATTTTAAAATGTAGGGCTCGTGATGAAGGTGAGGGAAAGAGAGACAAATGGACAAGCTTGGAGTTAAGGCTTAACCCTGCTCCTGAGTGGTTCAGACTGTGAGCATGCCCAGATGGGGGACAGACTGTAGATGCCTTTGTCTTTTATAGGTTAACACAACGTTGACTTGATTTCTCCTGTACTGTTTGTACACATCTTCTGTTCTCAATACGATTTATCTTCTACATCCTTTCAACCAAAGGAGAAAAATTAACTTTTAAAACCTCAGTGATTTTATAATGGTGATGAATATGCATATATCTGAAGGGACATATGCGGACTCTAAATCATCATAATCATAAATCACACTTGCAAAAAAAAAAATATATATACACACACACACCTTTTTAATAAGCCCCCTTTATATATTAAAAGGCCACTATAAGGTCACCCTGGAGCCTCTCTCCTCCAGGCTAAACAACCCCAAGCTCTCTCAGCCTTTCTCCATAGGAGAGGTGCTCCAGTCTTCTGATCATCTTTGTGGCCTCCTCTGGATCCACTCCAATTGTTCCACGTACTGAGCCTCTTGTACTGAGGACTCCAGAGCTGGATTCAGTAGAGGGGTTAGAATCACCTCTCTTATTGTGCTGGGTGTGTTTCTTTTTATGCATTGAAGATGAGTAAGCCATTTACTAAATTTACAGGCTTAATTTTTTTGTTGTTGTTTCTCTGTAATGTCCAATCTAATAAATTGCTTTAGTATTTATGGTAAAAGTAGCACCATATCAAGGAACACTTAAATAAGAAAATTACCTATAAACATACCCACAGAAGGCTAGGTGTTTCCATTAAACAATCTTCCATTTTTTGAGAAACCTACCAATCTAGTAGAGAACCTATGTGTCTTTACATCAGTAACCTCAGTAGTGCCCAGAAATTGTTGGTTTATTCCTGTACTTTCAAGTTAAACACGACTAAACATTGTTTAAATTTCAACTGTGTTCAGCAGATGGAAGAATGGTATTATATTCAAATATTTCTCCACAATAAATTTAACCCATATATTGGCTTCTTAATACTGACCACTATATAGCATAATTAAGAGAGGATTCAACAGAGGTCTCAACAGTAATGGAGAAGATTCCCTGTGCTTTCTAAATGGATCACATTAAAGACTTGTGCTTACAGCATCTCTAATAATTCCCAGAGCTGAAACAGGTCCATTCTAATAACTCTAAAGGGGATGGATTCTGTGTTTACATGACTGCATATACAAAAAAGCTATGTAGTCCTCAAAGGCTCTTCAGTTTTAACTAATTAAACAGGGATTTTGCTGCTTGTCAGAAAATCAGTGGTGTCTCATGGAAACAAGCATCTATGGAAAACTCTTCTATATATGTAACTGCCTTTGGGCACCATGCCACTGAGCAAGAGAAAAGGGAAAGGGAGGTGGGGAACTGAATTGGGGGGACTCCAGTCACAAGCTATAGAATTAATTCCCCTGGGATGAGGATAGCCTCAAACATAATTGCTTACTGCCTCCAGCTTGTGGCATGTTTTATTTACCTAATAATTTCTATTACAAGAGTACAGGAATATGCATATAAATGTTATTAAAAAAGCAAAAAACCAAGAAAAAAAACAAATGAAAACATTGTGCATCCATTTTTTCCCCTGGGAAGATGGTATGAGGAGAAGCGAGCCATGCATAGATGTTAGACTCTGTGCTTTCATGCTGTAGTAAAAGACACAGCTGAAGCTGTTCCACTCTGCATAAAAAATGGAAGCAATGGATGTGGATTTACATTGGAAGTGTAAATTAGCTGTTGCCCACAGCTGAGTCAAACCTTCAGTGCATTTAGTACTACAGCACTGTATGCAGTTCAGTCATATACACAGAGATAAGGTCCAAAATGCGGTACTTATGTACATGTCCACGAAGTAACCACTGTTAGATGCCCATTTTCCCCATAATACTCAGGGAATAGGGGGAAGGGGGGTCATGACAGATGTGTATTTTCATGAGGAGAGCTTCCATTACCATCCAGAAGGGAACACCATGGGAAGAGTTTGGTGTCATGAGTAAATAGTGGTCTAACTCAGAACAGGTAGTATTTTATCTTCCTGTCTGTGGGCATTCAAAACATGAATCTGCTTGCAATGTGAGTCAGTTAATGAAAAAAAAAAAGAAAAAAGAGAGACAGAAAACTACTACTTTACTACTGTCAAGATCCGATTATTAAGGTTCTTTAGAAATTCCTCTGCCTGAATTAAGGTGCAAACAAGACCATATGCCAGTGACAGTAATATGGGTTTTATTTGATGGTAAATATAAGAGAGAGAGAGAAAGAAATAGAAAATAGGTGGGGGGAACAGAAACAGAGTGACTGAGACAGAATAAGGAAAACATCACCACTCTGTGGATCCCAATGATGCTCCATAGATCCTCTCCTGCTGGTCCTTTTGGTGGTGAAGGTCCCCCCAAAAAACACAGAATCCGATGGGTTTAAATACCCTCAAGCCAGATAGCAATGTCCAGGTATGTCCCCTGAGGGGAGGGAGGCAGTCTCTCACACGTGCAGTCCTGTGGTGCAAAGCTCTAGGAAGCACTTTGGGGGGGTCTTTGATGGATTATGACTCCCCCTCAGCTGCCTCTCACGTGAAAGTCCCGTGGATGTGGCCTGTGGGGTTGGGGGTTCCACAGCTGGGCCGGTCTGTGTGACGGAGGGTGGGTGTTAATTGCCTCTGACCAGAGGTTACACCATGAACCCAAAACCTCCTCCTCCCGCCTCGGTTGAGGGGGGTCTGTGTAAACCTGGCTTCTGTGAGCTGTGCTCTCCCCCCACCCCAAACTCAGACAGGGATGATTCTCAGCACAGCTGGTGGCTTTGGCCTTCTGAGGATGCATACCTATCCCTCGGCCTGAGGTGACTGAACGATAGGTTTCCCTTTATCTAACCAGCAGTTTGACTTTCAGTCCAAAGTCCCAGTCTTCAGGGAGGCTTCTTCGGTTGTAGCTTCTTTATAATGAGCAAAACTTTGAAACAATGTTCGAGGCATGAACTATTTTCAGTCTCTGACAACTACTTCAAATAGTCTAATAGTCTAATGGCTAAATGATCCAAATGTGGAAATGCAAATTCAAATTCCTTAATGAGACTAAGGACTTGAATTATATAGTTTATACCCTCAGGAGTTTATCCCTCTGACTACCAACCCATTTGACTGCAGCTGGTAATTCTGGGTGTTTCACTTCATTTAGCTTTAGACATTCAACATCGAGGCAAAAAATTAAGCAAATTTTTTGGTGTTCTTCTACTTAAAGGACCTAAAGAGTGTTTCAAGTGACTCATTTCAAATTCAGGTAAGACATGAAGAAAAATAAGCTTTTTTGTTGTTAGAGTGAACAAACCATGGTACAGGTTGCCCATCCTTGAATAAATTCAAACCCCAATTGGAATGCTACTTTGCACTTGTATTTTTCTCTAGAGTGTACTCACTTTAGTTTTAGATTCCTAACACAGATGAGATGAATGTCAGCTGATATCAGCTTTACCATGCCAGACTAGCATGCTGAGAGATAGATAGAGGTGGAGGGAAATTGTTAGGTATATGGTGAACTGAAGAACACAGACTGAGCCTGTGTTAGACAGAAAATTAAACTAAAGTCTTCTGAGATTCAAGATAACAGCACTCTCATAGCAGAACTACACTTCCACATGTATCATACCAACACATGGTTTTCAATTAGAAGCCTTAATATGAATGTTGTATACAGGAATAAATCATATGCACTTGGGAATGTCACAAGGCAAGACATGTACAGCAAAACGACTTGCAATTGTTTCAGTACTGAAACACAGTAATTACACATTCATGATCATGACAGATACATCACACTGAAACATTTTCTCTTCTTTCTTCCTTGGTATTCTGACTAGATGAGATTTAATAAGTAAGAGACCTTTTCTGTATCTGACAGTTCTTATTACATTCTCCTACAAGGTAATTAATTCAGACTGAAATCAGAACAAAAATAAAAATTTGGTGTTAAAAAAAAGGGAGAAAGATAATGCTGCTGATTCTATATTATGTATCATGTCTATTTTGACTGTAGTAAGGTATAATTTCTTCAAGAATAAAGAGTAAAAATGATTACCAAAATTAGTGTTTACACTTCTAAGGATGTCCAAGAATAGATTTAGTAGAAATTCTCATACGATTTTCTCTTTAAAGGCATTTCTTTCTTTAATGACAAATGATACTATTTTACTTTCTTGAATTATATCAAATGTAAATAAACTGGGAAGTGGATTTTGACCACTTCTCCAGCCTAATGCAAGTGTAACTATTTGAAAGAATCAGAAGAACCTAAATGAGAATTGCTCCCTTTGAACATGAAAGATAATACCTTGAATGAGGACAGACATGTTGAGTAGGCAAAGCTAGATATACATCAGTATTGAAGCAGTCTGAAAAGGCCAGATATTTTGTTTAGCTGTTTGAAATCTGTGTTTAAAATTTAAAATAATAGCGTGAAAGAATATTTTTTTTTGTTCTTTTGTTGTAGAGAAGCTTCCATTTATACACAGTAAATCTACAGTTTTCAGATTGTTTCGTGGATCTAAAACCTGTTGTCAAATGAAGTTGGTTAATAGCCCTAAAAGCTTCTCATTTTTGCTTTTAACATAAGAAAATCAAACATACTTGTTTTGTCTTCTGCAGGGCTCACCTCCCATGAAGCTGATAAGTAGTGCAGCTGTTTGCATCTCTGAAAAGCAGGACAGGTTTTCTGTGATTGACTTTCTCTACAGAAAAAGGTGCACTCAAAGTCTCACTAATCTCTTGATTCTGCCATTCCCTGCATGGCTTAGGGCATCTCACTTGGCCCTTTCTGGGACCTAAAACAATTACCCAGTCTCTTCAGAGTTTTGCGTGGCTTCCCTAATTAAGATGAAAGGAAACAAAGCACTGTGATATTGCAGAGGTCTATTATCCTCTTAATAAAATAGACAAATATTGCTTCAGGGATTCTGTATTCCCTGCTCTTCTTTTTCCAGGAAAGCCTTCACAAGCTACAGCAAACTCTGATGATCTGTTGCTGCATATCCTGGGCATGCACATCAAAAAATATCATGGCAGTGACTGCTTTCAGCATATGATTGTTGACCTTTACTGAATCGCTTCCTTAATGTTTGGTATTTAGGCTTTTAAGTTTAATAGATAGTACAATGTTCCTACCTTTTATAGCAATAAACTGTACCCTTTCAGGCATGGTAACAAGTACTAGAGAATTAAAATGATTTTATTACCAGCAGTCCTACAGTCCTCAGGACCCTGAGAGCCAAAGAGGGTGAAAAGGAACTGAATCTATTGGTGCAGCTTCTTTTAGAAGCATCTTTCCAAATGTTACTGATGAAGTTTTTGGATTTATACTAAGAACCTGCTAAGTGGGAGAGACATTCTTATTGGCATCAAAATTTTCTGGCAACTGCACTTAGGTAAAAAGAGATGTGAATTTTATTTATATATCTCAGATAAACGGTGGCAGACACTGAGAGTCTTCTGTTAGAGAGAAGTGTGTTATTTTTAACCTGAGAGAAAGCTCATTAATTTTTTTTTTTTTTTATTAGAGATGGTTATGTTGACAGCAGGTTTATGGAAAGATGTTACAGGAAAAAAATTGAACAAAAAATTTCTGGCTTTCATTCAGAGTTATGGGCTAGGTCCTAATTAGCCACAAGGGCTCAGTGCCTGCGAACAGTCCAGAGGATCCCCCTGTAATGTAAGATCTGAAAGTAATTAGTGCTGCCATTGACAAGCATGGTGCTGGTCCAGTTCTCACTGTTGAATTTCAAGAAGCAGATGAGATGAGTCATGGCTGCAAATAGAAATCATTGATATCACCACATGCACTCCCACACATATAGGCATTAAACTGTCATTTAATTTGCTCATCATTAAGGCTCACATACTTGCTCAGCAATGGTAAAAACTTCTGAGGGCTGGGATGTAGGAACAAATTACACCTTGTACAATTTTGCCTGCTTTTTATTAACCTTTTTGCTCTTTCAATCCCACTTTACAATTTCAGAGAGCTTTAAAACATTAATGCACCTTAGAAAAGGAGATCTTGCTTAACACACATAATTCACTACGATTTAGGCTGTTTATCCAGATTTAGAATATTTATCTTGTTATTTCCTTTTACACCTAATCAACATGAACAAATTACAGGGAATCTGTACACATGTGTCACATCCTCACTCATGTAGGTAGAAATATTATACTAGGTTAACAAATATACATCCCTGATATTTGCTTCATAAATGCTTTTAATAAAAGACCACGTACTATTATCCAAAAGGGTGTCAACTTGGAATATCTGTTTTAAAAATAGAACTCTTGATTTAGCACAACTGCCTTTTTTGTGGCAAAGTTGGCTTTGGATATCCAATATCTCCTAATATTTCTTATTCCATCTGGCAATAAACCAAGCCTGAGAAAAATTATTATTAGCTCAGACTTTGGTTATACATTCTTGGAGAATAAAATGGTGGTCCTGCATTTATCAATGATATAAGTAGAAATTAAAACACAGATATTCTAGACAGGCTACTGAATCTTCAACCAGTTATGATATTTTCCTCCATGGCAAATGGGCAAGTCCTATTTCCTCTCCACAGCAGATAGTAAAGATGCAAGTCTTACATGAAGACCAACCTGTGGTCACGTAAATGGAATGTGTTAATAGGGAAAGACAGGTGGTCTTTCTGCTTCTGCCTTTCCCCAGGCAAGCATCATTTGGAAGATCCTGATGAAGGATGGTAATGAGGCTTGCTTACACTCAAGATATCCTTAGCAATTCCCATTTTGTGGCACTTGTTATGTTTCTGATGGCTGAATGGCAGCTGAGGTACAGCTCAGCTCCTGAGGAAATGCAGTCTGAGCTGGCTGATGTAGAGATCAGTTAGAAAAAGTGCTTATGGTGGGTAGTGAGGGATTTTTTTGTCACGAGTTGATAGAATGGTCGAGATTGGAAGGAACCTCTGAAGGTCATGTTGCCCAATGTTGCTGCTCAATCAGGGCCACCTAGATCTGGTTGCCCAGGACCAGGCTCTTGAGTATATGTGAGGAGGGAGGCTCCCCCACCTCTTCACTTCCCTGCGCAACCAGTGCCAGCGCTCAGCCACCCTCACAGTGAAAAGGTGTTTCTTGATGTCCAGAGGGAACCTCATGTGTTTCAGAATGTGCTGAGCCCTCTCTATGTGCATTTATCTAGCGTCCATGACAGGTGTTTTAGGCAGAGAAGAAAGGACATTGGTTACATGAGTTACACTTTTGAAAGGAGAAGGACTTATGATAGTTTTGTGTATTGGGGTAACCTTCACTTTAAAATAGCCTGATTGCCAGACTAAGATAGAGTTACAAACAATCCAAGACCTTAAAATAATGTCAGACTTCATACTATTATGTTATGGAAAAATTGGAACTTTCCAAATATGTATTGGTAAAACTGATTAATTTGAATAGATCCATCTCACATTTGTCCTTGCAGAGCAACTCGGGGACTTCAGTATCCATAGACATATCTACAGCAGGCATCCCACACGTCCATAACAGTCCTGCTATTGATTCAAAAAGGGCTGTAAATTCTAACCTCTGTGTTGCTGCTGTTGCACTGTGATCAGTACTGGAGCTAGATAAATTAAAGACAGCAGATGTAGTTAACTTCACTGCAGTCCTTTGGATTCTATGGCAGACCTACTTTTAAAATACAAAGCTTTTACTTAGACACGGGAACTGAAAAGTAAAACCACAATTAATACAGAGCAGAACCAGCCAGCACTGCTCCTTCTAGAACTGGTAGTAAGATAAGAAAAGTTATGGTTCATTATAGCGTTCTGACTCTATTTGGTTAGGAAAAGAGTTAAAAATATTCAGTGCACTGTGATGCTAAGTGCTGCTCCAAAAGGCACAGGGAGCATCCTGGCAGAAACTTGTTCATGCTTTAGTCAGACTTAGCATTCATAAAGCCTCCATTTTTAACGTGCGGCGTGGCTGCATTTTGTAAGTGATGCTGATGAAGTGACTGCCCTCAGTTGAGGTGTTTGTCCTGGGTACAGTATCTGTGCATTTCTCCTGTGCTCCACGATGTGTCTGACTGAGGACAACGGATATGAATTGCACAGTCCAGGTTCATAGGCAGAGATATTTTGTGGTGGGGAGGATAACTACTTTCAAATTTTAAGGCCAGCTACTCACGAATAAGCCAAAAGACTTTGAAAAAAAGGTTTTCTTATTCTTCTATTTTTCTCTCCCAATTCTTTCACTGGAAGATTTTCCTTTTGGGATAAACTCTCCAGGGAAAGACACAAGTAACAAACACTTATCAAAGACACTGGAAGGCTTTTAAATTAATTAGGAAAGAATATGTTGGAGAAATTTCCTCCAGGAGATATAAGAAAGGAGCTGCAAGCCAAAGCTTATTAAAAAGAATAATCTTTCAAAATATCTAAATTATGTATATTTTTCAAAGTGCCTAGTCTTTTTAACACTTCTTAATTCCCAAAGGAGCAAAATAAAAAAATCCATCAGTGGCAATTAGATATGGAGTGTGTGCCTCCAATTCAAGAGGTGATACTTGCCTAAATCCCTGGTGTCTGTGAACTTATGTTGAGAAACACTGCAGTTTGCTTGCAGGGTACACACATCCTCTCACCATCCAGACTTGGATCTTACCAGAGGGGACAATGGAGTTGGTGTGACCACGTACAGCTATTCATTATCTGGTTGGCTCACTTCCAATAAATAAGAGATATAATTGACTTGTGACAAGTGCACTGAAAACTCACAGTGCATGTAAGAAATGTGATAGAGCCCTGGTTTGGTAACACACTGTACATTGTTCACAAATTTCAACAGAAATGTTGCCCAGTCAGCTCTTTGCAGAGTTATTTAAATGCTGTAATTCCAATAAAACCCACTATTTACTATTTTATGACCACATTTACAAAATCTCCCTTAGGTTTTGTAAACTCAAAAATAGAAATACAAAAGCTTTGACAGCCAGTGTCAGAAAACCTCCTCACCTGTACTTCATCCTCAGAAAATCATAGTCTGCACACTCAAATGGTAAGAATATTATAACATATTTTATTATAATCTTGAGTAGTGTAACTTTACTGAAATATTCTGCTGCCAGGCATCTTCCACACAAATGCACCTGAATAAAAGCTAGTGCATTTAGTTTCTCTTCTTCTTTTACATTATAATAATAACTATAGTAAAATAGAACATTGCCTCCAAGAAATAATACAAATATAGCAGAAAATAATGGACCAAATCGATCTTGCCTTACTTCATACAAGTTTTTTGTACACAATCCACACTAAAAAAAAAAAATTAAAGGAAATAAAATTTACATCAACTTCTACAAGAAAGATCTTAACAGTACCTGTGTTGTCTTTATTTAAGTTTTCTTGGCTGTGTTTTAATTGTTAGCTTCATTTATTTTATACTTTGGGAAAGAAAGCTGTAATTCCCTCATTTTGTACTTCCAGAAGGTTTCCCATTGAAATATTTTGAAGTAATTCTACACTAATTTTATAAAAGAAAACCAGTTCTCATCACAAAGTACATTCTTGTTGGTAGCCTTGTATTGAAAGGTCCTGTAGCCAGTAGTTAAAAGAATACCTACAGCACCATAGAAAGAGGTTTCGTTTATGTGATCTGATCAAAATACTATTTCAGCTTACTTTTAAGTGCACGCAATTTTATTACTTCTGGAGACCTGTTGACACTATTAAAAAAAACCCCAAACAAAACCAGAAATACTTTTCTGCCATCGAAAATTTGTTTTCAGTGTGATGGAAAGAGAACCATGATAATGACTTAGCCTCTAGTCTTAAAAAGTCCTGCCACATAAAACTATAACTTTGAGGTTGAAGTGGTTTTATGATAATAGGTTATGCCTAATGAGTTTATAGACATTGGTATGGCTTCTGCAGACTGGCAGTTGCACAACCCAAACTTTTTGTGAATACTTCCACAAATTAAACTTTAATTTCTTATTTTATGTATAGCTATTGTTAAACCATATAGAAACCTCAATATACCTTTATTTATATCCAGTTAGTTTTCTTCAAACAATAAATGATACTTAATTATTGAACAGTAGCATCTTTTTAACACTTCACTAAAATTTTACACTGATGATTTCAGTCATTATCAAGGACTCTATTAGCTTATTGCATCTTTCAATCTAACTGAAAATTTTTATAAATTATTTAAAAAGTCATTATGTTTCTGGATGCAGAACAATTTTCAGCTGATTGAGATGCTGTAAGTATATGTTTTAGTGTTTACCATCATGACTGATTGACAAGCCTTACAGCATTCAGAGTTCTACACTTTTTGATAGTAATTTCTAAAATTCTAGGAATGAAGAAAAGAGTGGAACAGTTGAAGAACTAAAAAAATTATTCAGAAAAAAACCCAACTGTGTGTAAATATCTAAATAAACACAGAATAAAATAATCTGGAGAGCTTCAGCCAGATGGCTGCAAGCATGAGTGCAGCACAGCTATTCTACATTCCTCTGGAACAAGACATTATTTACTTTGTCACATCCATTATAATAATTTACATCCATTAGTACAAGACACTTTAAAAGACACTTAAAAAATTCAGATACTGCTGTCCACAGGCTAATGCCATTAGGAATACTATTTATGGAATAATATCCCCAAACTTACTGTTTGCATGTCATACTGTAGGTGAAAGGTTCTGGAAAGAACTAAAAATTATGTTTTATCACAGATTAATCGCAGCAAAATTAATCAGGCCCTGGGAATAAAAGCTCAAGATTCTGAGTGTTATTATTTAATGTCTCATGCGGGTAAAATTAAAACAGCTTGAAACTTATGTATATCCATTTTGGGGGCTACAGACCACTTGGAGAGAAACCAGAGAATCACATGAATATTCAGAACTTCAGGAGATGTGACCTATTACAGCTGCATTACCTACAGAAGACAGGCAGGAATGAGTAATGTTAACGGACTTCAAGTGCAGAAAAGTTGGCTGCAGACAGAAAGAGGATAAAGTGGTCTTCATAATTACCAAGCATGCTACAAGAAGTAATGAGATCGTGTTTCAAAAGAGGAGAATCAGTTTAAAGATTAAAACCTCCTTCTTGTTGCAGTAATAGGTAAGCAGTGGAACAGACTGCTGGGGGAGATTGTAGCACCCCCATCACTGTAGGATGTTATGAACAGCCAAAGGAAACATCATTTTTAGGTTACTACAGGTAATCTTCCAGGGGAGAAGGGAGGGAACTGGTGTTAAAATTTGTTCTGTGATACAGTTCAGACATATATATCAAATGGCTAGGTGGTGTTCAGAGCAAATTTTACCATTAAGAGGAATATAGTAAAGAAGTCTCTTGGATTTTTTAGATTCTCAAGGACCATCTCAGCTCATATATGTGTTGTGGACCTACTTAAAGCAAGGGTTTCTGGCAACAGTTGATGGTTGAAAGGGTAACATAACAAAAGGTGTATAACAGAAGACCATTCCTGTTTTTACTACTACAATTTTTTGCATTACCAGGTTGTCACTTTTCTCATGAAAATACCAGAAATCATTAGCTGGACTGAAAAAAAAACCAATTTTCTTATAAAACTTACTCCTACGGGTTTTTAGCAAAGGGCAGGGGTGTAGGCTGGGTGGGGGAAATAACTTTGAGTATGTTTGTAGTGAATTGATCAAGTTCAGCTTTGAGATCTTTTTTTTCACTAAACAGTAATCTATTTAACTAGGGTAACTTAGTTTCTTTATTCTTAAATATAACTTGACTGGAGGGACCTTGCAAAATCCATCCATCCAAACTAAAAACAGCTACAAGAAAGGAAGCGGTTTCTAAATATGGAAGGTTTTTCTCCAGCAGGACAGAATCATAGAATCAAGGATCATCTAGTTTCAACCTCCCTGCCATGGGCAGGGATGGCCATTCACTAGACCAGGTTGCTCCAAGCCCCATCTGTCGCTTTCCGCTGTGGCTTTGCAGTGCCAGAGCGCGGTGCAGCGACCTTCCAAAGGCGCCTCCTGAGAGAAGCTGCTTGGCAGGGCAGCCACACTCGCACGCCTACTTGCACACACATACGGTCAGCTCCAGTAATATGAGTGGGTGGCAAAGAGGCAGGAAGGGTCTCCGTGCAGAGTTCCACAGACAGAAGTTTATTGCAGCCGCACCGTGAAGGTGTCCAGGGACAAAGACAAAAGACAATGCAGGCTCCAGGTTTAAGTACGGGAGCGGGGCGAGCATCAGGGACCAAGGACCTGAGCGCACGGGTGTGGTACAAAGGCAGGACTAGGGAACGGGAGCCAGTGGGGAAGCTCTGGGGGAGTGGTGAGGGGCAAGGGCCAAGGGCAGAACCTGAAGTGCAGAACTTTCTAGGACGTGAAACATATAAGGTAGCAAGGGGGCAGAGGGGCCACGGGCGAACCAGGGAAGCAGAACT
The DNA here is from genome assembly GCA_013399195.1 of Dicrurus megarhynchus. Classification (NCBI taxonomy): domain Eukaryota; kingdom Metazoa; phylum Chordata; class Aves; order Passeriformes; family Dicruridae; genus Dicrurus; species Dicrurus megarhynchus. The sequence goes on along the minus strand of VXAD01011634.1, from coordinate 1,007,990 downwards.
GGGGTAGATTAACGTAACAGAACAATGCATTCTGGGAGATGCTTCTTTTCTCACCCTAACCTGGGAGGTTCTTCTGCTACTAGGGACTGTCTTAGCAGTAGGCTTTGTTTCTTGCATAACAAGCTAACTGGCCACAAAACCATCCAACCTGGCCTTGAGCACTTCCAGGGATGGGGCATCCACAACTTTTCTGGATAAACTGTTCCAATGCGTCACTGTCCTCTGAGTAAATAACTTGTTCCTAACATTTAATCTAAATCTCTTCTCTTTTAGTTAAAAATAATTCCCCCTTGTCCCATTGCTATCTGCCCAGATAAAAAGTCTTTTTCCCTCCTTTTATAAGCTCGCTTTCAGTAGTGGAAGGTTCGATAAGGTCCCTTCTCTTCTCCAGGGTCAATAATCCCAGAAAATGCCCTCAAACCTGCTCCTTCATGAAAGACTTTTGAATATTTCAATATGAATGGAAAATCATCTGTTTCAATCATCTCAGCTACATACACCTCTCAGCCAGTTTGTGAGCTTTTATAGACTACTGGCTGTCTCCAATGACTGAAAATGCCTGTTGCCTTGTCTCTGGCAATCTGCGAAATGATTGGTGTTTTTTTAACCACCAGTTTAATGGTGAAAGTGGCTTTTCACTGCAAGTTAAGAAAAATATTCTGAGTCCTTTTGATGTAACTTGATACAGATGTTTTCAGTTCTATAATTAGTGATAACTGTATCCCACCTTGTGTGGAGATAAACTAATAGAAAGGTCCTCTTTTGCAGTACATTTCTGAAAAGCAGCAGGTTCCATTATATTGAGAATTAATATTATAAATCTCCACCACAAGGGGTAAGAGGATCTTTGGAAAGAAAATTACTGTAGTGGTTACTTGTGTACAAGAGAGTAGGGTACTGATTGATACTACTCAGCACACTCCACAGTCAATATACAAAAGTGAAAAAGAATTAGGAAAGAGAAAAAGAGTCCAAAACGTTGGATTACAACTAAGCTTTATTATATTAATTGCAGAACAGAGATATTAAGCAGCTGTTAAAAAACCCCAAAACCTAACAAAACAAAATAAATAACAAGAAACCAAAACCCAGCTGCTTATCTCTTTCTTTCTCCTCTTCAGGTAAAATATGATTTCATAATTAATGTTTATAATTCACATACACTGTCATGAAGGGCACCTAAAAGTTTCTGAAGCCTTACTCTTCCTGTATGCACTGGAGCACTGAAGTGTTTCAATATGTGAGAAAAGCTCTATAGGTCTGACACCTACTTCATGGTGAAAAGATTTTTTTGATTTTTAAGCTCTCCATGGGAACATTCGAGTTTCCTTGAAGCTTTCTCCATGGATCTGTACTTGTCAGTGGCACTGTGAAGCCAGAGGACAAGGAACATGGCAGGGGAACAAGCAGCCTTTCCCTGATAGATCTGGTATAAGATTAATATTTCCAGCCTGGATCAGAGATAAGGAAATTGGATGCATGCCTTCCAGCTTCCTCAGCCACTGAGCTACTTATCAACTTGGAAAGAGGACTTCTTTTTCTACACTATCTTTTTTTGCTTATAAAAATGTGAATTTCTCTTAGTCTTTGCCCCAGTGATAGACAGTGATACAAGATGAAGGTTTCCAAGTACCTGGATGCCTATTTAGATGTCTGTTCAACATCAACCTTATAATCAGGCCTTTTTATCTTAGGATCATGTTTCTGAGTGTGCTGGTTTTGTCTGAGAAGGAGTTAATTTTCTTCATAGCAGCTAGCATAGGGCTGTGTTTCAGATTTGTGTTTGAAAATGTGTTAACAACACAGGATGCTCTCTTTACTGCTGAGCAGTGCTCCCAAAGCATCACGGTCTCTTCTGCTCATCCCCACCCCACCAGTGAGGAGGCTGGGGGTGGACAAGGAATTGTGAGGGGACACAGGTGGGACAGCTGACCTGACTGAGGCACGGAATATTCCACACCATATGATATCATGCTCATCATATAGAGCTGGGGGAAGAAGAAGGAGGGAGGGGACATTTGGAGTGATGGCATTTGTCATTCCAAGTCACCATTACTTGTGATGGAGCCCTGCTCTCCTGGGGATGGCTGAACACCTGCCTGCCCATGGGAAGTGGGAAATTAATTCATTGTGTTTCTTTGCTTGCATGGGTGGCTTTTTTTTTTTTACCTATTAAACTGTTTTATATCAACTCATGAATTTTCTTGCTTTTACCCTTCCAATTCTCTCCTACATCCCACTGGGGGGCAATGAGTCAGTGGCTGTGTGGGGCTGAGTTGCTGACTGGGGTTAAACCATGACACTGGGATAAAATTAAAACAGAAATCAGGGCATGATACCAGTTGCTAACAGCAGACACATTCAAGTGTTCATGCATGCAGGCACACACTCCTGAGCAAATTGAATTGCTCTCCGCAGTTTGAAACAGATGACTATATTCTTCTGTTTTTTAAATTCTTTCCAGGATTTGTGCAGAAAGTTATAAAATACTTCTCCTTTAGGAGAAGGATAATTACAGAGTTCAAAGCTAGATAAATGTTAAAAATATCTTTTTACTCTCAGGCTCAGTCTCTTTCTAAAGGCTGTATTTGTGGGGCACAAAGTATTTCTGTTTTCTTTAGTATTTATTGATTTGCATTTACTGCCTGAAGCAATCAGTAGTTTTTGGACACTACTCACCATTTCTTATGAATTCACAAAAATGAAAAAAATTAGCTCAAAGTTTGACTTTGTTAATACTGCTCCACCTAGTCTGAAGAAATGCGTTGTTGCAATACATGATCTGATCAGGTATCATGACTTCAGAAATTATTAAAATGGGACTTTTATGGGAAAACTCTGGTCACCAAAAGCAAGTGCAGAGGTACATAAATTTCAGTGATTCATATGCCATGTTCTCACGTGGCAACACTTTGGAAGGCACCAGAAAAGAGATAAAGAGCTAACACATCACTGTGGATCCCTCGCTCCCTCTGTGACTGAGCAGAGCCCAGGGGTGTTCATTGCAATGCGCTGACTTTAGCAGCAGATAATGATATCTGAACACAGATAAATGCTGCAGTTCAAAGGTGAGCGAGTGGCAAAACCCAAGTGAGCACCTGATATTTTGAATCTCATGTGAAAGAAAATGGTAATTGTGAAGCATTCAGTAGGACATGGTCTGGTGCTCACCAGGTGAATTTAAGATGCTCCTCAGTTGGGAGATACCAATATTAGATATCAATAACTGGCTGATTTTCAGAAAAAGTTAAATGTTGCACTGCCTTTCCCTATCTCCCCACCATACTAACGTTATGTGTCTTCAGTGCTTTTAACGTTTGAGTCACTTATTGATATGAACTCTATGAACTTCAAGTCTCCAGCTTTGTGAAGTCTTGGCATGACTCAGCATAAGACATTTTTCCTTCAAGCCACTAAGTAAGTACAGTTTAAGCGGTGCTTAAACGCCAATGATGAGCCTGACACAATGGTATAACCCTGCCAAATAGTAATTTTTGATAGAGATTTGTGAGTCCTTCACTGTGACTTTGGCAAGAGGAGGAAATTATCATTACCTGAACACAGGGTAAAGAAGGCACCAGAGTCAGAAAAGCTTTTGCATACCTGAAGCAGGATACAGGCCTGTCAGTTCAACAGGCCATTTCACCTGCAGCCTTACTATTTAGACTATTTTAGAAATTTTCCTTTTTTGCCTGACTCATTCCAACATACCTAGAGCAAAATTTTGTGTGCCCCACCAGTTACAGATTAGTTTCCTGTAGCTCTCTCCTGTTTGATTTCTCCTGTGCATAATTAGATAACTACTTTCACATTTCAGCCTTAGCCAGAGGGTGGATGGAGAATGATAATTTGGATTTTTCTCTTTTTTTTTTTTTAAGAAGTTGCCCATTTTCAGGCAGTGATGATCACTGAAGCCTCCAGACATTTCTCAGGTTTAACTACGATTAGCTAGTAGCTTCAAAAATTACTGTGGTTGGCTGGGGAAAAAGCCTGACAGAGGAACAGGCAGGCAGGCAGACCACCACACCTACAGATGGACGAGGAAGCCACACAGTTCTTGTCAGAAGCCACCTAGAAGAAGGAGTTATAACCAAGGAGGTTAAATCTGATTTAATTGAATTAAACAACTTAATGAGAGATTCATAGTGTCTGTTCGGACAAATGAAAGTTATAAGCATGATTATGGCAATTTTTTTTTCTCTGCTCTTTTTTGTTGGTAGTTTGGTTTGGGTTTTGGCTTTGGCTTTGGAAATGAGTCCTAAGAATTTCTAATCATCCAGCTAAATATTCATTGCCATGAAATACACTAATAATGTGCCCACAGGGGAAAAAATCGATGAATTAAAGAAATATATATGATTGTATCTCCTCTGTTCATGTAGATACTGCAGGAGGAATTCTAATTTTAAAAATGTCCAACTTCTTTCAAAACCATCTAAGTGGGTCTTTGAAGCTGAATTATGGTGGAACGGCAGGCCTCCTTCTTTGCATATGCACATAACGAAAAAGTCCTTCAACAAATAGGTTTACAGCATGTTATTTATAAACTTACAGGTTGCATGCTTTTTCTTGATTTAAACTAGAAAAAATCCCAAACCAATCCTAGCATTAATTTAAACCTTAGTTATCAGCCTCAAGATCTCAAAATTATGTCAAGAATTATAGTTCACTTGTTAATCATTCTCAGTAACAACTGAGCATTCTCATTACACAGGTAGTGACATACTACAGCAGAGAAGGAGACTGTACAATCTCGTCAAAGAAAATTCTTACTACCAGGTGAACACTAGTCTGTCAAGGTGAAGAAATGATCTAACTGTATTCAAGCCCACTTCAGCACAGTTAACTGGAGTAAAATATCTCCTGTAGCCTCTCCCAGGTCTTTATAGTCTTGTGTAGAATTCTTTATTGCCTACAGCTTTTGCACTACATTATTTTTTAACTTCAAAATAATATTTTCCTCTTGTTTCAAAAACAGTGTGTGTGAGGCGAGAGATTTTTTAACGAAGAAAGTTTTTACTGTACAGAAATCACTCTTCTTTACTTGATTCTCCATTGTTTAATTTGACAGTTAAATTGCAATGTTAGCAGAACAAAATTGGTGATCAGAAAAGTAGCTTCACAGTTTTAGAACTGTTCTTCCACATTGCAAAATGAAAAACAGCCTTTTTTTCCCCCTCTCAGCTCACTGGAGAGGTGAGAAAAATAGAGCACTACAGCAAGAAGAAGAAAATTTACAAGTGTTCCCAAAAGTTCCCTGCTCTACTGCTTCTCAAAAAGGCCAGCTGAGTGAGAATAGTCTTATTGCATGCTCAAAAGTGAGATTTGGGGAATATCCAACAATATTACAGATTATTAACTGCTGTGAAGTATTTCCTAATGAGTGACTAGCTATGACCTCTAGCCTCTGATTCCTATTCTGTGGTTACAAGATAAATATTTTCAGATATCAAAGTCAACAGACTTCCTCTAAGTTCTGGAAAAGATACCTTCTTTTCCCTTGTTTTCTCCTTTTTATACTTCTTAAATAAAATCTAGAAATGTGTTGGCAAAACTTTTGGGAGGGTCCTAAAGCAGCACAAATATGTAGCTAAAACTGATATGGTATTGACATTTACTACATGTTGTTTGGACTGATAAATTATACACTCAGCTTAATTTACTCATTGCATTTATAGATTGAATAAAATATGCGATAGAAAACTTCTTCTAGCCTCCTGTAGGAAGAGAATGAAAAATAGTGAGTCTGAGTTTCTGAATCCTTATTCATGATCTGTTAGCTATGCAGAATCCTATAGATTTTCAGACCTTGTATCTCATCTGAAGGGCCTGTGATGAAAAAATAACACATTTGGTTGTTATGTGCTTGATATGGACATTTTTGTGGTCTTTGGTATTAAATAATGTCCTCTTTTAGAAGCAATTTGCAATATATAACAGCAATGTAAAAGGAACCAGAACAAAAGTATATTTGCCCTTGAGTGTAACTTTCTAAATAAAATATTCAAATAGCTAAATGCAGTCATTCTGTATTCAAGTGCCACCCATTCTTAATAGCTGATGTAACCTTTTCATGTTTTTCTTAATCATCAAGGATTTGAGGAATCATCTCACCAATCCTGACATGTAAAAAATACAATTCATCTAACACACCTGACACAACTGACACCCTTTCTACCTCACGTATGGAGATAAACATGTCTCCATTTAGCAATGTGGAGGGATAGACAGAAACCAAGTTTACAATTCCAGCAAAGGGACTTAAAGTATGTTGGATGAAATGATCCTTGGAAGTCCCTGTCTATCCTAGGTGATGACGTGAAAGAGAAGTGGTAACTCCCAGTTTAGATAAACCTGACTTTTGTTGCTAACTATTTTTTTGTGTTCTTGAGAAGTCTTTTGTCTCCTTCACATATCCTTAAATAGCCTTTCTATCTAAACTCTTGGCAAAACATTGACTCTTTTACATTTCAGGTCGATTTCTCTCAATCTTAAAAGTTCATTTGCTTTCTCATTTTGTCCCTGCCTTGGATTTAGAAAGGTTTATAAAAGGCCTTGCATAAGCAAACAACTTGCACTGCCTTTTTTTAGAGTGAAATTCATCTATTAGACAGAGAGAAAGACACAGCTATTAACCTGTCTTTCCTCTTTCCTCCAAATTCACAGACAACTGGGAGTCAAATGTTCTTCAGCAATTAATTTGGAACTGTATTATGCCTTCTCATCAAAGTCAGGCAGGGATAAGTAAAATGACATTCCAAATAAATTGAAAATGCCTTCATGTATAATCAAAAAAAGAGCTTTTAAGTGGTGAGATAAAGAAAGTGGAAGGTTGGTATGCAATTGAGGGAAATCTTGGAGATTAGCTATACTGCACATCAGAAATCTCTGATACTCTAGCACCAGCCTTTTTAGGCCTGTGCTCAGTATGACATCGCCATGGATTCCTATTGTTATTTCTAATCCCAGCTGACTTCACATACCAATTGTATTTCAGCACAATATGATCTGATTGTATCTCACAGTTACATTGGTCTCATTTTGCCAATATGTCTATAAATGCACAAGTGCAAAGCAAATTAGATGCTTAGGCTAGAAAGTTTCATTTTACTTAGTCCAAATTTAATGCATTTAAAATACTTTATATTACATCTAACAGGAGAACTCCCTACTGAGTTCTACTCTACTACCTGATTTCAGGTAATATTAATTGCATATTATGCAAAAGGAAATTATCTAAACTCGTCACCTCAGCAAAGATGTCTTCAAAAGGACTTGCATAAGCTCTTGTAACAGGAAATTCTACTTCAAGATTTACATTTACTTCATAGATTTTGCTGCTTCCTTCAGGATTGTTCATCATTTCTTTTCAGCTCTATTTTTGCCAGATAAGGGAATTTCAGCCTTCAAGCTTATCAACGGACTGTTCAGTCACTGAATGAAACATTGTGCATATCAGAAATAGTCCTAGAAAGCATTCCAAGAGAAAAAAACTAGATTGCATGGAGTGTACAGAATCACAGAATAATAGAATCATTAAGGTTGGAAAAGACCTCTAAGATCATGAAGTCCAGCCATTAATGCAGAACCACCACCATGTTCACCACTAAACCATGTCCTCAAATGCCACATCTGCATGTTTTTTGAACACTTTCAGGGATGGTGACTCTACCATTTCCCTGGGCAGTCTGTTCCAATACTTTACAACCCTTCCCATGCAGAAATTTTTCATAATATCCGAACTAAATGTTCCTAGATGCAACTTGAGGACATTTCATCTCTTTCCTGTTGCTTGTTACCCAGGAGAAGAGACCAAACCCTACCTGGCTACACCCTCCTTTCAAGTAGTTGTAGACAGTAGTAAGGCTTCCCCTGAGCCCTTACCACCTCCAGGCTAAACACCCCCAGCTCCCTCAGATGCTCCTCCTCAGACTTGTGCCCCAGACCCTTCCCCAGCTCTGTTGCCTTTCCTTGGAATTGCTCCAGCCCCTCAATGTCTGTTAGTGAGAGGCCCAAAACTGGACACAGGATTTGAGGTGCAGCCTCACCAGTGCCGAGTAGAGAGGGACAATCACTGCCCTGGTCCTGCTGGCCACACTACTGCTGATACAAGCCAGATCACACTGGCCTTCTTGGCCACCTGGGCACACTCTGGCTCATGTTCAGCTGCTGTTGACCAGCATCCTCAGGTTCTTTTGTGATGAGCAGATTTCCAGCAACTCTTCCCCAGCCTGTAGCACTGCAGGGCATTGTTATGACCCAAATGCTGGACTGGGCATTTTGCCTTGTTGAACCTCATACAATTGGCCTCAGCCCACTGATTGAGCCTGTCCAGGCCCTCTGCAGAGCCTCCTGACTCTGTTGACTGCTGTTTCTATATTTACTTACAACATCCAGCTCCAAAAGACAGTTGCTGTTTCAGTCTTTGGGTTCTGAATATTTTATTCTACTTTCATTTCTGACAAGTGAAGTGGAATCCCAAAGAATGACAGTTCTATGATCAAGAAAATTTCTTCTCTTTTTCTTAGGTGTTGTTAAAAGCATAAAGTTTTTGTACTGTCCAGAGAGTAATAAAATTCCTATGCCCTGGATTTGGTTTCTAACTTTAATTTGGTACACCTTTGAAAGCATGTATTCTGACCTGAATAACATGGGTCACAGAATTTAACAAGTGAGTGAGGTATTAAATCCATTGCTGCTTCTTCTTGGTCTGCTGCTTTTATGATTCTGTACTTTTATCAGTACAGAATGCCCAGCTTCAACATTATGATTGAGCAGATCTTTTAAAGATACATTCACTCTTTCTTGAAATATTTCAAAGCTATATTTTCAAGATGACACATACTGTAACATTTTCAGTAATAATCCTAAGCCTTATTGAATGAAATCAAGTAGTGAAACAAAGGAGCCCCTTTAAGTTTCTTTTCTTTGCTGATAACAATAAAAAACAGACTTATAAACAAATTGTCATCTGAGCAGAATAGAATTTTCCATTGCCTTCATTTATATCTCCTTGGCCTTTCAACCTAAATTTAGCTTGTTTATTCCCAGGATAAATTACATACACATTATTTTAAATGAGAACATTCAGATGAATGATATTACATTTTAATTTCACAATAGATACAAAAAATAAATGCTTGTGAAAGAAAAGGCAATTCATCCTGACAGTGCTACTCTCTGTAGTATAGCTCCTCTCATCAATCATTAGCAAAAAAATGCTTATATACTTTGTTAAGATTCTATCCTGTCTGTGTTCCCAATTATTTATAAAACTTAGATCTGATTCTCCTTCAGATAGCTGAGATGTGGAAAGCCTAACTCTTAGCTGGGATTTACACATTGGTACCTTCTCTGACTGTCACTAGGGATCTTTAAATACGATAAATTTTAAAACAGATATTTTACTCTTGGTTAAAAAGAAAAGGCAGGCAGTATGAGATTTGAATCTGAACTTTGATTATACTCAACTAATTAAATGTGGGGTTGAGTTTTCAAAATCACACAGAGCTTATGTTTTTACAGATATCTTGGCTGTCTAGTTTTGGCACTGTGTTTTCTGATTGGTGCAGAGGACTACCTGTTTTAATACACATTTTATTTTGCAAAGATAATGAGCCAGTTTCCTGTGATTCCAGGATCTGTGAAAACTATTTACCACTGAATGATACCGTGACATCCTCCACATATATCATTAAGGACTTTCGAAATATGCATGACTACAAGAGCCACACTTATCTGTGGCTGGCCCAGTTTGAAGCGTGGTATTTTGATGGATATTGGCTATTGTCCTGTGGTAGAGAATTGTTACTCACATATACTTTCTAAACATCCCAGCAAAGTAAAACTCAAATTATTGTCTTTGTTCCTCTGTGTTGATTTCCACTTATAACCTATTAGAAATGGATAGTAGTTCATTCATATAGTGCATATCTATAAGAAAACTGTCAGTAAAATATGCATTTAATTATAATGAAGACTTTATTTGAAAGGTTTCAAATATTTCTGCTTCTCTCTTACATATGTAAATGCATTCATGGGGATACTTTCTCTGTCCAATAAACACATTAAATTATGACAGACTAGCTAATGCTCTTGTGCCTGGACACTCTCTTGGCTTTGGGTCTTTTTGCACTACCTCTTTTAATGTATTAAGATTTGTTTGCAAGATTTGTTTCCTGTGATATAGTCTGATTTTAGGATCAAGGAGTTCAGAGAAGAGATGCGAACCATATTCAAAATGGTTTTTGGAGCCTCATTTATTTTTGTCTCATTAAATTTTTTTCTTTACTTCTGTAACATATCAAAAGAATCTTCTTTAGCAAATTCATTATCCTCAGGATTTTTTAATGTGCATGCAGTTTGCATCTTCCATTACAAAGGCATTCAAGCCTGAAAAGAGATTCCAGACTCTCTGATATACAGCAAAAAACCCCAACACTTCTTTGATTGTCTATATTTAAAACTCTGGACAATGTTATTATGCAGCATACTTTAGTCTCTTGACTAATACATGAATTAGGGCTTCATTAATAAATCATTCTTATGAATCACAGTTATCTGTAATGTCACACTTGCTCTCTGAAAATCTATGAAAATTAGTGGATATGGCATGTAAAAGCAACAACAAACAAAAGTACTTATTTTATCGTCAAACAATGCTTAATCATAGCTCATAATGACTAGAGCTTTAGAGTTCTATCACTTGTGAGCTGTTCCTTTTCTGAGTGGTGAGAAATGTCAGATTTTCAAAAATTATTTTTTAAGCCTACCTATATTATTTCTATGACTTCACATTTAAAAATAATTGTGTTGTCTCCATTGCTCATAACTGTAAGATATTATTAACAGACTATTTTGATGGTGATACCTGAGAAATAAATTGGGTTTTGTCCATGTCATAAGTGTGGGTGTTCACAGCATCACACAGCCATTACAATTAATAACCCTTCTGGCATATGTTTAAGAAGGGTTCTTAAGCAGTTCAAAATGAGTAATAAATAAGCGAAGCCAGAGATGCATGGGCATACAAACCAAACTACATTTTAGGCCCTAAAATAAATATCCCCATTATTAGAAAGAGTCATCTGGGTAAATCAAAGTGGAGAACTGTATTGTTACAACTCTAGTGTTGTATTTTGTCCTGTAATAATTGAAAAGTTCTTTCTCCATTCTTGTTCATTTCTAGCACTTTACTTAAATTTGAATCTCATTTACAAAGACTAAAACCTCCATGACTCTTGATAACAGCCACTTTATTCTATAGTTAATAGAAGACAGTCTTCTCCTCTGGCTCTACTCAGAAATGGCCCGAAGTACTACTATAATACCACACATTTTTATCCTCAGATGGCACATATAATATGGAACATCTGTGAAAAGCTCTTTTCTGGATAGAAAGGTTCTGGTTTTGGTTTTATCCTGGAGGCTATTTGTATTATTTCAGCTTTATGAATATCTGCAGCCCTTTCTGAGGCAGGCTTTTCTCAATGATGCCAAGTGAGGCACCAGCAGCAATAGGCACAACCTGAAATATGGGAGGTTTCCTGATCATCAGGAAACACTTTTTCACTGGTTTTTCACAAGGTCTTGGGTAACAGACTAACTGGCATACAAAGAATCATATTGTCCCTCTGAGATTTCAGGGTACAAAGATGAGCACTAAATAATTTAGTTATCATAAGTATATATTTATTTTTAACAAATAAATAATAACATACCTCTCCAAAACTGCTTATACTGTAGGATACCTAAAATTATTAAGATTACACTAATGATTAATTTTTTTTTTTTTAATAGGAAATACTGCTTCTATTATTTTGGTTTCCTGTCATTTTCATTCCTGACTTTGTTTTGAAAACCATGTAAACAGCCATGAGTGTTCTGTGCTCTCTCAACTGCTACTGCTGTAAGCATGCTTATCCATAATGCTCCAGATGCTCAGGTGTGTCATACTAGTAGACTCTGGGGAAGACATTTAAATAGTTTTCTGCTAGCTTTCTAGAGTGTGACCTAACTTCTGCAGCAAATTCCAAGCTGTTTATATTTTCTAGCTACAAAAATATCAGTGTTTCTGCCCAGTTTCCCACTGCGTGTACTGATTCTCCATCATAACTGGGTATTACAGCACAGCCAAGAATGGGTATGGATGTTGGTACAAATGCCCAGGCATGTTTAGTCCAATGAACACTATTGCACAAAGACTGGAAACAATCTGAGGGTCTGGCCTACGGCTCAGAAAGTCACATTTTTTGAACAACTGATTGGGATGGTCCCCTCTTCATGAATGTCTTTACCTTTAAAAACTCATTCTGCAGAGCTGGCTTGCATGACCTCAGGCAGAAACAAACCCACATTCTTTTTGAAGTAGTTTTAGACTATTAGCAGACTCTAGCAGATCTAGGTAATCACTGTGAGGTAATGAAAAACTTTTGTCCTAGGGGAACATAAAAAAATCTCATTCCAATAAAACACAGCAATAGTGTGGATCGATCTATTTAGTTAAACTGTAAGCAGCCTAAGAGCTACTCAGTGTTTTTAAACACTGAGAGAAAATACTAAGAAGTTGATTACAAAGCGACTTCTGTGGGTAAGAGAGTGAAATTTCATTCTATGGTAAAGTTAGATCCAAATAAACAGTTCATTAGGTCTTTTACTGAGATTATTACTGGGGGATAATTTTGCAGTCATAGTCCATGTTTGGTTTGTTATGATAGGGGTTTTTATGGAGGGGCTATACTGTGGGGTTTTTTTGTTGGTTTGTTTGTTTGTTTGCTTTTTTTCTGTATTTCTTAAAAGAACATGGTTTAGCATATAATTTGCTGATCAGGAATGTCTTTGATCCACAGAATAAAAACTGAGGGTAGCTCAAACCCTCCTGCCTGTCAGGTAGCTCAGATCTGAAAGATTAAGGAGTGACAGCATAGCTAGAAAATTAATTTGTATTTCATTAAGTGAATGCATTGCACTGTACATTGGAGTTTAAATCCCTCCGGAGGAGTAAAGGATTCACTCTGTGAGGATAATTTTCAGCAAGATCCTACTTGATGGTAGTAAATATATTTTACTGCTGGACTGTTGTGGATTTAATGGGCCTTCTCATATGTTGGCAGGAGATATTAATACCATAATGATAATGGGATCTACTAACCTATGTAATTTTGTTGGAGGGATTAAACATAATATTTTGGTGGTGGTTTTTTTCAGTCCTAGTTATAAGACATTTAAATGCCCGAGACTGAGAAATTCAACCCTACAGTACTTCTAGATTATTTCCTTGGACAAAATTGAGGTTTCCTAGAAATTTCAAGTGTTGCAAAGATTTAAGATTACAGTTTCTTAAGTATTTACTAATTCTACCCAAAGAAAGAGTAGGTGGAAAATAGGTTCCACTTATAGTTAATCACAGTTACTTGCTTTACCTACTTGGGCAGTTTGAGAGACTTATAGTTATAGGACAAGAATTATTTTGATTCATTGGCTATTTAGACACCTTTTACAGACATTTCTGAATGAATTCTTCAAATATAGTGCTTAAAGGACATAGCAGATGGATTAACCGAGGAAGCTTTAATAATAATTGAAATTAAATGAATAGCATCATGTCATTTAGATTAGATTTTGTCTGTATGAAATATTTCTTACTAATGAGAGCTGCCAACTTGAGAGTATTACATATTCATTGTAAATTAAAAAATTGGCAGTAAAAGTTTATTGAAAAATAAATTTCAATTAACAAGTGCTAAATATCTGCCCCTAATTAGAAAAGGCTGTGTTTATTAGAGATAAATTATGAAAAGGTTTATATGAGGCTTTTATGTTTATTGTCCATGATTTATTTTGTTTACAAGGCAGTTCATACAAAAGTAGCTAACAAAAAAGCTTGGTCACACAACAGTCTATCTAAAATGTACGTATCCAGTTTTTACATAAATGACTCAGCTTTCATATTTTCCTGTTTTGTTTCCTTTCTAACGTTTCTCATTAGGGCTCATTTTCTTCTGGTGGATCTCCCTTGTGTTACGGAACAGTTAATACCTCATGGGAAGAATATCTGATTGTTACTTTTCTACCTCTTGTGCAAAGTTTACAAAGGTGAGATGTGAAAATGTGGTTTAGATAAAGAATGTCTTTTTACCTTGCCCATTACACTAACTCTTCACAAGTGTATTTTTTGTCCAAGTGATTTTCCAGAGGAAGAGTCCTTTTTGCTGAATAGGCTGTGACTGAAAAATACGGATTGGACAAAAACAGAACCCCAAAATTTAGGGGTAACCATCATGTTTGTTCTCATTACTAAAACAAGAACCCTTCTTTTCTGATAGGTAAAGGAAGCAGAAGAAGGTCCCAGAGGGCCTTCAAAATGAATGGAAACATGAAAACAAGTGACAAGAAAGACTTTTTTTTTGTAACCCACTAACAAGATGAGGAGAAAATGGCTAGAACTAAGCACAGAGCACTGAGTTCAAGAGAATTAAGCAGGTATTTCCATGGAAAATGAAGCGCTTGACCTCAGTTCTCAGTTCATCTCTGGCAGGCTTTAATACGTACGAGTGCAGGTATCTTTGGAGGATCCCAGGTTACTGATCAGGATGTCAGGATGAAGAGACTTCTTTTCCCATTCCTCAGAAGTGTATGCAGAACTCCCTATTCCTGGCTACAACGTTGTAAGGTTCAGTACCTTCCTACTACAGTTTGTTGTAGGGCTCTACGAACATTAAGGCACTAAGGACTCAGGTCAGGATTACATTGTCCAGAGGAAGTTGTTACTTACCTGAACGTCCATCCCTCAGTGCAATTCACTGAGTGAACTCTCCTATTGCACTGATACTGATATCTACAGAGCACAGAACTCACTTATTCATGAAGTGCTGATTGACACCAAGACCGCTGTTTCTGCAAGGATCTCTTTCTTGCTCCCTGTAATCAGTTACCTATCAGTGTTTATCAGACTGATGGCATCTCAGTAGATCTCGGGCTTGGACTTTTCTTTAAAAATTAAACAAAGCCAACATTTCCCCAGAAAAATCAACAAAACTATTTTGAATATTTGGCTAATTTACACTTTAAAAGAATATGATATTCAAGACAATTCCTTGGTAACAAAAGGGAAACTAACTCCTTTAGTTCTTCTGTTCATCTCTGCCTCCACGGCAGTACTCTGTCTATGGGTGAAAGAATAATTCATGATAGATCCTATTCAGACATTATTGTTTTATTGATTTCACCATCTGTGTTCCCAAACGTCAAAAATCTCTGTAAAGTGAAAATTTAAAACATTCATTAGATATTACTTATCTAGGAATATTCCATGTTAGAATGCACTTTTATAATGATCTATACTTGGAAACGCCATACCACATTATAATACAGTATGTATTATCCATTTATCTGACCCCAAAATGATGTGTGTGTGAGACTTTTATATGAGACAAGTTGTAAATATGACAAAAGAGTGAACTTTCTAAGGCCAGTAAATTGTGAGAAACAGCATTTAAAAGAACTCTGCCCAGGAGAGGTATCATTTTTTACTTCCTGGAGTTAATGATCTCATGTCACAGATAAACTAGGTTATAATCTGTTCTTATGACTCAAGAGAAACATCTAAGAAAATACAAATAAATCATGACTGCTGTCAAGTCATTTGCCAGAGCATTCCTTGAGAGCTTTGTTTAAAACAACCTCGAGGCATTTTCTGGTACATTGTAAAGGGCTGTCCCTTTCTGAGCACAAAATTCTAGTTCTTGTCTTGATGGCACTGTTTTGGTCCCTAATTATAGCTGGGTGACAATAATGCCCTGACTCCTCCTACAAGGAATTACTTACTCCATTACAAGAATGCTTAAAGTAACTGGCAGATTTCAACCATCTGAGTAACTTCATTCAACCAGTTAATTGTGCATTAAAATAAAAACTTCACATGTTCATATTTTGTAGCTAATCTGCATTCAAGAGTTTCTTAATATGTTTAGATGTGTGTGACAGAGAAATAATAGTTACTTTGAACAGTTTCGGGGATGTAGGCCTCAGTCTGGCCACCTTTTGCAGCCATAAGAAATCCCTTCCAAAAGCCAGACCACACCATGCTAATAGTATAGAAGTATAGATCATTAACTAGATATAAAGCATAGGTAATTACAGATTTAGGGCTAACATGTCAAAAAAATGCTTGTAAAGCCAAGACAGTGGATTGTTTAATTACTGACTTCCATGGGCGCAGGAATGAACCAATCATTCCTTACACAGAGGGACCTCAATTTCTTTGGAAAAGACCAAACTCAGGGTATTCAGCACTTTGTACCAAAAGGTTTGCAGGACTTTGTGTTAATACTATAGCTCAGAGCAGCATCTTCATTCAAGGTAACACTTAAACACCTGCATCAACTCAGGCACTGATATTAATGGGGCTTCAGCTCCGGCTTAATACTTTGTTAAATACAGATGTCTAAGTAGAAATGGTTGAAGGCAAGTTCCATGGTAGATAGTGGTTGGTTGGAGAGCTTAGTCCAGATGCCAAGTTGATTTACAAACATGNTTAAGATCTTTCTAGAAACTAATTGCATAGTACATGAACTTATTATAAAACATGAACCAGTGGGACCAATCCTGAACCAAGGAGGGAAGAAAGGTCTGGAAACAGGGTGGAGATGAGGTGTGAGTGGCATCTCATGGGCGTGGATATCAAACCTCTGCATGTCTCTCAGGATTCTCCTCAAGAGTGGAATCCTGGGCAGAGAAGTTCACCCACTGGGTGTCACTCACTTTAAATGCAAGGGGCTGGACCACCGCCACATGTTACTTCATGGTGGAAGTCAGCTCTAAAAACTCTTTATTTTCATAAATAAATCAACTCAAATTTTCATTTTGTTTATTTGGTTTTATTTGGTGGAGGTATTTGATGTTCATCATCAGACAAAAAATACAGAAAAAGCAGTTCTATTTAAAATACAGTTGCTGTTGGTGTTGCTGGCCAGAAAGAGAGGATGGGAAAGTGTCATGGTTTTGGAATGGTATTCTCCAGTTAAGTGTTACCTCTGAAACCATGCACCACTCCCTCACCCCCACTTCTCCCTCCTGCTCTGCTGGAAAGGAGAATTGGAGGCACAAAAGGTAAAGATCACAGGCTGAGATCAGAACAATTTACTGGGAACAGCAGTGAGAAAAGAAAATTATCAGCAACAGCAACAAAAGCATACAAGAGAGGCAAGTGAGTCACCTCTGTACCATGTGGAGCCCAGCAATACCCTACCACTTCCTGGCCACACTACCCCAACCTGGAAAAATCACTTTCCCCTTTCCTGGGAAATGATGTGAGGTGCTAGAAAATAGCCTCCATGTCCCAGCCATGCCCATTACTGGCTACTGCCAAAACTGATGCTGGTCTGCCTGGAATCAGGACAGAAGGATTAGGAGGAGGCAGAGTGAAGGAAACAAGAAGAGGAGCTGAAACAAAGGAGTAGGTATTCAGTCAGGGCACATAGCCAAAATCTGTGTACCAGATTTTGTGTGACAACAGTTGTGACAGTCACTTACAGGTATATCCCTTAACTATTGCTGTCTTCCTGCTTGTAGTCTGGAGGATACAGGTGATCATAATTTCGGATAAAGTTTATTCTCTATACTAACATTATAAAAACATTTAGACTTACCAAAATAAGTAATATTTTTTCCTCCAAAGTAACTTTTATCCAGACAAATATTGATTAATCCAGGCTGCTTTAAACCCAAAATTTCCTTCCTTGGCTGCAGTTTGCAATTCTTTCTTTTTTGCTTTTATTTCTATGTTTTTTCTAAGCAGTGGAAAAATGTGCACATATAGCTTCAGTCATTCCTTTCCACAATTTTTTTATTATTCTTTCATTATAAAGTTTCATATTCCCTTAGTTTAGGTTACTATTTTTCACTGTCTATAGTGGTTCTGTCTTTTTCTCCATAGCCAATATTATCAGCCAAATTGAAAAGTGATATGCATCAGTCACCTGTTTCATAGCTCATACCTACACTATTTTAAATAATGATTCCATTCTTGCTTCTTAATATCTGCTTCTACTTGCTTTGTTCTCTTTTGCACTTTTTAGTGAATAATCTCTTTCCATTTGTTTTGATTTATTTTATAAGGACTGTATTAGGTTGAGTTTTGACAATTCTTTCATTTTATTCTAATTTTTTTTTCTTTTCCATTCATTCCCTATATTACTTCTGGAATACTTCACAGACTGAAGTCCTTTTATGCAATGTTTTCACTTGTAATTTAAGATGTTTCACAGCACCTTAAAGGAAATTTCAAACTTTCACTGTGTTTCTGTCCTTTTTTACACTGATTTTAGTAAATAGCTCAAAGTCATCCATCTTGAAATGTGTGCCTTAATTACAGACTATTTAATTTAAATTTGTGATTACTTCTTCCAAGGTTACTTTTCCAAATAGCTCTTCTGAAGTTTCTTCCTTGTAAACAAAACCAAGCCTAAGATAGTATTAGCTTCTAGAATGTTAGGACACAATTTATCTTAATTGTAGCAGACATCCAAAATATCTACTTTAGAGTGCAGTGGGTTATGTTCTAGAAATGACAGTTATTCAACACTGGCTGTCTAGGAGTGTAGAATAACTAGCCTAGATTTGGCAATTAATGGTGTCAGCCAGATGAGTCTTTCTTTTATTGCCTATCCCCAGATCCACTGAGCAATGCTAACATCAGAAAGAATTCACTAACCAGTTCTCCTTTGTATTTTACATGTAAAACATCACTTAATGCAAGATCTCACAACATCCTTTCTCATAAAACACATAAAAAGGTATTCACTGTTTAGCAAGATGCTTTCAAGTGTGATATGCCCACATGCCTTTTTCCTAGGAGCCTTTGCCCAGGCTTAACTGCAGAAAGCAATATGTGTCCAAAAAGCTTTTAAGGCAAAAGGATTAGGACCTTGTCGGATGGTGTGCACAATAGAAATTGTTGATATCTGTGGGATGTGATAGTGGGAAGTGTCACAGAGAATGCTTGATTTGTATAATAAATGTGATTTTGTTCAAAGCACTGCAGGCCTCTCTGTCTATTCTTTATGAAGGGTACTTCAGCAGTCATTTTCTGTCCAAAGACCCCCCTGCCTCCCTGTTACCCTGAGAACTGTTTCAAGTCCCACTATGTCTTCTTTCTCAGGGTTTGCAAAGACAAGGTGGAAGATATAAGATGCTGCTACAGAAAAATAGCAAATAGTTTATACTTTGGGTTGTGTAGGGCTAAATAAGCTTTGCATTCATTTCCCACTTTGCAGACTCTACCAAAGACAGTGGCTCTGGGTCAGAAAGGTAGAAGCATTGTGGAAAAAAACATGTCTGTTTTCTACATAAAATAGAAATGGCAGAATAACTACATGGCAACAAAGAGTGAGCAGTGTCTGCATCTGCAGCTGTAAAAGCTCTGGAGGAAAGAATCTGTCATAGCCCTGATGAGGTAAGGCATGTTTTGAGGGATGAATGCATAGAGGTTTCAAAGCATTTTTGGCATCTTGTGAGGCAAAGTTCTGCCTATGCTATTTTTTTCTGCTTCACTTGTAGGCACCTATGGGTGACTGCACAACAGGACAGAGTTCTCAGGTTGCTGCTAAATGAGCCTGAAATAGGAAGTCATTACCTTGGGTACAGAAATCTTATTTTTAATTCAGGCTGTTTTTCAGACCCAAGCCACTGTCCATACAGTGCTCATCACCCTTAAACAGATCTTCTCTTATGCTCCCTGCACAGCTACACATGTTGTATGGATCTCATCCATACAATCTACAGAAAGACTGTATCAACATATATCAGAGTACCTATGACTAAATGAATTTTGTTTTTTAGTTCCTTTTAGTTCCTTGGTATCTGAATTCAACCCAATGATAAATTCAAAGGAGAAGGTAGGAGGAATTGGAAAAGGAGGACTGGGAGGAAATACTTCATGTGGAAATTCAGGGATAGAAATAGGTGATCTTGATGAGGACATGTGAGCACTCAGCAGATACAAAATTGGGACGAAGACTTCATACCCTAAATAGGTTAGGAAGGATGGGAATGACTGAGAAGGGCTGGGATGGAGAGGGAGAAAAGGCAAAAGAATAGAAGCCATCCAGATTTCTGCAGAAAGATCTTACTCCAGCCCTATTCCATTCCAGATGTATTCATCCAGACAAGAGTCTTGTCTGCAGACTCTTATCCCTTGTCCTTATGCATTTAATGTCACTGAATATTAACTAAATAAAGCCCTCCTCAAAACCCCTTTCAATTGCCTTCATATGTCCCCCACACCCTGGGCATCCCACTTACCCTTTGTAGCTCTGTGCTGTTGACCTTCCTGTCTTTTCAGTCCCTTGGTCCTAAATCTCCATTGTTACAGGTGCAAAATCCACCATCTTCTAAGGAATGACTAAGTTAGACATAATGGCAAGACAGCTGTCAAGTTTTTGCTGTCTGAGTCACATCTAAAATATTCTGCAAATAAATAAGATCTCCTCAGTCTCCCAAACAACTCAATCCTCCTCTGTTTTTTTCCCTGATCAAAAAAATGAGATGAAAATATTTTAAAAATTTCCCTACTTTTAGGAAGTATAGACCTCAAGGACCTTAAAAACATACAATTATTTTTAACATCCAGAAAGTTACTAGAGGGATCCTTTAATCTGCTTTTAAATGAGATATTTATATTGTTCTCTGGTTTTCTTAGCTCTGTTACAATGGATAAATACTCTTTTTCCAGGCTAAATGTTGGTATTATAAATTTTAGAAAAATCAACTTAACTTACAATTCAATGTAGGTTTTAAATAAGGTTTTGAAATACGTATTTAAACCAGGTGTTTTTAAATGAATGCAAAATCAGTCAAAATATACAGAAATTGGAATTTTACATTTTCACAACCTTGAATCTGAGAGCAAAAACTGAAAGACTTCTTCCTACACAGTGCACCATATTTTACTCAAAAACTTATGAACAAAACCAACCACCTTAGTCTAATTATAGATCATCTCAATTTCTCATCTTCATTTTTCATTCATGGTGACTATACAGCTCTGCAGGGCTGATAACTGAACAGATACTGAGGTGAAAATAATGTTTATAGTATCCTGTCATAGAATGGACAAGTAATTTTTGGAAGAATGTGATAAATAATCTACAGTGAAACATTTAGATTCAAATTAATTTCCAAGTTGTATTTCAGGAAGCCTTTCTGAAGTATTTATTTTTCAAGGTATTTGAAACAGAATATATTTTCCATCATTTACAATCCTCATGCATGTTTCTTTTTAAAATAAATTATTATACAAAGTGGAAAGGAAAGATTACATACAACCTTAAATGAATTTTTCATTACATAAGCATTAGTTAATTATGCACATGCCTTATCAATTAGTCTGTAAGCAGGAAACCTTAACTGCTCAGCATGTTGGGCAGTGAAGCATGCTGTTCACATATTAAACATTAGAGATTCTCAGGGTATTCTATTATTTTGCTTTGATTTTGTTAAATATATTTGTAAAAATTGTATGTTTTCAGAATTTTTTTTCTGGTTTAATAGCGGTTTAAGTTTCTGCTCTCCCACTTCTGCCCCCTCCTTGTCCAGTTTCTCAGTGACTCCATGTACCATCACATCACTTCTTCCAATGTAGTTGTCTTTGAGGTCATGGGTAAATCAGTTCAGAGAAAGATTATGCCTTCCTAAAGGTTCATTCATCAGGGAAACCCACAGAGCATCCTCTTGGCAGAACTAAAGCTACACACAGTGGCTGACCCATTAGAGAAATGTCTATGGACGTGAGCCACGCCTACCCATAAATCAGGGCTTAGGCCTTCTGAACACTCGTGTGTAATGCTTTCCAAATATCCTGCCTGGCACTTCATCAGGCTGAACCTCACATCTACTAGTCCCAGGCAGCCTGGATGCTTACTCTCAAATAGTAAGAGATACCTATCAGTGGGCACAGAGCCTAAGATCTACTTAGGTGAGAATATAAAGTTTTAGGATTAGGATTCAGTTTAAGATTACAGACCTGGCAGCTGTCTACTCTCCCCTTTAGCCAAAGGCTTGTCAAAACGGTTAGCAGAGCTGTATGCTCATGTAGTTCACCCTCAGGTAGGCTCCTTCAGCTGACTTCAGTCACCTAAACACAGATATCCATTAGACACAGGGGTCTCAGGCTACCTCCAGTCTGAAGTCAGCTGAATGACTCTGTGCATGCATTGGCTTTCTCTACATTAAGAGTCTTAGAGTTTATATGCCTGGTACCCACGTAAATACATGCATGAACATACCTCAATTCAGAGGTTTTGATCTCAGCTCATTGTAGTCATAGTTAAGTGTGATGAAATCTGCCCCTGAACTGTACATAACACATTGATTTATGGAGTGAAGAAAAACTCAAACTCCACTCTACCTCCCCTGTTATGCTGAGACGACTGTTTAGGAGTCTGTAGCAGAGGCAGATGACAGCAACAGCCTGGATTTAAAACAGTGGTTTGTTTCAGAGTGCTACTTTTAGTGTAGATTTTTTCAGTGTTCCTATTCACCAGTGAGGCCAGACAAACTGCTGTGCAAGCACAGCTGGAGAGGTGATGTATCAAATCAGTGGTGCTGGAATGATAGGACAGGGAAGTGAAGGGGTTTGGAATTTTTTAAAGTTGTTTCACTGCTGAAGTCAGAATAATTATTCCTTCAGAAAGAGAAGTCTTTGTGTCAAAAAAATTATTTCCACTTGAGCAAGCATGTCTAAGGATACTTAAAAAATGAAAACCTTGAAGAAAAAAGTAAATGCTGGTGAAATGTTAACAATAGTTTTCATTCAGTTTTCACTTGTGCAGAAGAGTTTTTTTAGTACAATTGCATGCTGCAGATGTTGTGTTGATGTGACAGTTGGTATTCAGGGACCTACACATGCTCAAAGGCTGATGGTGGTAAGAAAGCATGGTATTAGATGAGATCACAAATGGCTAAGTTAATTTATTAGTCTGAAGCTGCTTTTGAAATACAGAGTTGCTACTTATATCTTCCTATGCTTCATTCTCACTCCCCTTCTACTTATTCTGGGGCTCATTTGAGCTCACAGTGGGTATTTTGTCATTGGTTTGTTTTCTTTTATTCATTTTAGGCTTAATAAGTGAGTTTATATCAGAGCAGGTACCGAGAGGCACCAGAGTATTTTGAGGAATTATCATGCAGATCACAGAGAGAGGCGATAACCTGTCTTTTGGTGGCAGAGAAATGTCAGTTTTACTTACCACAGCTACCACACTTCTGTGAGTCACAGGCTGAGAACATGCAGCTGAGGCAAGCAGGAAGGTAGAAATTTTGTGCATAAGCTGAAGGTCTTTGGTAATTTCAGGCCAATATAATTGCAGATCACTGCTGATGTGATGGTATGTTTCTGGCTCTTAACTGCAGCTGCAATTTTATATTGGTAATACATTGAGTACAACTGAAGTGAAACTGAGAAAGAGATTCACCTGGAGGGGTATAATGTATTTTCTTAAATTATATTTTCACATTAAGGAGTTCACTGAACTGACTTGTCACATGGCTGTATAAGCATAATTCTGGCACTTGGGCACTGCTAAGGATACATACTTGGAGGCATAACATCAGATTGCATTAGTGTTTCTTATTCAGAAACACCAAGATCCCAAGACAGAAAAATTATTTATGCTGCAAATCCACTCTTTTAATGTTGTCTTTTAACCTGTGTGACAACATTTTGCATCTGCTTGTCTACTCACTTTACTCACTTCATAACATTTGCTGCCTGGCACAATTTCCTTGTTTGGCCACTCAAAGCTCAAGACACCATGACCATACTTTACAAGATATCATGGCGTGATACCTTTACAAGAAGGTATCATGCCATGAAGATGCTCAGAGGGCTGGAGCACTCCTCCAATAGAGACAGGCTGAAAGCATTGGGACTGTTCAGCCTGGAGAAGAGAAGGCTCTGGGGACACCTTATAGCACCTTCCAGTACCCAAAGGGGCTGTAAGAGAGAAGGAGGACTTTTTACAAGGGCAGAGAATGATAGGACCAGGTGGAATGGCTTAAAACTGAAAGAAGGCAGATTTATGTTAGATATTAGGAAGAAATTCTTCACTATGATGGTGGTGTGACACTGGCACAGGTTGCCCAGAGGAGTTGTGGATGTCCCAATTTCAGAAACGTTCAAGGCCAGGTTGGATGGAGCTTTGAGAAACCTGGTCTAGTGAGAGGTGTCCCTGACCAAGTACTGAATGAGATCTGTAACAGAAGATGGAGCTGGGCAAGCCTTTAGTTCGGGGAGGCAGGAGAAGGAACTGTGCCCTCCTGGAGCAACCGGTGGGATGGCAGGACAGTAGCTGCTCACTGTCTTCCTGTGCTTCACCAAGGCAGATGATGACTACACAAGTACCAAACTCAGTAAATTCTATTGGTGAAACTACAACTGATTTCCACTGGAATACACAGAACTTTAGACACAGTTAGTTTGTTACAATTAAATACTTTGCCAAGAGGGAGAGTGTATACCTTGATAAAATAGGAGTCAATTCTAGTAAGATTAAATGAAAGTAGCAGCTGAATCCATTAAGACTACACCTTAATGTATAACTTTAACCTCAAGAAGAGTAAGAGGAAACAGAATATCCTCTCCAAATCTTAGTCAATATTTTCTGTTGACTTCAGTAAAAACTGGATGTCATTGTTGAAGGTGGTAAGACAGGCATTGATAAAGATTTCCTAAAAAATTTTCTTATTATCTTATGTGGTTTTAACCCAATGTATGACCTGAATATCTGCATTAAAACCAATTTTATTTTGTTTTGACATTGTTACAGGAAAGAGTCTGAAAAAAACCCCACATAAAACCAATACTCTCATCTGATTCAAGAAAGAATCCATAGATTTGAGACAACACTAATAGCTTTGAGGGCCCGCCGGATAAAAGATATAAAAGCATCTTTTAAAAAGATAAGTTGGGAAGGTTGCTAAAAGATGAATAAGCTACATGACTCTGCTATTCATTGAAATCCTGCACTCACTGCTACAACAAAAAGGTTTCTTTTGCCACATCAATCTCTCAACTAAAATATTCTTTATTTAAATTATGAACTAATGGCCTGCATAATTTGTTTCATTAAAAAAGCCTGTTTCCTATTACAGATTATGACACTGAAGAAGAACAGTTGTTGAGGCTCCAACACTGCAGAATTGGTTTGAAGTTCAGAGTTCTGAAGAACGATGGAGCTGAGGGCAATGCCTTAGGCTTGTGTAAATAATTGTCTTTACCAGAGTGGCCTGACTATTCAGTCAGAAAACCAAGGGGTAGCAAGCCAAAAATTTAGAAGCATCTTTTAGTCTGTGCCTACTTTATTCAAAAAACTGTTTTAAGGAAGAAGGCATTATAATCCGTAATAGAAACTTAACTAAGATAAAGATAATTGAACATATTATTTAAATCCTTGATATTCAAAATGAACTATCTGGTTTTATTCAAGATCTGTGTGCATTAAGTTAGTGGTAAACTCAACACAGTACATGTATTAAAAGGTTGCTGAAGAATGCTTGCATGCAGGCTACTGCATGACATTGATGTCTCTATCTTACCATAAAGATTAAAAATATTACTTTTTTAAAAATTATTTTTATTACTCTGAAGATATACCACCAAAAGAGTTCCAGAATTCAGGCTACTCAGAACAGTACATTTTCTAGGTAAACAGGTAGTGTAGATATAGACATTTTATTTGACTACAGTAATTTCTGCACTTAGTCTTGAGCTATGCAGACTCTCTAGAGTCCAATGTACCCGTTCACAGTTAATTTTGCTGACAAACAGAAGGTAAAACTTAGACCAGAACATTTCTCCGTAATCTAAGGCCCTGTCTGCTTGATCTTGTATGTTGGACTCTGAAATCATTGCAATGCCTCAGTGAGGCACAGTTTTCTATCATCTCCCTGACACCATCTCACATGGATCTTGGAGTGAGAGAGAGGTCATGTAGTGGCCTAAAATGTCAGATGTCATCACTAAACTGGGAAGATGGGGAAGCACTGAACCTTGTGTTCAAAGAATGGCCTCTGAGATATCTAGACCGCTTAAAGCAAGCTGTAACTGTTCAAAAAATGATACAATTATGTTAAAACTAGTGTCTACAAAGAAACTAATCCACTTATCCTGGTGAATCTGGATTATATAGGTGTCCCAGGTGAATTCTTGGGGAATCTCCATGATATAGTTTTAATTGCACCAGTTTTACTTGTCTGATGTGTGTGCTCAGATTCTGCTTAGTTTTTCGCTGTAACTGATGCTGTAACTGTGCTCCTGCAGGATGACCATGCCTGTGCTGAACAACATATTATGACAGAGAAAGTCCTTTGGCAGAGGTTGTCCTTTCTAATCATTGCTAAAGACACTTTCAGCAGCCTATTGGCTTCATGACACTCTCCTGCCTTTGGCAAACTGTAGTGAGTGGCTGAATCCCATGATTTGATTTCACAGGTGACTGTGTAAATAGGCAGTAGAAAACAACTAAGCAGAATCTGAACACACAAGCATCAGACTTAATTTGACTGATAAAATTAAAACTGTATCACTGGAGGTACTCCATACTGTATTTTGCATTCCATAAGGAAGAAAGCTGATGGTTTGTCTGTCCGGGCTGCTGTAGCTGGGGCCAGGAAAAGCCATATGGAGGGAGCAGGAAACTGTGCCTTCCTAAGTTACTGGAAAAACTAATCTGGGAAATATGGGTGAGAAATAGGAGAAGCAGAAGAAACAGCGAATCATCACACTGAAGTCCGCTAGAAAGGCAGACTTGTGGTGGACACCTCCCTTGAAAAGGTGCAGGTGAAAGGAGCAAGATCTTTGTTAATCCTTTGTTTAGGATCACCCCACAGCTGAGTCTCACGGTCCTGTTTTATAGACTTACATATGAAGGGTTCTGCTTTTCCAGTGTGGAAGTTGTACTGTGATGAAATACTGTGCCTATAATACAGTCATATGGTAGGTTGCTGAAGTACAGAGCCTGGTGATACATTCACTTTAAAGAAATATGGATGGTTTTCCAAATCTGTGTTGTTTGAGGACTTGTATTCATTACTGTCCCCAAATTTCTGGCATGATTTGCAGAGTATGCATAGTGACATTTGATTCTTTTCAAAAAGAGATTCTTATTTATGAGTTTGAGTAGGAAAGCTTTCTTCTTGCTGAAGCAACAACCTACAACAGAAGAATCCATATAGCTAACTTCTTTGTATTTGGGCAATCACACTTCTATTTCACTTTGTTCCTGATCCTTAATCTTCTATTACCTTTTATTTTACAAAGATGGAGCTTCTTCACATTACTACTACTCCCTCTTACTCCCCCTTTCTCCCCAGAAAATAAATTTTAGTAAGTTTTTAAGTATCTGTACTAATTCCAGCTGAACTGGGATTGCGCCTCCAATCCTTTTACTGTTGCTATTAGTGGCAATGTGGAAACCTCAGTTTCTGCTTCACTTTCTAGATCCTAGTGACCTGTTTTACTGGAAGACATATTTCTTTCTAGAGATTTCACTTTCACACAGAAAGTTCTAATTCCATACCACCTTTTCTGAAAGAATTCCTCAAAATTTTTCATTTCTGAGCCAAAAAATGGTTAGAAAGTATATTATCTCTACACCTAAGTGTTACTAATAGTCTCAAATTTCTTTGATTTTTTTTTTACCAGATTTTTCTTTGGTTTTATATGCATCAGATCATTCCAGATTTCTGTTATTGATTTACTTAATCCAAGAGGCCTGTTTCTCAGCTTTCACTTGTGCAAATTTTTAAGCAGTGAAAATAGAATAAAAGATATTTTAGGATATTGCTCTCTGCCATGGCCAGAATCTGTTTCCTATTTCATGTGGTTTCTTAACCATCTCTTTATTATCTTAAAAGCATTTTACATCAGTCTATTCAGCTTGAAGTTTTCTGGTTTTGCATAGATTTGGCTGAACTGTGAACCTTTCTTCACAGTGGGTTTCCTATGTGCTGATCATGAAACTATATGCACTATAACATGTTGGTTCTCTAATACCAAGCTAATGTGGATAATAACCGTATACTGAAAAGAAATCTTTGCTGATATATGCAAATGTTTTCCTGTTGATGACCATGATTTACACATTTGGTAGACATAAAATGACTTAATTTTTAGTTCTCTCAGTTTTATGGTCCTGTTTGATCAGTTCTACTTTTTTCCATATCAATGTGTCTATTAAGTCTTTTCTGGATTGTGTTATTACCTTTAGTCCCACTATCCTCTAACTCCTAAAAAATAAACTGTCAGTTAGAGACAGTTCTGTTTCAGCTCTGTGGATAAAAGAGACATGGCTACTTGCCAATTTATCTTCAAGCTGCCTCCAAGCAATAGCTGTAGATTTTTCTCATTATTCCACCTGTGTGGAGCTCTACCTCTTAAAAACAAAGAGAGACTATATTTTCAGGTTCGCTTTTCTTACGTGATGTTTAAAGAGAGTCTACAATCCACACTGTTCTTCTAGCACAACATTTACAATCTTCCTTGAGCTGTTTTTCTCTCCACTGTATCTTGAATAGGCTCTGTACAATTTTCCTTTACCCTGCAAATTTACTACCACAGGTGACTGGGATAAGCGGGTGAATAATTTGCTCTCTGTTGTTGGAACAGAAAGCTATGGAACTTCTAACTGCACTTTAATAAAATGAGAGGACTGTAGTCAAAAGAGTGAAACATCCAAGATGCTTAACTCTTTAAAGCCCTTCTTTTTGTGTGGCATATACGATTTGGGAGGTGAAGACTCTGCCTCTACTCTGCCCTTGTGAGACCCCAGGTGGAATGCTGCATCCATCTCCAGCATCCTCAGCACAAGAAAGATGTGGTCCTATTTAGAGGCCCCAAAGCAGGGCCTCAAAGATGATCCAAGGGCTGGAACCCCTCCCTTACGAAAACAGACTGAGATAGTTGGGGTTGTTCAGCCTAGAGGAGAGAAAGCTTTGGTGACATCTCATTGTAGCCTTCAAGTACTTAAAGGGAGCTAATAAGAAGGATGGACAGCAACTTTTTATATTGCCATAGTGAAAGGAAAAGGGAAAATGGTTTTAAACTAAAAGAGGAGAGATTTAGATTAGATGTTCAGAAGGAGTTCTTTACTCAGAGGACAGTGAGGCACTGGAACAGGTTGTTCAGAGAAGCTGTGGATGCCCCATGTTATATATGAAGTTTTGTTTTATTGGTTTTTGCACATTTTGATTGTTCCAATGAGTTAATTAGTTTAAGTGGATAATTAAGAGGATCTATTTTAATTGTGATGTTGAAAGCTATACTTTTTGAAAGTTATCTCTAAAAGCCCAGTTTCTATAATGTTTAGTGTTTTTGAACCAGTTTTCACAGGATTCAAGGTTTACATAAGTTGTGTCCTTCAAAAGATATTTAAAATCCCAAAATGTTCAGTTTTATACCCTCCAGGTTGTTGTACTCTTGTTCTCAGTGTCACCCCTGTGGATTTGTTGGATTTTTTTAATGCTATTCAATGTGTTTAATTATTAGTTTTGCATTTTAAGGGGGATCTCTAAAGGCAGCTTCGAACTGCCACTTTCCAAAAAAAAAATAGCCACTCCACCCTTCTCATAACTGGGCTCCATGGTTACATGAATTTTAATGAGGACCTTCCCGCTGAAACAAAAACCATCCCTAGACAAACAACGAGGCACTGGTCGGGAAAGGGGACCTCATTGCCTGATCACAGTGAACCATGGCGGCCGGACAGGAGCCGGGAGTAGGCGTTCCTGGGCGGGGATAACACCACATAAAAGAGCCCGCCCCAGGAGCCATGTGCTCTTTGCCTTGGGGTAGCCTGGTGGAGCCCGTGTTAGGCAGCGGCCTCAGATCTCTTTCTATAGAGATTCTTATAATTAATTTTCTTGAGTTGTGGATTAGCCACGATTCTCCCTAACACGCTCAGATCTCTGCGTTGGGTCTAGCCGAGCCGGCATTAAGGACCTCTTATCTGCGGGACCTGGGATTTATTTTTTTGTTTTTTTTTTTTCTTCCCACTCTGTACCCTTTTTAATTTTTCCTAATTAATAAATTTTGTTCGTGTGATCCTTGGACACAAGAACTGTCGTTTTTTTTTTTTCCTTTCATGACACCCCATCCCTGGAAGTGTTCAAGGCCAAGTTGGATGGGGCCTTGAGCAACCTGATCTAGAGGAAGTTGTCTCTGCTCATGGTTGAGGGGTTGAAATTAGGTCATCTTTAAGGTCCCTTCCAACCCAAGCCTTTCCATGACTCTGTGATTTTTGTAGTGTTCTTCTCTTAAGTTTTCTGGCATACAGAAAATTCTGCTACTTCAAACAGACCACTGTCTTCCAAAGTCTGTTTGTGGCTTGCTGTTAGTTCTCATACCTTTGTTCCATAGTTCCTAGGCACACTGACAAACCTGCCAGATTTCTCACTCACAATGAGGGAAATGCTGTTCTCTGATCTGGCAGGATCAGAACCAGAAGAGAGGTCACAGCTCAGCACTGTGAGTGAATGAACTGCAGGCCTGAGTATGAGGGAAACAATGTGATATAGTGGTTGTCTGAAGTTCCCTCTCTGCAACACTTGACAAATCTCCGTAGTCGTGCTGTGCAGCATTTTGATGTTCCAGTAAGGGAATCAACAGCAGCTGTCATTTGGAGAGAGGTAGGGGCACAAACTTAGTAATTTGGAATTAGTTGCAGGTTACTAAGGCTATGACAGCTGATTGGAAGAGTATAACATTGCACAGCTTGCTATTCACTTGCTTTTGTGTCCATAAGATATTAAAGTGTTTTATTTCTTAGTGGTTCTGTAACTAATTTTGTGCTGTTCTCTTTTACTGTCTTGTTTGTGGTAATAATGAAATTGCTAATGCAGATTTACTATAATAAGAGTCTTATGCTAAGTACTAACCCAAACACAAATTTACCTGAATGATACAGTGTAATTATTTTCGTTGGTTATCTACAGGCTAATATGTAAATTAAATGGGAAACTATTACTTCCTGCTTTGATAGAAAACATTTTAATTATTAAAAAAGGTTTGAAATTAGGAGATGCACGTCTTACTTTTAATCACTCCACCCTTGCCATTCACTCGTCTTACACACAGCATCTTAGCAGGATGTTGTGTACCAATACATTCTATAGGGACTTCATAAAATGCAGGCTGAATCTGGCTGTTTCTTTAAAGTATTAACAGTGGAAAGCAGCATCAGCAAATAGAAATTTTTTCTTTCCTATTACTATTTATCAGTTTTCTATTTTTCAACTTCTATTACTGTAATAGCTATTTAACAGCTGAGTCTATTTAACAGGTTTTTCTCCTTTTCCTTTCTTTGCCTCTGACAATTTATGCTTCTTCTGTTGCCATTCAAGTGCTATAACAAAAACTTAAAAAAGGAGGTAGTGGAGCACTCTAAAACCTGCCAGATTTTAGATTGTCAAATCTCTTCAGGCAGCTCATTCCACAGCTGAGCAAACTCAAGCATGAATACTTTATCTTTTCTATTTTGTTCACGATTAAAAAGTTGCTCAATTTTATGCATAACCTTCAACCATGTCAGTAGTCCACCTGACTTTTAGGGACAGCAGATATGCCTGAGGTTATATCTGTTTAAATTTCCTCTCTGAATCAGAGCTTCGACTCAGTGTTTGGGCATCTGTTCTATTCCAAGGAAAAAAGTTCTCACTGTGTCACAGGGAGATGAGAGTGTTGTTGCTGAGATACCTGTGTTTTCCAAACACAAATGGTTGAAAACTGGACTGAAGTCGTCAGGTAGTAATAGAAGAAGATTAAAGGGAACAATTTTGTTATGGTTCATTATGCTGAGAAGAGTGGTAATGTGCTCCACACTAGCTAAGGACTTTCCCTGAGCTCTGTCATTAGCCGTGGGCGCAATGCATTGCAGAAAATCGTTGCTGAGTGTCAGCAGTTTTAACAGTATGACCTGACTTCTGCTTTTACTGACAAGAGTGATGGCACATGAATTGTCCATGTGCCACAGCTACTCTGTTAGGGAAGATGAGCAGGGGGGACAAGAGCCCTGGTGAGGCAGAAAGGGCAGGAGCCTCAAGATCACACTGAAGGCACAGTTCCACTGTACCTGAGCAAGAAAAGCAGAGTGGATCTGGTAACAGTATCCAGGCTCATCCTGAGATCTTTGGGCTCATCCACAGTGGCAGGGCCAGGAGATCAAGACAGGAAGCCAAGGAGTGATCTGAGGTCCAGTCCAGGTCAGAGAAGTGCACAGCCAGGCATGGCCATGACAGCAAGAGCAAGGCAAGGGGTTGAGTTTAAGTGCAGCTCCTGCTGAGGGGCACAGGACCTTGCTTGTCAGAGCATTTCTCACACAACTCTATCTACACATCTGTCTGATTCAAGGCTGCCTGGCTGCACCATCGAGCCTGACCCTGAGCCTAGGCAGTCAAACCCTTGAGTGCTCAGGGCCCTGATGTAGAGAACTGCAATGGAAAAGCTACTTAATGAGTATTCTAGTAAGATCTCTGTTTGTTCTTCCCGGTATTTGAATAGTGGAATTTTAGTCTTGTTTGAATTCATATGGATAGTCTGTCAGCTTTTATTTCTAGGGTGACATTCAGGTTAAGACAGTCAACAGTCAGTTTGACAGGGCAATCTATACTGACTGAAACTGGTAAGCTTTTTGTCCTGTTGATGGCGAGAAATATGCTTTCCACAGGTGATTTAGAAAGCTAGAATGCTGTACAGAAATATTGCTATTACCTTTGCATACCATTACCTTTGAATGCGGGAGTCTGTCAGAGATTTCTCTCCCCTCTGAATAACACTGTAAGTGAAACACTGACATTCACTTGGGAGCCAAAGAATAAAGGTCTCTTCTGGGAATAGTAATTAAATTAGTTTTATGCATTTTTCTATGACAACAGGTATTGATGGTGTTATCTACCTTTTTTTCACCTAGCCTGGCTGTTCAAGAGCTTACCCAGAACAAATTTGCAGGCTCTCCTGACCTGGGGAATTCATCCAGGGAGAGATTGAGCCTTGACTTCTATTTTGTGGGTCCATGTTAGAACTATAGGGTCTTCCACTATAGCATCTTTTGCTATACTTTCCCTTTGAGTCTGCACTACCTTGCAGAAAAGCGTGCAAGTCGTGAAGGTGAAGGAGAACAAATAAAAAGAGCAATATTCTAGCCCAGAGCTCAGGGCCCTTGTCTGAGAGCCTGGATCCTAACTGTGCAGTTCCTGGTCCTTTGCTGTATATTTAGACTGAGCAGCTATGGAACAAAACAAAAAATACGTCAACAAGGAGTTTTACAGGGATGACTCAAAATCACAGGAGCCCTCTGCCAGTAATTAGTGGCATCAGTGAGGATGGTTCAACAAAAAAACCCTGAAGGTTTTTTATTGGAAGGGAATTAAGATGTAGCTTCAGTCGCCCCTACTGCTCCTTCCTCAAACTCATAGCAGTATTCCTTTTACCTGGGTATCCCAGCATAAGGAGTCTGTAGCTGAAAGTGGTTCTTAATGCTAAATAGAAAAAAAAAATCAGCTGTTTTTTTTCTTTGAATTCTGCTTTGTTTCTGTTATCTTTGTTAGTTGGCTTGCATGGATTTTCTTGTGTAGGCAAAATGAGAGCATTCCAGTGAGGGGAAATTATGTTTTAGTCTGGGAAAGCTGAAAGCAGATGGTTCTATAATGCCAATAAATATTCAAGTGCATTAGAAGGTATGCATTTGCAGTGTTGAAGTAGTATCACTGACAAATCTTATTTTAAGTGTGGCAATAATCAGCCATTACTGGTATGTTAGTGGCAGCACGAAAAAAATTAATAAAAAGTGTGTTTCCCTAAATTTGTATGCATTACTTTAAACTGTCTTTTACAAGTCACTGAAGATTCAAAGGCACATAAACTGATGAAAGACTGTTGTATATATTTTGCTAAAGATTTGAATTTCTTCTTGTCAGTTAACTCAAAGATCTGTAGGAAAGGGATGTCCCTAGGCAGATGCAGCTGTGAAGAACTATGGCTTTAAAAAGTGCTAAAGAATTTTTGCTTGCTAATGAAGTTCTTGTCATGGACAGGTGCTATGACCAGCTTGTGATCACTCTAATGTCTCTAAAGTCACCCTCTGGAACTCTCTATCCTGCTCCTGCACGACCCTCCCTCCCCACCATATCTTTGTGTGGAACTGATCAGATTTTTTATATATAAAGCAGAGGATTAATCTCAGCAAATGTGGACAACAAAACATTCAATTTAAACATTCTCAAACAGAAATTTAAAATAGAGTAAATGAATTGTGAATAAATATGCTGCTTTCCACTGACTGTAAAGGAAATGTAGATATTCAGTTCAAATTTAAATTTCTATATAGTGAACAGTGAATTTTAGTTGAAGTGAATCTAATCAGAAATTGTACTACATTATTTTAAAACTTGTCATTTTTTAGTTGGATAGTCGACTTAGAAGAAGACAAAAAAATAACAGCACTATGAGGAACAGTTTATATTTAATCCACACCATATTCTATCTTGAATTTTGACTCAGAAATAGCAAGAGTGCTTACAGATACTTAGTTCCCATAGCACATCAGAAAGCTACACACTGTGCTTTGTGCTCCAGAGCTACTGATATTCACAAAGAAAGGTTGATGATTAGGAGCCTTTGGGAAAAACGCGTCAATGGGACAGTGAAGATGTGGATAGCTGGGCTCAAATTCATCTCTTCTGTTACAAGTGTACCCTATGAAATTTTCAGCTTTCACATAATTTAAATACTAGAACAGGTAAAACAATCAAAAGACTTTTTTATTATTAGCTAAGAAAGAAACATTTCATACATTGACTCCCAGGACTTGTACTGTTCATGTCATGCACAGCACATCAGCAAGAAGACTTATCTTCCAAAATTAAAAGGTGATCTGTTAATTAGTAGCAGCTGAGCTGGGTGGCTACCTCTCATTTAATTTAGCCAAGGCCTGTGGGTTCCTAACAAGAAAGATGTTTCTTGTTGTTCTTGACAAAATTTATTAGTGATTGAGGAATTGAACAAGTTTTAAATACAAAGGTTATAATTCAGAAGAGCCTTACTCATGCAATTCTGCATCTGAAGTGACAACAGGATGTAATTAATCTAGAGAATCATTACTATTTTTTCACATTTTTTGTCATACAAAGTGCACTTTCCATTGTTTCATCCATGACCACCATGTTCACATCCTTTACGTAATTCTTAATTGACCAAGATTTCGATATACTAATCCAGTCATCAGAAAAGCTGAGAATTTCTTTGTATCTGAGTGAGCTGTGCTTTGAAAACATAATGTTAGGTGGATATCAAATCCTCTTTGTGAATGGACTGCAGGTTTCTTTTACAATTTTTAGATACCAGTCTCCCTGTTAAGCCACCGGACATGGAGTATCAAGAAACTAGTGTTAAGATCATCATGAATGCTACAACTTCCAAGACAAAAATTGATGACAACAATTATTTTATTATGAGGGAAACTGTGGTAATTAAAATGTCATAAACTGTGACAAATTTTATGCAGTTCACCAAATATTTAAAACTTCTCTAATTCAAACAAAACAGTGATTTTAGAAAATTATTTTAGAGATTGTTTCTAGTGATGTTTTCTTCTTCACATCAGGGCACAAAATTTATCTCATTGACTTGAACCTACATGAAATACTAAAATGAAAAAGCTTTAGTAATTTAGGACTTGACATAATGGTGGGCAGAGTTGGCTTAAATCCTTTGCTCTGTTTGGTAGCTGGCTTGCATGCACTTGAGCATCTCATTTAAACCCAGATCAACAAAGAAAGGTGTTTAGCTGGATAAACTCTAATGCCTGAATACTATATGAAGTTTCATTTTTAATCTCTTTTACCTGATTTAATGGTAATGGAAGCATTTCCTCAGCTCACAGAAGTTTCACTGGAACATACTGTGAAGTTCTTTGCTGTTGAAGAGGGTGAACAGGTACTGTGGATTTATAAAGGAATGCAGGAGTTGTAACCAGGCAATTGATAGATGTTTTCTGGCCTACGAGAGAACTTCTGTGTTCCTAAGGCAGAAATTGCCAATTTATCTAAGTCCAGTAGGCAGTGATCCATTTAAAAAACAAAATCCCTTCACAACTAGCAACATCCTGGGAAGAATTAGAGGAGAGAACTTGGGCTAAATACCTTATCAGTGGTCTTTCCAAGGAAGCTGGGATACCTTGATAAAATCATTTACTGCTTCAGCTTGCTGAAATCCTGTAAACATACTAATGGGACTTCTGCTTCCAAGCCTGTCAATCTGCTGTCTTTCTGAAAACTAAAATATCATAAATAGAAGCAGGTGTTGCTGAGCAAGAGAAATAAAAGAAATTGAATGGTGAGGTTTATTACACCAGTTAAAACCTCACAAACTGCATTCACAAAAGGTAAAAGAGAATGGAGAAAATAAGCCAGATACAAGAATAAAGCAATAATTTTAAAGTGAAATGAGAACTCTAAATGCAGAAGATTATACTAGTTTTTAGCTTTAAAAAATAGAAAATGAATAGGAATAAATATGTAATCAGCAAAGAGGGGTAAAAAGGGAATCATGCAGAACTATGATCATCAAGTTTTTAGGAACCTAATAAAGCATAATAAAATTTGGCATTATACCATGGGTATAGAAAAGTCCTTCCTTTAAATGCTGTAAGATGTGCTCTGAATCTGCCAGAAAATTATCTCCCGTGTTGCTAGAGGTTTTTTTAAATTTTTTTTTGTGGTAGTAGTTACAAACTTACATAGACTTAATTAGAAATTGATTTTTTTTCATTTTAGGGTATTAATTTCCTTAAAAGTGTCATAGTTTCTGTTACCCCTGGAAATGAACACTGTAGAGCAAAAATGCTGTTCTAAGTTTGGTGAAGCAAACTACTCTGTTATTTAGGTATATAGCTGCTGTTTTTAAACATTAGTTCACAGCCTGCTAAATTCTGTACTGCTTCTACTTTGGAAAAGAACTGTAAAAGAGGTCTTCAAGAGTTTCTGACATTGATTAATTCCATTCTGAATACAATTAATCAGGATATAGCATCCAATTTTATTTCCAAAGCAGAGAGAGAAAAAGCAATAGGGTACACACTGTGTCCATGTAAAACCCAGAGAAAGAGTTAAACTGCCAAGTGAGTGAGTGTGAGTAATGGGAGCCAAATTTAGTGCAGCATGTGTTGTGTGTACGAACGTCAAAGGGAAATTTTCAAAAGGAAGGCTGGCCAAATGAGAAAACTTGTCTATTGAAATACATATTACATATAGCTGAAAGAAAAGGATCAATCATACATTGTGATCTAGCCCTAAACTATTCCTCAGGGAAAGGATATGGGTAATAAAGATGGACATGTGGAAGTAAACCTTCAGGAGAGCATAGAAAATGTAATAGATCTGTACTGCTGACCTCATCATCAGAGCAAATGGAGAATAATGTGTTGTGAGACATCTAAAAGAGTGAAAACTAATAGAGCAGTAATAATGAATTATTTCAATGGTACTCACAAAAATTTATCAAATATCACAATAAATGTCAGAAGAAGTAGTTTCCTAATGATTTTAAACAATAAACTCTTAGAAAAATTTGTTTTATTGTGTAGGAGTTAAGAAGTACATCCCAACCTCTTTTGCAGTTCAGAGAAAATAATGTAAAATGAAATAGCTGAGGTGAAGGCTTTGACAAACACTGACCATAACATACTAAAAAAAAAGAAAATCCCTGTTCTGTCTGGGGAAAAAAACCCCAAAACCCAAAATGTAATCAAATATCATTCATCTTCATAAGTTACTATTAAAATGCTTCCCTTAACAAACATACTCTATAAAAATCAAACCACAAAACTCTTTAACCCTGTAAATGAACAGATAATGGAACAACTCTTAGTATCCCACAAAGGGAGAACTGATTTTGAACAGCGCATGTGCTTTGATTACAAGTACAAAACAAAATACTATAAATCAGTGGCTGCAGGGTACATACATTCCAGAAAGATGAGCAGAGACCAACCCCCATGTGATAATGCCTAATTTTAAGAAGAGCATCTGCCTCAATTAGAAAATCACTTTAAACAAGAATTAGAAGGAACAGCTAGGAGGGTATATATTTGCACATTACATGTGGACTGTTGTGCCATAATGATATGATATCAGTATTTTAAAAAAGATTGAGAATCAATACAAATAATATTTAAGAACAGGGATTTCTTAGAAAGAAAATGAAGGAAGAAAAAATCCCCAATTCCCCCCACAGTTAAATGGTGGGGCAAATCCCCCCATTTAAAAAAATGGAAAAAAAAGGAAAATAAAATAAAAAACATAGCAGATAAAATTAAATCAGTAACAAGGCTGCCAAAAGAGGTTTGTAGAAAAATGGGATGATGTAGAATGCCTAAAATTAATTTAAAAAATTAAAAATCAAACACATTGGGATAAGGGGAAGCCAGAGAGTATTTAGGGCAAATAAGATCAATATATATATAAAGTGCAGTTTGAAAAGATAAATCCCTGGCAGAAAAACTAAATTTTACACTTATGTTCAGGAGGTTGGACAGGGAAAACAACATACGATGGACCTTGTTTTCATGCAAAGTGAGTTTGGAGATTTGTCTAACGTGCAAATGTCAGTAAAGTCATTATACAACAAATGAAAACAATAAACAATTACAGCTAGAAAGATCTGAAGATATCTAATGGAACTAAAGTATGAACTAGATGAATTATAGATCATGGTATGTAAACTCTTGCATAAATTTAATTCACTACCAGTGATTCAGAAGCTGACAATTATGATGCATTTCCAAAACTGTTACCTGGGAGAATTCAAACTACTGTAGACAGGGTAATCTGTATCAAGTCAATTATCCAGAGCAGTGTTATGGGATGAAGGAAAAGAGTTTTTGCCACTTTTGTAATGGGAAGTCATCTGTTATGAATATATGGACTTTGAATGAATGAATGAATGAATGAGCATAATTAAAGGACATGCAGCTTACATATCCAGTTTTCTCCACGGCAACACCATTGCTGAAATCTCTCAATAAAGATGTTGTGAGAAATGAAAGATGGTATTTCCATAAATAATATTTACAAGATAGGAAACAAACTGTGGGAATGTTCAGCCTTACTCTGAAGGGAAGGCGCTTTTGCATTTTATGGGAATCTTTGATGTGTTCACAATATTAAATGCTGATAAACAGTTATTATGATTGTCAAGTTGTTTAGAAACACAGAAGCAGACAGTGAAGAACTGGAGAAGGACATCCCAATGCTGACTGAGTGATATAGTATCAAATATGTGGGTTAGAAGGTGAGGCATTGGGAAACAACCTATTAACATAGAGATGAGCTTTGAACTGAACATTCATTTCCAAGTACTACAGTACAGGATTTGGATTCTAGTTTTGTAATATTAAAATGTTATCTCAATGACCAGTAATTAAAAACATATCACAAATTATTTAGGTAAAAAAACAAAGAAGAAAATGAAAATATACTGCACAGAATGTGTGCACTAGTGGTGCACATCCTGAGTGGTACGTGCTAGTTGTGTCCTTCCTTAAAAAAACTGTACTGACAAGATTATCAAGGTAATCAAAATTATGGTATGAACTTTCTTTAAGATACAAGAAAACCTTCTTTAAGGTGCAAGAAAAGATGGATTTGGTGTGGTGCAGAATCCTACAGAATTGTGAGTGGCATGGGGAAGGTGAATAGGGAACAAGAGTTCTTCTTATCTCATATGGAACAAACAAAAGAAGTAATTGGTTTGCACAATATGTAGACAAGATGAGATGCTTGTCAAAGGATAACCTGGATGATAAAAACTAGCTGAGGTTTAAAGGACAGAAACATATACAGTGATGTGTTGTAAAAGTTGAATTCAGATTTGAGAAATTAATGAGATATTAACTGCTATTGAGACTGGTTCCCTTTCACTGGCCTTGTCTCTTGGCCACAGAACCCTAGGTTACAGGGGATTTTGCTTTTTCCTTTCTGAACTTTCTTATGCTCTTTCATGTACTACAGATGATTGATGCATTTTCCTGGATTCTCTGACTCAGGTCCACAGAACTCTTTCCTGACCTGCAAGATTGAAACTGTAGTATCTCAGTGGTTGCACTTCACTGGATAAAGGGGAGTAGAAGGCACGATCTCTGTAAAATGGCATTATGTGGTGCAGTGGTTTCTGTTCTAACAGTTCTGATATCAGGCATTAAGCATGGTTGTGGATACAGATTTACCTTGGAAAATGAGTCATGTTATTTCTGTTTCAGTAATGCGATGAAATTACTGTTTGTCTGGATGACTTGCTCATGACACAGAAGCAGAACGTAGGCCTTTGGGAGATTTTAGCTGTGCCAAGTGCTGTACATAGCAGGTGTACTGACATGCATGTGATTTATTCAGGCTTATTTTTCTCAACTGATATTTCTCAGCCTGACCTAGAGATTAAGACTGAAATCAGGAGAATCTTAAATGAGGGGCACTTCCAAGAATAGATTTGAAGCATAGCTGGAGATGGTCCATATAGCCAAGAAAATGGAATTATCTGTGTCACACATCTGTAGAGACATTCCTTTCTATATATAGTTTTATTTAATCTTAAAATATAGTTAATTAAAACCTATTCAGTAAAGAGTCTGATAGGAGGTATTTCCTAGAGTTTTGGAATTCAGGCATGACAATTGTCTTTAAGTTGCTTAAGAAAAGGAAGAAAATCAGTCTTTTCATCAGTTAATTTGAAAATGTTCAGTGAAGAAAAGGACAAACACTATGTGCAAGGATCTGTAATATTGGTTAAATGTACATCAACATGGCAGAAGGATACTGCTGAAAATGGCTTCTTTGAAACATCAAGAAATAGCTCAACATCACAGAAATATCCTATTCTCATAGTATTATGTTTGCATTTTTAGACAGGTGCAATTTTTCCTTCCTGTTAATGGAATTAAACTGTTGCAATTATTTATCTTTAAAAAAGAGACTTTTTTTTTTTTATCTAGAACAATTACCTATCTAGATGATTTTCCTAGAGATCTGCTTTTACAGACTTAGTGTTTTGTAAAAATAGTACTGGAATTATATTTTTAAACCAATTTTTTTTATTCCAAAATGTGCAGCATTTCAGAAGACAACACATTTTCAGACCTATATTTTGTTCCAGGTGCAAAGCATAAATTTTAGTGGACTGTTGAAAGATTCTGTGGTAATAAGTGGATTTCCATGCTTAACATTTAACAACAAATTATGTTGAATAAACACTGAATCAATATCTCATCAACATGACAAAATAGTGATTCTAATCGTAAATTACAATCTCCAGAACAACATAGAAAAGGTTAATCTTAAAAAAGAAAAGTAATTAGGAATTAATGTTTAAGTGCTAGTTTCTTGTCCAATTAAGATTCATCTGCTCATAGTCTTTTTTCCGCATATAAAACATGATGTTTGAACAAAAAAAATGCCAAAGTCTTCATGCAGAGGAAATAACATCCTCATTAAGGAGAATTGTGCATAATTTCTCTTATTCAGGCAAAAAAAAATAAAGTAATCTAATGAGCTATCTGTGCTTGTTGTAAGCTGTCTTGAAGATTAATCTTTGTTAACTACTTGTTTAATGTTATAGTTAATAATTAGGTACCCTGTAGTCCTATATCATCCATCACTTTACTGAACCGAATCAATTCTTTTTTTAACTTATAAGAGGTTGTTTATCTTTGCTTAAGGCTACTTTGGATGAAGGCTATCTGAAAGGTTATAGAGTTCTGATTCTGTGAGAGTTTATTCTGTATGCATACCACAAACCCTTCTTTATAAGTTTCCATGTTTATTGCTTTCCACAATAAAAAAGAAACTTTTATTGCCATTTTCTTCAACATAAATGGCAGCCACATAACTTTATATCCTGTTGACTCATAAATGTTTTCATACATTCTTCAGTGGAAATAAGACTTAGTGAATTAGCATAACCTGTTGTGCACTATAAATATTTTCTGAAAACTTTAAAGGTTGTCTTCTAATTACTTTTAGTTTGGCAGAGAATTTCCCCTACTTTGACTGTCTAGGGTCTAGTAAAGATTTAGAAACAAAACATTTAATACTGGTCTTTAGGAATTAAATTTTGCTGCTCGTAAGACCTTGGCTGGAAGAGGTCCATATAACTTTGGCTTTTCTGCCTTGTGTTTCAACATTTGACATCTGGTTGATTTGTGAATTATCATCTATGTTCATACTGTAAAATTTTTACCTAGTCAAGTAGGAATAATTGTAGTAAAACTAAAAAGGTAAAATTATAAATAAATAGAGAAAAATAATGCCAGAAGTTAGTCTTTATTTTCACTAAAATCAGGAAATTAATAGTTCCCACTGTGGTGATATCTCAATCCCTTGGCACGTATGTTGCATTTTGGTTTTCAGCACATGATATTAACTTTAATGCTTTAATACATTTATACAAAGCAGCTGGGTTAAAATTGCTTGGGGGAATATAATTTTAAATATGTTGTCTTTTGTGTGCATAACACCACAGCCATAATGCCCCATTAATGTATTTTTCCCCATTTAATTATGTAAAGAATTTATTATAGTCCTCCTGGTGTGCTGCAGGCTGCACTATGGAACAATTAGCTGGATTTTCAGCTAGTGAGAAGGTTATAACTCAGGTGAAATCTTGAAGCTACAATTGTTTGCAGCAGCTGAGACTCTGTCCTGGTATGATTAGCATGGATGGGATACAGCACATTAACATCAAGACATTGCAAGGTCTTTACTTGCCTTGCAATAGACCTTTCCTGAAATTGGAAATAGTCTCTTGGGAATGAACAGCTGCCTGATCTTGTGCTCAGTTACATGGGTGTAAATCAGGAAGGACTACCTGAATTCAGTGAAGTTATTCAAGTATGAAAAGCAGTGTGATACCCTCATCGGATCTGAGAGATATTGTCTAAGGTGACCTGAAATAAGCCTGTAGTGAAATACAAGTGCCTATAAAGTACTTTCATTTGGTGTATAAATAAAGAACAATTTTAAATGAGCACTCTTTACATTCTCTTCAGAGACATTCTGGGTGCAGAGAGAGTTGATAAGGTGCATTTTTTTTTCTTCTTGACTTATAAATCAGAGGCTGATTAGAAGATCTTTGGAAATGATGTGGAACAAAGAACGCTTTTAATGGTAAATATTTATTGAGCTATTTATTCTTTGATTTAGTACCTTTTTTAACATCCATCACCTACTCAATTTTAAAACTAATTATTGCCAACTGAAATAAAATGATTTCAGAAATTGATATAAAATGCTGCTGTCTGGTTTTCAAGACTTTGCAGCACAAAGCAATTTTGCAAAGTGGGAAGCAATGGTCCAGAAAGGCAGTCTGATTTCTGCTTCTTTATTGCACATAGTGCAGCTTCCCTGCTCTGGACTGTAACC
Source organism: Dicrurus megarhynchus (assembly GCA_013399195.1). Lineage (NCBI taxonomy): Eukaryota > Metazoa > Chordata > Aves > Passeriformes > Dicruridae > Dicrurus > Dicrurus megarhynchus. The sequence goes on along the minus strand of VXAD01011634.1, from coordinate 964,532 downwards.
ATAGATGGTGAGAGGGTTTGCCCAATTTGTGGAAAATTTGGCTGGCCAAATGTGTCATCATCGCTGCTGCTGTAGGAAAGGAAGCTATTAATTCACTGCAGGGAAATGAGCAGGTTGTGGAAATGGCTGTCAAGAGAATGAAAGGGGCATTTGGAAACCAAATATCCAGCTATAGCTGTGAACTTGGGTTATTTGACAATTTTATTTGCTGCCTAGATTCCTGGGGCTGATGACAGAGTTGAAGCCGCTTTCATCCATTTCTCTATTTCCAAGAATATAAGAACAAAATCCAGCTGTGGTGATTGCAAGCTTAACACTGGAAATCATTAAAGTGACTGTGGATATGGAGAGGTCCTGGGTTATGTGACCTGCACGAAAGAGTAGGTGACAGTCACACCTTTTCCTCCAATTTTTGTGGGGAGTTGCAAGAGATGAGGTCAAAGCCCAGCAGAAAGCCTTTTTTATTCTTGTTTAACTGAATCACATGCCTGTAATTTATTCCCAAAAGAAACAAACCCAGTTTGAGTTATGGTTAAGTTGTTCTGTGGTCTGACATATAAATTCCATCAGGCTGATTCAATAAATCTAAAAAAAGACATTTCCTTAATACCATTATTTAGATACTTTACCTTCAGTGTGTAATATTTTATCCAAGCCAGATTTTGCCTTTTACTTTAGAAAACATTTTTTTGCTTAGTACATTGCTTAATACTTTCTAGAATGTAAAACTTTATTAAATGTTCAAAGAGTTTTAAACACTGTTCTCTATAATTCAATATAAACCATAAAAGATCCTTTTCAGGTAAGGATAGATCATAATTCCATACTGCAATTAATGAGTAAGAAAACAGATTTTAACTTTTTCTTGCATAAAAGCTGTTACAATTTTTAATAAAGGACAGACTGATTCTTCCCCACTTACAAAATAATTCCTCATTGTTATTGGGAAGTTTGGCAAATGTTTTTATTGTATACAATTAAGGCCAGGTAAAATATTCAGTGATATCAAAAGTACTGTTGTTTCATTTTACTCATATTGGTGTCATATTTCCAACCAAAACTGCTTTTTTAGGTTGTGAGCAGTCTACATTTGAATGTACCAGTGTGTAAATTAATTGAAGGATTGTTGATTTATAAGGGAATTATGTAAAAATACAGAGATTTGTGTTTGATTTTTGCCATTATTTCAAGTATCGTGTAAATTGTACGGAATCATGTCCAGATCTAAAAATCCCCTTGAAAATGTTGATATTGACAACATCCCATTGAATCCCACTTTGGTGAATCTCTATTGATGAGCTGCATAGATAGTCAGCTACCATGTTTCCTATCTTTAAAAATCACAGAAAGTGTAGTAGATATTGGCACCTACTTTGCTAACAACGAGCATATGAGAGTAGAAGTGATATACCCTGGTTGTGCAGCAAGTGAAGCTGACTCAGGGACCAAAGTCAGCAGTGACCAAGTCTCCATTTCATGATGATCTCAGCATCTGTCATGGCAAGTGAGCACTTTCACCGCCAGCATAAACTTTGTTTTATAGGTTTAGTGCGCCTTTCATTAATTCATATGCGTGTTTCTGTTTCTCACACAGACAGGCTTCATCCAGCAGAACTGTTTTCTCTTCAGAGACATATTAAAACCTGCTGTCTTAAGTATTCCAGGGGAAATGTACATGTTGAATATGCAAGGAAATCATGGCACTCTTCGTGCCTTTTACTGATAAACGCTCTGTTTCTGACTTTGGAAATGGTAGCCTGGCAAAGGCAAGACCCACAGCACAGCCTTCACAGAAAGCACCTAGTTTTCTTTGGTCACACAAGACTCTGAAGGTTATCATTACTTTAAAGTTTCCATCTAGGAAAATTAAATTAATTCTAAGATGCTGTCGATAACTTAACTTTTCACCTGCTCACAATGCTCCAAGATTATATGTGGGCATTTTATAACCTGGCATGTTTTTTCTAAATGAACAGACTTTGATGGAGTGACTTGAGTTAGGTACATTCACTTAAACTACCAATTTATCAATTAACAATTTATCAATTATCAATTAGAGAGTCAAAGGCCAGTTTCTCATTCAGAAAGGTAATAAGAAAAAATACCAAAACATTTAGAAGAATATTTCACTTATCTGAAACCCTTGGTTATAATTTGGCCCCTTACAACTGAGATAAACTGACAGGTACAAAAGGGTTTACCTCCAGTTTAATAACACGGAGTCAACAATGACTTAGGTGTTCTGAGGGGAGACTGAACACCTTGCCCATAAATTAGAATTGACTAATATGTTTCCTCTCTCTAGCTAGTTTTATCAGTGGGACAAAAAAGTTTCATTTTAGCAGACAGTTGAAAGATTGTCATCCACCTAGATTTTGTCAGTGTCTATCATCTACTCTGTAACCAAGTTAGTAGAGGTGGGAATTCTTCTGACCTAATTTCACTCACTTGAAATTTTTGAACCATTTAGCTCAGCCACTTATAACACCATGGAGATACTTCCAAAGGCAGTATGTTCCTCACCTATGCCTTTGTTTGAAGTTTCAAGTCTACTTTTTTCTTCTCCTTAAACTCTAGTTGCTAATCATTACGTAGTATTAAAGGCTCTGTTAGTAAGTTTTATTTGTAGGAATCAAAATTGTCAAATAGGATTTCAAAGAGAAATAACAGGAAATTTATTCTTATTTATTTTGAGAGATTGTGGAGGTAGGAGCTACCTGAGTCAAAAGATGCAATTTTCTAAAAATGACGTTTTTTGTACTTGTGTTCATACACAATACTAATAAATAATAACTTTGAATAAAACAGTACCATGTAATCAAAATCCAAGCTGTTACCTCTACAGAGCCTCGAGAGGACAGATGTGGGAAAAGGAAAGATCAGATGGGTTTCATCTGTGATAAACTATGTTTGAGAATAGTGAAAATAGCTTCACTTAGTTCTGTATTCAGGATTGCGTGATGAGTGAGTGTGTGAGTGAGAATTAGGTAACAGGGGACATCAGGGGACACATTTTTTCATATATGTGACTTTTGGCTGCTTTATTATGTGAAATTCAGGTTAGCAACTCTGTAGAGCTTGGTACACAATGACTGAAATTCTTGTCTGATGTTTTTGGGTGACATGAAATTCCTTATGTCTCCTGTTGTCCTCATGTTAAAAAGCCAGTCAGGGTTGTGAGTTGCCTGTGATACAATGCTTTTAAGAGGATTATTACTGTCTTTATTTCTTATTCTCTCTATATGTTGTTTATTATTTCTTCTTTTCACTGCATACTGAGTAGGAACAAAGAATGCTTTTTCAGATTGTCACTCTTGTTTAAATTTTCCACTGTTCCCCTCAGCACGCCCTCTGTGATTATGAATACATTGCCACAACTGCACTGAGCTGCAATGATGCAGCAGAGGTGTACAAATATATTTTGAGTGATAAATGACGGCAGAAATGCCATTACAAACCAGCACTGCTGTTATGCTTACTTTACTACATCTTGAATTTGTTGTTTTTCCTCTTTTTTTTTTTAATCTAATCATTCTACTCTCCTACTTTGGCAGAGGGAGATGTTGCATATTAAAAGATGTTGTCTTTCATTTATCTTCTCACCTTTCATGCTCAGCATCTTGTAAATTCATAAGCTGGAAAGAAGATAGGCTTTGTGTTGTATTTGCTGTCCTTGAGCAGTCAGTCATGATTTCTGCTGTCAAAATATTCACTGATGTTTACACCAGCAAATTGACTGTGCAGTATCATTAGATTAATTGGATGACACTTCATACTAGTTTAAGACGTTAGAAATCCCAGAACACTTTTCTGTTTCATTTAGTTTCATTTTTTTACAAATGAAATGATCTAATTTTACATATATCTCCATTTATTTTCTTCATTTCCCCTCTTTCATTACTATCTCCTCTCCTTGTATTAATTGCTAACTTCATATCCCTGTTTTGTACTATCCATCTTTTCATTACAACATTTCAACAGTTTTAACCCACTTTTTAAAGTTCCTTGAAGTTAATCCGTGTGTCCAGTTTCAACCGAGTTCCTTACAATTTATATGTTGTACTTTTCAGCTAGTTATTCACCCAGAAGTCCTGCTGTTGTATGTGAGTCTTTATTTCATACTTATCAAGCAATGTATTTACCAAACATCAAACAATGGTCCATGCAAACATCACGAGGCCCATGCAGACCAATTTTGAACAACATTATGTTCACTTTATGAATAAAAGAACAGTGATAGAATTGTTCTCAATTTCTGATCAACAGCTTGCTGGATATTACATTTATCATGTGAAATTTTCTATTTTTTCCCTGTCTTCAGACCTCTCATTACTGTTAATTGTACCTTCCTAGACTGTACAAAATAGTTGTGCATTCGTGGCACATGTTATAATTGTGCAATTCTCTTAGTCAACGTGTACATATTTAGTCCACTGATCTGAATTTTGGGTTCTTAAGCAAGGTTGTTGATATATCCCCTAAGACCATCTTCAGCTAAGATTATGTGAAAAAGTTCAACCTCCAAAAATATCTGCAAGTTATTTTTTTCACAAAAATGTTGTATTATTCCAGATTAAGAACTTCAGAGACCACGGGCTTCTAGTCAGTTGAAATGATGGCTTGGAGAGTAATTGTCCATATCTTCCAATATTACCTAATATTCTCTTTTCCTAGCTGAAGGCTCTCTCTACTTCTCTAAAAAGGAAATAAGCTTCAGTTTCCATGGCTTACCATATTCCAAACATTATTAATATGTCTTGCATATTATTTGTATGACATAGCAAGGAGAATATGAGAAATGTTTGGGAAATACTGAATATTGTTATAGCTACATAGGTAAAAATCTTGAAGTCTTCATGGATCTCTTCTTTTTAGCCCGTCTTCTGAAAAATGAGAGGTTTGAAAGTGCATTTCACATCCCCTTAAGAGCCATCCATTTCTGTAAGTCTACGATTTTGCTAAAAATTTAGTTCATAGTGTTACAGAGATGAAAGAGTAATTTTTTTTTTTTCTGGTAGCAGTTTTTACTAGAGGCTAAACAAATCCTGTGTGAATTTCAAACTGTTCCTCAGATCTGTAAGTTGAATTATTTTTAAAATCTTGATTTTCTTTCTTTTTCTCTTTTCTTTCTTTTACAATATTCTGCATCATAGGCAGAGTTATTAAGTCAATCTGTTATTAAGGATGACTGACATTTTCTATTATAACACCTTGTTTTCAAAAGGCCTGTAATTTTGACAAAGCATAACCACAGGGGGTAAAAATTTACTCACTAAACAACTGCAAAAGGTTGATTTCCTGCTTGCTTTCTTGCTTGCTTGAACAAAATCAATTCTTCCATTTCTTAAAAATAGGACATAGAAAAATATTGTTTTCATATATTATAAAAATTATTGCAAACATTTTTAAAGAAGGTCTAGCACCTTCATTTGGAAAAAAGAACTAGAAATTTAAAGGAGTTGGTTTTCTGGGGAAAAAAAAGGCATTTATCATCCTTATAAATGTCCTGTAAGTTGGATGAAATCTGCAAAACTTGATGAAAAATTGAAAAATTGCTTCATTATTGTGGTCAGTAAAAAATTGTTTTGTTTGTTTATTTTAAAATTTTGAATAAATTTGCAACTCACCTGAATTGCAAATCCACCTAAACTGAACCACCCAGAGCAAAGACAGTGTTGAAGCAACGCATTGTGAGTTGGATGAGCACTCAGAAAACATAAATATCTAATAAAGAATCAGCTTTCTAAGAGAAAAAATACATTTACACCTCTCCTTGCCCCCACCCCCCAGCCCCTCCCCCTTCCACTTTCTCCCTTCTTTTC
>VXAD01011634.1:867502-958371 GCA_013399195.1 Dicrurus megarhynchus | reverse complement strand
AGTTTCTCAGAGAAATATCATCTAAAAAAGAATATCGTCTACCTTCTGCTTCAGCTAAGAGTTTGGGCAAAAGGTCCATGCAGTTCTTCTGCTCAGTGAACACCATCCACCTTCTGCAGTTGGTTCCTGTATTTGCTCCCATCTACCTTGCCAGGAGTCCTAGAGCTCCCTTTTCTTCCACTGACCACAAATCAGAAAAGGAATTCAGGTCCAGTTCTTGAAATCTGTCTGTTTTTCTTTGCTCCACTGGGGCCAGTTATGGAGAGAAAAGGAAGGCAGAGCAGTGAAGTGGAGGTTTGTGGTGAGCTTTATCTCTGTCTCAGGAATCTATGCTGCTCTAGAACTGAAAAGAGAGTGATCAGTAATGGGCATTATTACAATTCACTGGCAGTAAGAGAACTTCACCCTGAGATGGCAGATCTAACCAGGCAGCTACATCTACAGTTTTAAAATATACACTGAAAGCATAGGCTCAAACATTCTTTATAAAGGTCCTGGGTTGTTTGCTCAGTCCCTGGTATGGTCTTTGCCTAAGTTAGCAATCACTGCCTGGACAATTCCCAGAGAATTACCCTTGGCCACAGTACATCCCTGTGTTCTGTGTTAGTGACCAAAGCAAAGGGAGTTTGCTTACGTAGATGCATGATGCACTGTTATTTTGCCTAAGGATTAGGAAGTGTTCCAAAGACAATATTATTTTCTAGTATAGATGGAGACTTTATATCACACTTACACAATGTCCTGATGGAGAGAGATTGGAAATGTTTAATTTTTAACCAGATTTAAATATGACATAAGATTATAGCTCCCTACAGTCTGAGAATACACATACCTGATGTGTGTGCCAAACTCTCAAGTAGGGTAGGGAGGGGCATCAAACACTGACAAAGATGAGCACAACTTGGCTGTCATAGTAGAAAATGCCATATTCAGCGACAATTAGAAAATTCCTGATCTCCTTTTCTGTGCCACTTGTTTGCTCTTATTCTCCATTTTATTGTCCGCTTCACTGTACTTATAGAGTTGTCTGTGAATTCATGTTGTAAACGGTTTCATTGAGCCAATCTGTGTCAAATATGAGAGGATTTAATCTAGGAGATGATTTTCCTTCTTTGGCACTCAGTTTTGGACAGACAGTACTCAGCCCTGACTTTCATTTTTATTCAACTACCCTATGTTTTGGTTTAAATGAGGTATTCCTTCTCATGCAGCAGGACTACAGGTTACTGAGGAACATCACAGCAGAGTGACTGCATCCCCATAGGAGATATGATTTGTGATGTCCTTGGGTATCTGAATGGTGAATATGAAATGATATTAGGTGTTATTGAGAAAGACAATGATGTGAATGTTATCTTTTTCTAAAGAAATGGTGAATTAAATTAAGACATTAAATCAAAGATAAGACCACTTGAAGATCAGCAGAGATTCAGTTTTGTAATTAGTAAGTGGGAATTTTTTCCATGATTATGATCTATTTTTTTTTCTCTTTAAAGTTAGACTGAACTGACTGGGTATTCAAGAAGTCCAGAGACACAGACAGGGCACTTACTGGTATTTAAGAAATTCTGCCTCTTTGAAAAATAATTAAATATAGGATACACTTGCATTGTACATTCCTAGTGCCTAAAAAATATGGGGCACTTTACAGCTCTTTCATGTGCAAATTAGAAAAAATAGATTATAGAGAAAGAACATGGACATGGGTCTTATCACAAACTAACAGAACAAGACAGTGGCAATCATAAATTTTGAAGTCAAGTGTTACTCTTTTAGCTACCTGAGAGGTAGCTAACAAATTATATATTAACCAGCCACCAGTGGAATATCCCAGGTTGTCTGCAGGTGAGGGAAAATTAACAACCCCCTTCCATCATTTCCTAAACACACTTTCTGTAGTGCTTTCTTCTATACAAGGAAATTCTCCACATTCTGCTGGGCAAGAAATTTTTTTGAGCAGCAGGAGGTGATCATCTTGCTCCTAGGGAGACATCAGCACAGCCTGGTGTAAACAGCAGGGGGCTGGAAACTCTTATTTATTCAACTCTGTCTATTTAGTGCTTTTGAGTAAAGGGTGATTTTTTGTAAAACTTGTGTCACAACCCCACCAAGCTCTCTGCTGTGTGTCAACTCTTCTACAGAGCCAGAATAGAAGAATGCAAATATAATAATAGTAATAGTAATAATAACGATAAAACCTCTTTGAAATAAAACACGGAATGTCTGTGCTATATTCCCTGTATCCTATGCACTGACCCAGGAAACTACTGCAGGAACTACTGTTTCTTAAACAGATATCACAGTCTGAGATACACAAAATGTATTGGCATTAGAATAATTTGGTTTTGTGACCCAAAAGTTACCCCCTGACAGTTTTGCCAACCCTACGTTTCAGCATTATGTTGTTTTTCTCTGTACATGGATGCATGATATGTAAGGATGCTATTTCAGGTTTTGTAGCCTTTAAAAATGTATTATTAAAAGATATTATTATTATACAAAAGACTTGAACATAAGGCAATATAACATCACTTTTTTTTAGCTGTATTGTGGTCTTAGTGCAATTAACCTCCTCACACACTCTTCTGATATATCATTCTATTTTACTAATAGAATTGTTTACTAATCAAGAATTTCTAAAAATAAAAAAAAAAAAACAACCAGATCTCAAAATATATTTGTTGGATAAACCACATTATTCATCAGCTCAATCCTGTCTACTTCATAAAAGGAAGTTTAGGTAAATAGTTACCTAATAAAATGCTATGTTTACAATAGTATTTTGGAAGAGAATTTTATATAACAGTAAGTAAATGTGAAATTATCTCCTGGCATTCACCAGGTATGTACTCTGGCAGTAAATCAGCTCTTCTGACATAATGTTTGTGATGACACAGAACTCAGATATGTGGCAGTATCAGACAACACTACACTGAACTTCAACATTTACTCAACTGAAGAGACCATAAGCTATGAATAAAGTATTTCACTTTAAAATTTTTTCTTATTCTGTAGATTTGTATCTTTCTAGGAATGTAATTTTTTCCTTTCTCTTGTATGAATGTTGTTTCACTTAGACCTCCTGCTTGAACTGGTGGACTTCATAAGGTTATCCCTCGACGAGCACCTTTGAACACATCTGGTCAAGGGTGCTGCCCCCACAGCAGCCTCAGCTCTACAGCGGGAATAGCCTTAACCTGGCTGGCTCACTCCTCTCGGGTATGGCTCTGTTGGGCAAAGGTTCCTATTTTCAGGGAGCATTCACTGGTGTTATTCTGCAAGAAACAATTCTTGGCAACTGCACTGGCAGTGGGTGTCTGAAAAATCCAGAAGAGATTGTGTGGTTTTTACACTACACTGCCAGATGCCTGGCCTGATGTTGATGTTACCATATAGGAAATGTGAATCCCCACTGGTATCAGAATCCACATAAGAGAACTGTAAACCCCATTGGCAGGAAAGGGAAAATGCTCATCAGACTGCTGGATTCAGTGTTGTTGTCTCTGAGTGCTTATTTAAGAGAAGGTCATCAGGACTAGAAAACTGATAAGGTCTACAGATGTATTATTAATATGAAATTTTTCAGATCAAAATCAAGCTCGTGATTCTTGCTGTAGTATTTCAATTGATGTTTTATAAAACTGATATTTTAAGTTTTGTAGGTATAACATGGAAGATACTAAGGACGTTAATTTTCTTACTCCGTAGTTTTGATACACTTTTCCCTCAATGCCTTTTACAGTACTGCTGAATTCAGTGTGGAACATAGTAAGGGAAAAGGTATTTATCTTCCAAGAACCAAAGGTAAATTATCCTCCTAATGTCAGGCAGTTTACTTTCTGTATCCACCCCGACATGTGAAACTTCTTATTTGTTGTTATAGATCCTATTCAATGTCGTGTCACTTGATCACAACCCAACCTGTTGGGTCATATGGTATTGCTGTGATATGTATGTTCAGCTTCAGGGCTGAGGAGGGTATTGCCCTAGACAGAACTAACATGCAGTAACATTGGAATGATACTCAAGGAAAATAAGTAATTGTGAAACACTATAGAAAAAACCCTCTATTTGTTAATAAATCTGTGTGTAAAATAAAATAATTCACTAAAACAAATGTATAATATCATTCAAAGTATCTTCCTAACTTGATGCTGTCCTAGTTAACAGTCTGGCCTCTGTGATTTAGATTTAATTTCTCAGAATTACAGAATGCTTGAGGATGGCAGGGACCTTTGGAGATTTGTCTACTCCAAATCCCTGCTCAAAGCGGGGTCAGCCAGAGCAGGTTGCTCAGGGCTGTGTCAAGTCAATTTATTAATATCTCCAAGAAGAAAGACTCCATGGCCCTTTGGGTAACCTATCCCAGTGTCTGACGTCTTCAAAGTAAAAAACTGTTTGTTTCTTTTTTTCTTATATTTAAATAGAATTTCCTGTATTTCTTCTTGAGCCCATTGCCTCTTGTCCTTTCTCTGGCCACCACTGAGAGGAGTCTGGCTCTGTCCTGTTTTCACTCCCATTTCAGGCATTTATATACATTAATTAAGTGCACCCAGAGTCTTCTCTTCACCAGGCTAAAAAGTCCCAGGTGTCTCAGCTTTTTTCTCAGAAGAGACATGCTCCAGACCCGTAATCACCTTAGTGGCCCTTCACTGGACTCTCTCCAGCATCTCTATGTTTCTTCTGTACTGGGAAGCCTGGAACTGATCCCAGCACTCCATATATAGCCTCACCAGTGCAGAACACAAAGGGAGGACCTCCCCTCTGGACCTGTTGGTAATACTTCTCCTCACACAGCCCAGGATTCTCTTGGCTTCCTTTGCTTCCAAGGTGCACTGCTGGCTCAGAGACAGCTCTTGGCAGCTCTCAAAACCAAAGCTAGTTAATTGTACGAAAGTTTTTGGAATTAAATTTCATCTGAATGGGTCACTTGAACCAGTCTTTCCTTCATCTTTTTTTAGGCAGACATCCCAGATGTGTTCCAAATTAACAATTATTTATAGAAGATGTAGTGGCTTCACAAGGAGAACTTGCAATTTGTTTCAGAGAACTGTGTGGCTTATTAGCCTGTGATCTGGCATTAGAGCACACTGAATCATGTAAATTAGACATTAGAAAGCCAGGTTTCTAACTTTGAAATAAATTTCTTGACTTGCAGTGCCATCAAAAAATTAGTGTCTCGTTTTTTTCCTAATTGGAAAAGTCTGCTCTTCAACTACCTTTTTAATGAAGATGTATTCTGAAGCTGTGTTTTGAAAAATTGTGTCTCTTTGAGAACTAAGGAGTTCAGTGAAATTAAGAATTTGACAGCTACACACATATGCATAAAGAAGAAATAGGTGCCATACATATTTTTGAGAACTAAATGTCTAGATCTTTTAGAAATAGGAGTCAAAGATCTACAGTGGGAAAATTCAGTATGAGTTGATTACCTAAAGTGAGTCTCTTTGTGAAAATATTCTAAAACTGAACAAATAAAAAAAAATTGTACAAAATAAAGATTATGTAAAAGACTCCCACATTTATTTGATAATTTTAAAAATTATTTAGTACTGCTGATTGTCATTCCTTCCCTTCTGTTTAAACGAAACTGTGTTTGTGTTGATTCTGAGAGAAAACTGAGGTGTTCAACCACGGACAGGTGTGTTTTGGTGATTTATTTCATTCTGCCTCTTCTCTTTGGATGTGAAACAAGTAATAATGAACTCCTTCCAATTCCATTGTAAGCTTAGGCCAGGGCTTTGTGTTCTACAGCCTACTCATCACACATAATGATATGGGGCAATTATGTGGTATAGCTTGTTGCCCATAAGGAACAAAAGGGACAATATTTACATTTTAGTTTTTATTCTCAGGCTGCATTTAAATTGTATACAAAGAAATTTCCTCCTGGTCTGATTCTTAATGAGCATAATAGCTTCTGGAGTTCATGCCAGAGTACTTAAAGGTGGTAAATTTGATTACATTATAAGTATCTCCCTGGAATGCTTTTGCCCCTGCTACTTAAATATGCTTCTAATTTCACAGAAAGTAATGCTTGTGGTTAGTGCTTTGGTGTATTCCTGAGTAGTGTTCCACTATTATCTTTCAGTGATATACCTGCATAGCATGTAAAACCCAGAGAAGTTAGGAGATGTGGTGTTAAAAATTCAAATTAATAAGTCAAGGTTCATGACCTATGAAGATTTCCTCTCACCCCATTCTACTCTGTAATACTGTAGGGCTTCAAGAACCTGAGGGTATGAAGGCATTTTCAACCTTCACATGGCTAATGCAGGTACCCTTGGAAGGTGCCTTTCATAAGGAAGACTCACGGGGAGACTGCACTGTGAATTCCTCTGCTGCCCTTCTCTGAATCTGCCTGTAGGGAAGCCTTGTTCTGGACAAAATGTGCAGAGGTTAGGGGCAGGTTAGGGATTCCAGGAATCCCACACTTCATGCTTACAGGCACTTCTGTCACTGTGAGCCATGTTGTCCTTGTAGTCCCCAGAGATCCCCATGTAACAAGGCTCCCAGGTGCCCCATCTCAGCTTTTGACAGCTGAATATGCAAGGAGGACCTCTGCTGCCTTCAGAGACTTCCAACTTTTGTCATGCCCGTGAGGCCAGCATCTGTTGCTATGACACTGCACTACAGTCAGCCTTGCAGCCAGCTCAGTAGTTTCATGTCTTGCTACATAAATAGAATTAAACCAGTCTTGCTGAAAAATGTTTTTCTGTCCAGCTTAAATTGGACATTACTTCTCTCCTGTGGAGAGTTCTTTGTTTTACTTCCTCATCTTGAAGGAAACCAACTTCTTATGACCGCCTCTTAAGAGATTCTAAGCACAAAAAATAAACCTTTTTAAGTCCATGTTCCTTGAATGCCATTTTCTATCCAACAAGTCTATGATACCACTTGGTATTTTAAAAGGAACAACAGTCTAGGGTTAAATCCTCTGTGTTTTTCTCCATTGTGTCCTCAGGGATCCCCTAGATATGTATTTAATTGCATACCAAACCTGTTCCACCAGCCCTGTACAGTCTAAATCCTTCTCCAGATCTTTTGGTCACTTTATCTGTCTAATGATTCCATAGCTAATTCAAATAATTTTACTAATTTTAATTTTACTGATCTTAATGTTATCTTTAACCCTAGATATCTGCTCCCTTATAGGACATAATGAGTTATCCAGGCAGGAACAGGTATTCTTCACCACTCAAGGGTTACAAGGGACTTCAGTGATTTGGACTTGCATGCCAGCCATTGGCAAGGGAGTGAAGAAGGAAAGAATATGACTGCAAAGATGCCCCAGAAATCTAGTGAATTACAAGCCAATTTGTCAAATGCCTTTTTAAAACTGTGGTTTTTTGACCTTATGTTTCTTAAAGACCTTATTTTTCTATGCAAGCCTTATAGACTCCTTGTGTGTACAGCCTGAGTTTAGGCACCAATGGAGGAGCAAGTCTTGAAGGGAGTTGGCAGGGGGACTGACAAAGACAGTCATGTCAACAAAACATCCTTAATAAAGAAATATCTTTTTATGCAGATCCATTTTTTCAATAATTCTAAACATACTTATCATTTGTCACAACATTTCAAGCTTGCTAAGGAGTAAGTAAAATTCACAGCAGTGCCAACACTCCTGTCTGTTTGACTAAGACTGATTTCTATTCCAGTTTCTGAATGGCAATTTCTTGAGCTGTCAGCCAAACACAGGTTGTGTGTCAGCTGCAAGGAATGTGGTCCTCCAAATTTCTGTACAATGACTGGATGCATGTTACAGCTGGATGGAACACGAGATGGAATTTGATCAAAACAATTTATATAAAAAGGGACACAACAAAAGACCTACTAAGTCACAAAAGCACTTGAAGGAGGTTTCATGGGGACTTGACAGATTAAAAGCTGACTGCACAACTGTCACAGTCTTAGCAGAAATCCAGCTTGATCTCATTACCAACAAAGTGTGAGAGACACGCAGGAACAGTAATGAAAACACATGAACAGTAATGAAAAGAAATTCAGAATACAATGGAAGTATCATTTGTGTGCTCCTATATACACAAGCCATAGACAGAACAGGAGAGAAAGGTAATATAACACAAAAGATGAATGAGTTAATGAAACTCAGAATTTAGTCTTTTTTTTAAAGCTTTTTGAAACAGATTTTTGCACTAAATCTATATCTACAAGGGAGTTTGTGTCATAATAAATTGTATCAAAATCATGGGAAATTTCAAGAAGAAAATCCCAAATGACAAGATGGCTAAATTTAAAATGTTTTCAATTTTTAAAAGATTTTCACTCCTGTCTGTCCAGCTCAGACTCAAAATGAATGAATTTTTAACAGGTGGTATAGGTGAGATAACTTCTTAATAAACCAGCTACAAAAAAAACCCTACAAATATTTGGCAAAAAGAATACCATCTTATATATGCTCATGCATGATGCAAGACTCTAAATCCTAACTACTTGATATGAAACCAACTCTCTAATTGTGTAGGAATGCTTTGTATTTTAGTTTGACATATACCATTTGATGTTTTACAAATAAAATATTATAGAATAATTCAGAGTTTCATGGCTTTGATTTTTGCGTTGTATACCTTTGCAAGTTATATACCTTTGTTTCAGTCACACCCCCAAGATGTATTAATGATTACTAAATTTTATTTCATTTATCAATCCTTAAATTAAATTTTAAAGAACAAAATAGAAATCAATATCTGCTAAATATTATTTGAGATAGGCAGCTCTAGAAATCGTGCCTTGTTGTCTCATTTTGCCACCAAGAAAAAGAAACTGTAAAATGATGATCCCAAGTAAAATAATTTCATGTAAAAATTTGAGATTGAAAGATGGGTTAAAGATCAAGGTCTTACTATTTTTTTACTGTAAAAAGTCCTCCTTTTGTGGTGCTTTAAGATGTCATGTGGATTTACACCATTATCTTATAAAACTATAACATAAGCTTTAAATAATAGAAATAATAGTTTTTATTCTTCTCATAAAAAGGTGTTCCTGATGTTCCTAGAGTGACTCATTAAGCTTAATTGATCTTTTCCTTTTCCATGAATTTTAAAAACTATACTTCAGAGCTACACAGCTCCTGATACAATAAGAGAGTTGCCTCTGATCCTGCTTAGTCCTGCCCTGCTCTTGCTTTAATGCTCCCCAGGCAGTGTGTGTTTCATTTGAGTAGATCTTCCTGAATAGGAACTTTTGTGTTCTTGTGGTTTTATTCTAACTACTGAGTACTTTTACTGTGCAAAGAAAAAAATATATCAAAACTATCCAGACAGCTCTTCTTTGTACAGGTGAGGGAGAGGCGGTCTTGTCTAGTCCTTTACCTCTTGGCTCCCATGGCTCAATTTGTTTTTGCCTAAATAAAGGTGTGTAGAGTCATCTGGGCCCTTAAGAGTATCTGACACATCCCAATGGGTCTAATAACAGTGGCAAAAGGCCTGAGAATGACCCATTGAATGGACAGGAAAAATACAATAAGGCATCTGAAAATATGGTAGATTCCAGCTTTTAAGCAACTGGACTTAGTTCCCTGAATTCCTTGTATCCTAAATGGAACGTGACATTTTTCAGCAGTGCTCACAAGATTATTATATTTATTTGTCTAGAATGAATAGACAGATTTTTTTTTCCCCACCATTGGACATCAGCTTCTGTGGTTCAAAGTGCCAGTCTATATTGTTTCAAGAGTTACTGTGCCTTTAATTGGCATATACAGACAATGAAGGAAGACACGCATGTTTTAATCAAGCCCAGAACTCACAGGAGGGCATTTGGGAAGGGCGCACTCAGGGAATGACCCGGATGTCTGAGGAAAAGGCTGAATGCTCTGAGAATTACAGTGGCCTTTGTATAATTTCCAGTCTGAACCATTACTCTCTAGCAGAACCAGCCTGATTGCTTGCAAAATTTTAGGTTAAAATCTTCAATACTTACCTCTGTGACCACAGACCACAGTCTCAAAAGAAAATGCCTTCACCATTACTGAATGCAGATTCCATGTGCATTTCCTGTTGGAGCCTCGTCAGAGATGTTATTATTTGTTGTCAAAGATTTGATTTATTTGTTTGTTTGTTTGTTTCATTCCATCATTCATACATTCTTGTGACCTTCAAAGAGGCGATCTCTCTGGTTCCAAGAAATGTTTAAATATATTTTTAATTTTCAAGGAAAAATGAGAGGGCTGCTCTATAGTCTGTTACAAAATTGTATTATCACAACAGGGGTGCATCACAACAGAGCATGCTGTGGAGGCACAAATGTCATGTATGCATGCAATGTCTAATTGATCAGTGCTGAAGAATGGGTTAAAAGAAGGTAAATTTAATATTACCTCCTCTACACTCTCTGTAGAGGTCAGCATCTAAAATAATCTTCTTCATTCATCTCCCAAAATAAACCTCATTTAAGGCCTAGAGCTACACCCATATTAACTCACTGGGTGTAGCTGTAAATGAGTGGTGAACAAGGAGTGAAATAGTTAACAGGTCTGCTTCCTGGACTATGCAAACAGGCAACATCAGCTCCCCATTCAGCTGTTGTGACATTTAGAGCTAGAGCTAGTAAAACACAAGAAAAGAAGATATCTGTAATAAGAACAATGATATAAAGTAGCAGAAGATAAGCAAGTATCTGCAAAGCTTTACTGAATGTCAAAGCTATTCAGTAGCATCACCTGTAGGGCAAAAATCGAAAAAGGCATGCTCTTTATCTCCATAGCTGTAATTTCCATAATGCTCAGAAGACTTTAGGTCAATTCTAAAAATAAAATGTGCTTGCAGTAGTTAGCCAGGATTTGTGTTTAATTCAATTCGCAGAAGTTGCAGAGGTGGAAGACATTGGATGGCTCTGACCTCCCATGGTTAAGAATCAGGACCACTGAAAGTGTTTGGTTGAGCTGGTGACAGCAGTGAGATAGGGGTCAAATCAATAAAAACCTTTAGATCAAATTGTAAAGAAAAGTTTCAAAGTACCTCTTAGCAAGAATTGGCAAATCTTTTATATGCTGACACCAACAATGCAGATCAACATGTAAAACTATGATCTATTAATCAATCTTCAGTGGTATATTGTCAAGAATTAACAGTGTGTGATAACTACTGTACCAAAAATGACCTTGTTTCTAATGCCTCTGGTTAGTTGATGTAATTGCCAGTCCTATAGTTTATATTCTGATTTGTTTCTGCTGTACTGCAGAAATGTCATTGTGGGTAGATCTGAAAAGGGAACTGAATTTACAGCATGTATGAAGGGTTAGCACTCAGCTGTACAAGTTTCCCTTATTCTGCATTAGCAGTGATACCTAAGACTGTGCTGCTGTTGTAATTTAAAAGGCTATTTTAAAGTACACTGCTTTTTTAATCTTCAGTTACTTACTGAATGAAAATGATAAGGGTCATCAACCTGCTAGTCTGCCTCTTACCGCAACACGGCGGAATTTGCAATGGAAATATAACAGCCAATTGTAAAAGGGGAAAATCTTTTGTGCTAAAACAGAATGTTGAAAAATGTCCATATCCTTCTTATAGACCCATGTTTTTTGAAATTTAGAGTGAGCAGAAAGATAGATTGTGAAATATTCATAGATTCTCACGGTCCATGTTATTAAAAACACACCACCTCTGTCCATGTTATTAAAAAGACACCAGATACTGTTATATAGTGACTTTCTACTTCATTTTGCTTTTTGAAATATGACAAGTTATTATATTTTTAATGAATGTATTGCATTTTTCTATTTGCTAATCATGATAGAATATTAAAATTATTTTTTATATGAATAAACAAGCTTCCCCCCAGGGTGTGGCATACCTTTTCTTGTTCTGTAGATTCAGGTGAGATTTACACTCTTGACATGTGGAAGTGAACCATCTTACTTTGAGGGGCATTACTAGGAAAGATTCAACATGGATTAGATAGATGCAGGCCCTCTTGGGACACCTTAAGGTAAAGGCTGAAGTTAAATCTGGTCACCAACAGTTTAAGACAGTTTCTTAGTCAGCAAAACAAAATTTTGGATGCAGATTTATTAGACCAAAGTTTGCTTCCAGCCATCATGAGCCTTGCACTCATAATTTTACCATCGTAGTTTTGCAGACAAAACTTACAGTATGTGTGGGTACAATTTTATGTCCTTCAGGTTTTTGAAGGTATGCCTGCTCTTAAGTATTTACCTGTTAGGTCTCATCTAGAGGGAAAATTTCACAGCTTTAACCTGAGATGTTAACTTACATGGATTTCTGTAATCCAGAATACATCACTTCTAGTTAAATTTATAGATCATAATTTTGACTAGTTTAGAAAAGGCATAGAGTAAGCTAAAAAAAGAAAAAAGATGATCCAAATCAAACTTAGGATGACTGAAATAAATTACAAGAATATTGCTTTTAGGTCAGTCTAACAGTAAAGAGCCTATAAGCACTTAATGCTATATTTAATTATTAACTTATGACTTCCATATAATTGCTCATAAGCTTGAAGTTGGGCATTCCCTCAAGTGCCTGCAGAACTAAGTGTTCTGAATTCAGCTCATAAATTCAAAGGCAAGGCTAGAGTTCAGGGCTTGAAAAGTTAGCTCATCTAGCAGTAATAGGAATATATACGCTTCATGCTTGTTTGTTTTTCTTTCTCAGGTATGTGTGTATGAAATTCTCCCTTGTTACCAGTTATTTCACAGTATGAAGTGGTTTTAATTTGTCAAAATAATAAAAAAATATAAATCAGAACAATTGCAGTTAGTGAAGAGGGTTTGGGGAATGGGAAAAGTCAAGAAAATGACAATCAATATTTCATCATCATATCTCTAGAGGCTTCTAAAGTACAGTTTACAAAGCATAAGACATTTTAAAACAGAAAAATGTTGCATATAAATGGCATTAAAAAGTGAGCATTTGCCAATTTCTATTAAGGGAAAAGCACAGCATATATTTTCTGCTGAATAGCTTTATGTTTTAATAATTTAATATACCCTCAGCACACAAAAATAGTGGCTACTTTTTCTATTTTTGTTCCTTTACACAGAGATGTAGAGAAGAAACATGAAAAAAAACCCCATAGTCCCTGAAATACTCAGTGGAATACATGATATCAAAATGGGACTTGCACTCTTCTGACCTTAGAAGTCAGGTTGTAGAACCAACATATCTACTCATCCCAAGAAACCTGGTCTAATGAAAGTTGTCCCTGCCCACGGCAGGAGGGTTGGAACGAAACGATCTTTAAGGTCCCTTCCAGCCCAGTCCATTCTATGGTTCAATGATTTTTGCCTGTACGAAAAGTGGATGCCCCAAAGTGAGGTGAAGCAGAGAAGACAAAGACTGTCTTACTCTAAGATACTCTATGGCCCACTGGTGCTGCTGTGACAGGTTTATTTTTTACACAGCACATAGAAAAGGGTACATGTGCATTTTGGACAACCTAAGCATGACTTCTTTATATTCATAGGTGAATGCTACCAGTGCTGTCTTCTGTGTGGTTGTAGGAGTGTGTGGATAATGCAGATGGACACAAATTTCTTGCATTTAGCTAATTAGCTGCAAATTGCTTCTTCACTAGGGGGATTTGTAGCTGACTAATTGTGGCATCTTCTGGCTATCTTTCAAAGTAAATACAGTGCCAGAGTTTTCTGCCTTTTATGCCAGCTAGAACAGTCTGGCCACATACATACTAATAAAATGTATTAGATCTCAGGCCAGGACAATCACATCCAAACTGATTTCTGGGAATGGTATCTATCCTATGCTAACTGTTAAAACATAGCCAGAAATAGTCTGGGAGATGTGAGCTTGACTGAAATTCTAAAAACCCAACACTACAGGTAATTATATTCCTGTTACTTCAAGTGTGTCTGTGCATTGCTTAGTTTTTTAGTGAACATGCAACTTTAGAAGGGAATTCCTCTCACTGATTTTGGCAGATTCAGCTGTAGGTTAGAAAACCTAAATTAATTTGTTGGAGTATAAACATCCACATGAATGCTGATTATCTGCACTCCAAATATGAACATAAAAAATTAATTTGATAGAGTTATCGGTGCCTATCCATCTTTTTGTGAAGAGTGATTTGGCATCAGTCACTGACCACAGACTGGGAGCAGTCAGAATATAGGAAATCCACACAAATAAACTAAATATGAAGGGAGTCCATGGGATGCTGAGACCTCTCTGGAACAGCAGCTGGAGGCCAAAAGGGATACACTGGGGTACTTAAAACAGCACTAGGTGCCTTTCATAGGCAGCTGAATCAGGCTTGGTCACTTTCAGAAAGCAGTTCATAAAATCTATCCCATATTGTTCTTTGAGGATGGGATAAATCAGCCTCTGGAAACTTGTAATTTTTCCACTAATTATAAAGGGAACCTGGCATAGCCTTACCATTACAACCTGCTGGACGACTTCAACTGAAATGAACTACAAATAAATACGATCAAGAATCTATCCATAAATTTATATCACTACTGTATTGAAAACAAATATGAGCTTTAATAACTTTGCTGGTAAGAAGTAAAATTTTTAAGGATTCTGCTTCCATTCTAATGTATATGAAGATAAGTAGTGATACACAGGAAATGATGAGAAATGTGGTCCTGGACATGTACAATGGTTAGAATTAATTTCTGACTTTTTAACAACATGATCAGCTTATACTGTGTTACTTGCAAACACCTCCTCTGTTACCATCTCAGGAAGATCTGAGCTTCTCTCATCACCATTTACAAGAACATGGTATGAGTGGTGTGGGTATGACTGCTGAGCTGATTAAATTCTGTTCTCATTATGCCTTTTGGACAGATTCACTGCTGAATTCAAATTACAGAGGGACTATTTGGATGTAAATAATACATTTGTGCTTCTTTTCTTCTTTTTTTTGCTGCCTTGTTTGGCTTCTGAACTGCATATAGGTGTTAAGACTTTGCCAGTGAATTAGCTGCAGAGGTGCCCTTCATGGGAAGAGTTCAGGGGGCTACACCATGCTGGGCACAGCTGGTTCCATCTGGTTCCAACTGACTCTGCAGTGGACCCACCCTAGGACACAGCTGAGCCCATCAGCAAAGCTGGTGGCACTTCTGTGAAATAGTATTTAAGAAGGAAAAAAGGGATTGTCAGGCAGAAGAAGATGAACACAAAAATAGTGGAGAGCAGCAGAAGGGAGAGCAAGGTTAGAGGAGGTGTTCCATGGACTGAATATCCACTGCAACCTGTGGAGGAACACACACCAGAGCAGATTAACATTTCCTGAAGGAATAGTAACCTTTGGAGGACTCATGCAAAAACTGAAGGGTTTTTTTTGAGCACGGCTGCATTCCATGGGAAAATGAGTGCTGGTGAAGAATGCGTGAAAGCAGTGGCAGAGAGGAACCAATATGTACTGACCTTAATCCCCCATCCCACTCTCCCTCTGCATTGCTTGGGGCAGCAGAGAAGTCAGGAGTGAAGGAGCGAGGCTTGTTACCAAAACCTGCTAAAAATAAAACTCCTTAGCAGCTCTGTAGCATTAGGAAGCTGGCATTATTCATTCAGCCGGATGTATGGGGGATAACACCACTGAGCTTACATGCTGATTATAGAAAATCCTGTTTATATACTGTATTTTACATACATATTCCTTGAATTTTCTGGAATAAACACACATAAGATAATACTTTCCCCAAAATTATTAACATATGTTCCCTCCCCTCTGTGCATGAGTTTTTCTGTCCTGGGGGTCAGCACCCCAAAGTCATACCTGACCTCCTGGTGAATTGGTAAAAGTTGGCAGAACTGGGCTGGTTACTTTCCAGTTCTTCCCACAGAAAAAGCATTGTGGGGTTCCATACGCCAGTAGTTTTTGAAGAATAAGCATCGTATTAAGCCACCAGGTGCAAACAATTCTTCATCTGGCAATAGGCTGAACCTGGAAGAGGTGGAAGGAAAGGTGCTGTTTAATGTTTGAATTTGTTTCTCACAACCTGAATCTTTTTTTAATTGACTATACATAAATCTTCTCCAATCTGAGTCTGCTTTGCCTGCAACAGTATTTGGTATGCAATCTCTCTGTCTTTATCACATGTCATGATCTTTCTCATTCTATTTTCTTCCCCTTCCCCTTTGAGGAAGAAGAGTGAGGGAACAGCTGGGTGAGCTTTTGGCTGTTTGCCAAGGTTAAAGCAGCACTGTTTCAAGCACCGCTGAGTTTAGCATGAAATAGAATATAATATGTACCTGTTACTAATGATTTCTAAAAAAAGTCCCTGAAAACATTATATAAGTACTGAATTTCTTCATGACATCATAATTAACACTTTTAAAGTACACTGCTTATGTTGGCTAAATCAGGGCTAAAGCACAGGAGCAGCCACTATGAGCCTGACTCGTCCATACATAGGCATCTCACACCATACAAACTACTCTGGGGGGGCACCTGGCTTTTCAGAAGGGCAAGTTTCCTGTATGTTCTATTTCTTGTCTGAGATGTTGCATGCACATATCTTTCATATCTTATGGATCTGAAATCACACCACATGCTAACAGTCAGTAAAACAGATACCTCTTTAGACTCTGCTAACCAAGTAGACTACACTTCTTTGGACTAACCTAGTAAAACTTTAAACATTTAAGTATGGTCACTTGTGTTTAGGTAACAATATCAAATTGACTCTTACCCTTCTTACACAACACTTTATGCTCTGGGTTTTTTTTCCTGACTCTTTTTCTGACAAGCTTGCTTGTTGTAGGTGCAAAAGATATGAGGGCAGTACTTAGTTTATCTTGGCAATCAAATTTTTCTTTTCCACATTAGCAAGTGGTGTTACCAAACTGAGAGTTCCATTTATTGAACTAACAGAAAAAATATAGTTACAATTTGGATGAATCTGTGTTGGTTGTACACCTCAGAAAACATGTTTTCTACATTAAAATACATTCTGGCAAATTCACTCAGCCTTAGGCGGAATATTATGTACACAGATGCTCTTTGTAGTTTAAAAGTTTGGGAAATATGCTTCAAGTAAGTTAGAAATAATCATCTTTAATTTAGGCTGTAGGTCTTTTCAGCATGACTCATACCCTCATCATTATCTTACCCTTACAGCATTACTAAAATACTAGTGTAATTAAGATGAGTATCTTACAAGATTTCTCCCAAGAAAATTTCTCCCAGAAAAAAGAGTACTTTCTCTTTTTTGACAATATGAGACATAACTTTCCTTTATTTTATAAAATTGACAATATATTAATCTACTATATGAGAAGGAAGTATTCTTTATGACTAATATATTTAAATTCCTATATGACTAATATATTTAAATACAATGCTAATAATTGCAGAATACCAAATGGGTAAAACTACTGTGTTATGAATAATATGACTTCACAGTCAGAATTAAAATGCTTAATAGAGTTGCTCCAATGTCAAGTTCTATTTTCAGTCATTTCAAGTATACATTATTATCAAGGAATCTAAATGGAGCCAATATTTTAAAAGACACAAAAGGCAGATAGCAAGATAGAGAAGAAAGTGTGCACACACGCACTCACAAGTTGAACAGCTTTTCCCCACAGTTTTACAGAAGTATTTAATATTGGTATCGAATACAAACTAAATCAGGTATGCATGACACACCCCTGAGACCTTTCTTTAATTGAAACTGCATTAAAAATAATAAAAAAATGCCTTGATGTCCACAATCTACTTCAGGGAAAACATAAACATTTTCATCCAACTGCAAGAAAAGTGGTTACCTTTGTTGTGTTAAAAAAACTTTTAAATCAACAATGGCAACAAGCTGCGTAATCACCAGTGGGACCAGTTTTTTTTATCGTCTCAAGAAGAGCAGAATTTTTATGTTAAGGTATTCACTGTGGTTACAGTCATAGGAGAATATGTGGAATTAGTGTACCTGAGAACAAAAGTCACCACCAGATTTTTAGTGGCCATTTTATAATTTTTGTCCACTTAGTAAAGGTCATTTTTTGTACCATCGTAAAGTCTGAGCTACCTGCATTGTCCCTACCCTTGCTATCTCAACAGCTACATGCAACTGTCTTCGTTACACAAGTAAACACAAAATAGAAGGTTATCTTATGATCCGTGTTATGTTGCCAGCTTGTTTTGCAAACAGACATTGATGAGATTATGATTAGGTAATAAAAAATGAAGAGTGACTAATGATATACCAGTGTAACAATTAATCCCTTAAATTTCTATTGATATTTGTATTTTGATATCTATTCTACAATGCAGTGCTCAAGGTAACGGACTAGGAAGTGCTAGAAAAATTAGAGAGGAAAACATTAGTAAAATAAAAGCTAACACTGAGATAGAAATTTTCGGTTTTGGAAAACCTCATGATTTTTACAGTTAGCGTTAAGGATACTCCTGACACTGGCTTTTGACAAAGCTGTACTAGAAATATAACACCCGGCGTCAACAGTCCAATATACAGTAGCAACTTTTGCTTCTCAAAATGTTAGTTTTATATTGCAATAATTAATAGATAATTTTATATTATGTGTAGCCTCTACAACTAAACCCACAGATTTTCCTATAACAGTTAGCACTTTTTGGCCTATCCCAGCAGAAATGTCAAAGGAAAAATATTTAAGAGATGTGTGCCCTGTAAAGTCACATACAGAGTTTTAGTGGACTTCTAATTGCCTTTAAATAAGCTAACTTCAGTTCTTGAAATAACCTAGCAACCGGGAAAGGGATCCTTGTGGGTTTCTTCACATCAGATGTGCTGTCCTGATTTCAAAGAAATCCCAAGGAATAAATAGATGAGAAACTTATATGAATAGGCCAATTCAGCAATTCAAGGCTGGATTTTTTTTCCCTTATAGAAAAGTAAAAACAGTAATAGTTCCATTGTAGAAAACTGGAGGCTTCTAACTGTAAAGATACATCTGAAAAAAATCCTCTATTTTCCCTTTCAAAATGAGATTCAAACACTATACCAACACATCTGCATTGAAGACAACAAAATGGAACGGAATGTAGCAAATTTACTGTCTTCACAGTTTGGGGAGAGAACCTTGTTCTGTTCATCATGACTTTGTGCAGTCTTAACTTTATGAAAGTTTTAAATCATTCAGCTCAGCTGGTCAGTGTGATAGCAGATTACAGAGACAGCAGTTCAAAGCTGCAGGAGCAGGATCCTTTTTCACTTTCTTTTGAAGAGACATGCTAGAATTATTCCAGCCAGTTCAAACGGCAGAGAAACAGGGAAATCAAAGTGTAATAGAAAGTACAAACAAAGTGCAATGTCTGCTGAGTCTGATTCCCACACTTCAGCCCTTACAAGTGCAGAAGGTTGACCCATCTTGTCCCTTACATTTAAAGGCCAGTTCCTCCCTGGCCCCCTGTAGATATGAATCAGAGGAGTCAGTAGCATATGAGGGTCTCTGCTTTCCTCCTCTCTGGGTTTCTCCTATCTTCGTCTCTAATAGATGTCACTTTTGTGTTCTATATCCTACTTTTTCTTAAAAAACTACATTTATGATCTGAGGACCTTTTCCAAAATAGATCCTAACCCCT
Source organism: Dicrurus megarhynchus (assembly GCA_013399195.1). Lineage (NCBI taxonomy): Eukaryota > Metazoa > Chordata > Aves > Passeriformes > Dicruridae > Dicrurus > Dicrurus megarhynchus. The sequence goes on along the minus strand of VXAD01011634.1, from coordinate 938,856 downwards.
CTGGCTGCTATTCCTTTTTAAACTGGGCTGCAATCTTCTATGTCAGCTGCTGCTAATTGGTCCCTTAGTTGCAGCTAGGGAAATAATTGGTTTATGTTGGTCTCTTTGAGCTGTGATAGGGTTTTTTCATCTTATCTTATCCACAATACCCCTGAATACGCATCATACAGAAAGATTAAGAAGATAGGAGCTTTAAATATTCTAATACATTTGGTATTAAAAATTAGTCCTCAGAGTCTAAATCCTTTGGATTTAAGTGAAGTTGCCGCTCTTAACTTCCATATTCTGAGATGACTGTAAATGGAGAATATACACAGAATTGCTTGAGTGGGTTCAGCAATCAAAAGATCTGCTGCTGTCTGACCTAGCAGAATGCAGTTACCTGCTTTCCCCATAGAAATATATGTATGCCCTTCATGGAAATCCTGCCAAATGAGGTAAAATTCATCTTTACAGTCAGCTGGGATCATACCAAACAAATACATAGAGATAAGAGTCAAATCTCTGAAAAAAGACACTGATAGATTATGATTCAGAGAGATGTCAGGATGTATTGTTTGTGAAAAAAAAAAGACGTATGGCAACTTGCCTGCTTCCCCAGGTCCTGGAGCACAGCCAGGTACATCATTATTATGACACAAATGAGTTTGTAAAGTGCATTTAATGGTATATCAACCTGTTTCATTTACCTGATAGCAGCTTTTGATCATTCTTAAGAGTTTGCAATTTATTCTGTTTACTTTTCATTTTTCTTTGTAGTACATCAGCCATCCAAATTTTTTTGGCATGAATTTCAGTTATGCTTATATTACTAGATCAGCAAATGTATGAGTATATTGCATTTTATGGGATCATTTTGATATATTGTTTTTTCAGCTTCTCTTTTTATCAGTGTCCAGCAAAAGTGTTCTCTAATTGTCCCATTTATTTTGTTGAAAGAGTAATCAACCACACATCTGAAGTAATCAGCTTTAGGAAAATGAATTTTTTTGATGACTTTCACCTATATAATTTCATTGCCGCTTGCAAGGTGTGACTTCAATGAAGTTTAGTGTGATTTTTTGGAATACTTCCATTAAATTTCATGAGGCCATTTTAAATCAAAAATTATTTTAGCAAAATAAAGGATGAGAATTCAAAAGAAAGTGAGCTGTTTTCTGAGCTCTCTTCCAGCTCTCTCTGGGCACATATACTTGCACAGGAAGCAATGCAAATATAGGTTCTGATATTGCAGCAGCCTGTCCATGTTCAGCTCCATGAATTGCATATGAACTATGAAGGCCAGCAGTGAATTTGACTTCTGGGTTCCCATTGCTTTTTCTAGATTCAATCTTAGTACAGTCTACGGCTTTCAAGTACTTTAGATTCTGTGTTTAGTGGGGGGCAAAGTCCCTCTGGACCCATGCTAATACTTCTCATGCATGAAGCTTCTCATGAAGCTTATTTCTCATGCAACCTTAAACTCTATTCCTACCTTTTGAAATGTGGAGCAGAGGGAATCTGGTGACTGAGATGCCGTGTAAGGCTGGTCTGTCTCCTCATTCTACGAGGAGCTGCCACCGCGTGATGTGGCTTCTGACATGAGCATGTCCTCTCTCTTCCTCAAGAAGAATTGTTTGGTGAGGAAGGCCATGGCCAATATTACCTGTCTCCTCTAATAAATCCACTCCTGAAATAGTCTTCGTCTCCATCTCCTTATTGAGCAGTGACTATACAGCTATGACAAATATTGGTTGTACCCTTCTGACAAACCCGAGAGACTCCACAAAGTAAAATAAAAAAACATTACCCCATTTGGGCAAATTAATAGTTAACTGACTACTTTCAAAGGGTATTTAAAAAAGTAAAATAAACGTTTCCTATGTTGTTTTTTCTTAGTTTAAATCTATCTATCTATTAATGTTATTTAAATAGAATGACAGGCCCCAAAAAATTCAGTATTATTTCTCAACTCTGTGGTAAAGCATCCAAACAGTACGATAGTTGTATTACTGAAGGGAGAACTGTAAAATGAGATTTCTCAGAGGAGCACTTCATGAAAAGCCATATTAGCTATTGAGGGCTACAACAAACTGTAATGAGATTTAAAGGCTGGTCTACCTATTCTTTAAGAGCTACAGAAAGATCATGTCCTTGGAGAATTTACTACAAACGCAGGAATGCTATAACCAATTTAAGAGTACAAGTGGATATTTGTACAAAGAGGAAATTTGTACCCTCTGTTAAGATTAAGTTCCCTCCTATTGCTGAAGGATGATGATTTAAGGATTCACTGTCATGCTATATATTAATATTTTATCCTTGCATTGAGGATATTGATCTTGAATGTAAACTGCAGCATTTGCACTATTCAGATCCTAAGTTATCAAGTCGGATTGATCTGCACTTATTATAAAGGTTATTGTGAAGCTTATTTCAAATTATTCATTTTATCCAGCAAATGAGTTGGAGCAGGACAGAATTTTTAGATGTTGTGACCTGAAACTATGAGTACTGTATACTGCACTCCCTACGGTCTCCAGAATGTGGACAAGGCACCTCTTGCAAAAAGAAGGAAAATGAAAAAAACAAGTACAAGCACAGAGACACGTAGCAGCTCCAGTGAAAGTTCACATTCTTCTTCCTCTCATTCTCATGGTAAAACTACACCTACAAAGACATTGCAGCCCACAAACCCTACAGACAGCAATAACCCAGAAACCATCTTCCAGTTCTCCGACTGAAATACATTTTAAAGTGGATTTTATTTATTTGGGTTTTCTCTATCTGTTGGACACAGTTTCATTCTGTTAAATTACAAAACAATAATTACTGAGACCCTAAAGGAGAAGTTGGAAACATTAGTACAAGAACAGTCTTTCAAGTTGTCTTTAACTCAGTGTAGCAGAACAATATAGTCAATAGCAAAGCAACTACCCTAAGCTGAACTGAAAGCTGAAAACTCCCATGCAACAAATTAAATTAACTATTTCTCACATAACGCAACAAACTTGAATAAATATGGCTCTAAGACATAAAAAATGTTGCAAACACTGGACTTGTGTCTGTACTATTGCTCTATTATAATTGAAATTAAAAAATACTCTATGTTGAAAAACACTGCCACTAAAGAGACTGAAGTATTTTAGATGTTGACTCTTTGCAACATAAAGTGAAGAAAATGAAAGTTTAACAAGCAAAAATGTACCCAGTGAGAAAATGTTTCATCATTCATGAACACATACTTTCATGCTCTTTGAACTGAATTTCAGAAGAGAAATAAGCTGTCCTATATCTTTAAAGCCACCTGGATAATTTAATGCACTGTCTTCAGTGCTGAGACATTTTTCAATCAGTTTGTCTCCCTGGGGAAGGGTGGCAGGGTTCTTCCTCTGCCCTCAACACTAATATGATCTAGGTTATCCTAGGATGTGTCATCTTGGAAGTTTCAGCGCAGCTGTGTGGAAGACAAAAGTTTTAGGATTGCAATGGATATTGTGCTTGTGGGGTGATCAAGTTAGGTCTAGACAAAGGAATTTGGCTAAGAATTTCTTAACTGTAGATATAACTCAGATATAATTAACATTGGAATAACATGTAATTTGGTTTTTAGCATATATGAAATCATATGGTGACAATTTTTTTAGGTTGCTAACACTGGCTTAATTATTCTCCTATGTGATCTTAGCAACAAAATGGGAAGGATAGTTAATCTCTAACAGCAGAAATGAAGAATATAATCAATTATTTATTGCAATATTCTTACCTCAAGGTTATGAGTAGATTTTATTTTTATTTCTTACTGTAGCAAGATCTCTATGTCCCCTGAAGTAATTAGTAGCACATTACAAGCTTTGACACTGTATTACTTAAACATACTTATTTTTAGAATGTAAGAAGGAATTGCAGATTTCTCTAGTTCAAAACACAAGCTGATTAGTTTAAAATTATATCTACCAAGAACAATGTCTCCCTCAAAGCAGTCTTTTCTGTAGGTGGTGTTATGGAAATCATGCCATATATTAGAAGATTAATTTGAAACATTTTTGCTCCCTGAAGTAAACTCAGAACATCATCTACTGATGATTTGTTTTGATAAAACAGTATTTTAAAGTTTAGTTCCTGAGAAAATTCTCACTTCATGCAGAGTTGGAAAAGTTAGAAAGAGTTTTCAGAGTTTTCCACAAGATTTATTTTTTTAATTCCCCAGTCTGAATCATTGCAGACAGGCTGATTTTTTTTTAAATATGTGAAAAGACAGAAATCTCAGTAGATTAATTAATCTTTTTTTTTTTCTTTTGTCTCTGGGGTAGAAAATAAGAGCTGTTCCTATCACTTTTCCAATATTTTAGACTGAATTAAAGGAGATGAGCTGTTCATACAGGATTTCAGGTATTTTGGAGCATAATCTATGTCCATTTTAGATGAGTATTTGGCTCATAATTATAATTTTGGGTGATGTTGTTCATGAATCTTACTCTTCTGTTGTGTCAGACTTCTGAGAGATTCAGCAATTAAACTACACTGATTTGCACAATTGAAGATCTGTTATTGAGGATGTTGACCCATATGCTATGAGCAGTCAGGGAATACACTTCACGAAATCTTGAAGAGGAAAATTACTTCTTTCAAAATGATGGTATGAATGTAAACAAACAACTTGAACAGATCTTGAGGTAATGAAACACCTGATATAGAAAGTCACTCCAGATCCTTGAAACTAATGTGACTCCCCATGTGGGTGTGAGAACAGGAAACTCAAGGAGGTAGTAATGAAAAACAGAAAGAGAGTGGATGGGAATTCAGTTTCTCTATTTCTTATGTCACCTGAGCTGGCTGGTTGTATTCTAGCTTGGGTATTTGTGCATGGTGCAGCAATCTTTTATGTAAATATACCTTTAAGTAACTAACTTTGTGCCTGATATTTGGTGCTGTTCTCTATGATTGCATAGTTTTCATAAAAGCTTATTGGAATTTTTTTAATATCCTTGAAAGTAAATTTTATCTTGAGATGGAAATGCAGAACCCAACTGATATTTTGATTGCTGCAGAAAAAGAAAAACTTGAAACAGAGTGATCAAACCTTATCAAAAGTTTGAACTTAATTTTTGTGACTGTTTCCATTACTGGAATTTTTTCCAACAGCAAATTTACAATATTTCAGTAAAGCTGTCCTAGTAGAATTTCCAAAGCATTTGTTGCAATTTTTAATTCATTTGATGGTGAGCAGACTCACAAAATTCATACAAATCTTCATACAAATCTTCAAGTATTTTATGCACTGTTGATTTCGTTAGAACTTCTACCATCTAGAGTCTGTAAATGATAAGTTCATGCCATCCAGCGGGAACCAAATAGCATGTCACCAAAGTCAATCTGCTGCTGATATGCCTGCAGAAGTTAGTGTCCCATAAAACAGTGAGAGTAGTTAAAATCCACAGACTGTAGCAGAGGAGAAAAAATGCAAGACTTACAAGGTCATAGACATTGAAGAGAAAAATGTACAATCAGATCAAGACAAAAGAGATGAAATTCATGATAATCCCAGAGCCAGGGACAGGCAATATGAAGATCTAGGCAGTATGGGGAAAGCTCAGGTGGTATAGTATTTCTGTGACAGAGCTGGGCTCCTGCAATTTAGGGAACATCACCTACTTCAACTGAAATGGTACAAACGCCGGGGAAGAAAAGCATCATCTTCCGCTTTCCTCTCCAGTACTTAAAAAGAGCTGTTCAGTAAGAAATGTCTTTCGAAAAAAGGACACTTCATTTGGGTCAATTCCAGTTGGAGTGGGTCTGATGAAGTATTCAAAATACAGAGATAATTTTGGGCCCTTAATACTATCAGAAATTATTAATTAAATACTGGAAAAACAACACAAATATTCACTTAAGTTATACAGGAAAAAATCTGTCCTCCTTTATTGTTTCCCATTGACTTAACTGAATTATTACTCAGATTGTAATGTATTTCAAAAAGATAACTGCAAAATCAAGCATGAAATGTACATGTGCAAATGTCCTTTTTCTGAAAAATTGGCAGCTAAAGAGATTTCACATAAAGACCATAGGAAAAACATTAGAAAATGTTTATAGGAAAGATTAAAATGTTGGCACATGGCACTTGGTTTGAGATTTTTTTTCTATACACTTGACATGAAATCACTTTTTTCCTGATATTTCTCTCCTGAAGAAAACCAAAAAGGAAAAAAAAAAAGAAATGAAATGAAATGAAATGAAATGAAATGAAATGAGGAAAAAAAACATTTTAAAATAGAAAAACACCCTCTTTTCCACAATGCCGTTCATTAACTTCAAGGTTGTCCTCGGTGGAAGGTTAGTTTTAGAAAAAAAGTACTACATTTTAAAGAACTTTTTCTAGTTTTACTGTTACTGAACTATGTCTACCTATTATTTTGCTTCATTACCAGTCATTAAAAAGAAAAACAGACATTTATGTTTTCTGTCCTACTTTCAATTTTTAGTTTTGCTTTTTTCCTTACAGAGGTCATTTGCATTAGTTTCTGTCTAGTTTATAGACTATTTAGGATAGAAACAGTGCCCTATTGTACTGCTTTAGAATAGGGTAGAGGTAATTTTCTTCATAGTAACTCATATGGTGCTGTGTTTTGGATTTGTGGCCAAAACAGTATTGATAACACACCAATGTTTTAACTACTGATGAACAGGGTTTATACAACACCAATGTTTTGTGAATGGGTAATTTGATAAGGAGAACCTTTTGAGAACCTTTCTCTGTTGATATGTTTATATATGCTTAAACTCCATTAGAGATGAAGGGGTTGAATTCGGAGGTGGGTAAGCAGGACAGTTTTCCAAATGACAAGGCTCGAATGGTCCTATTTAAATTTATATAAGGAAGCACTACAAGATAGCCAGTGTAGTGAGAAAGAGGAAGGGCCCATAGCTTGTTCTTGTTTGCCAACTATTTAATTTTACTTACACCATTTTTCAACACCAGCATATGTGAACATAAAATTCTTCATCTCATTCTTTTTGAAGACAGAATAGAGGAATCCAAAGTTTATTGCAAATTCTTTCTATCGTCAGTAGAATTTCTGGCATAACACATCATTAACCAGAAATTAGCTCCTGAATTTCCCTAATCTTCATAAGTATTTTATAATAATTACCTTGGAAGTCTGGAGTTCAAAGTATCAAACTTTAAGGAGTTTGATAACTCCTTATAAGGAGTTATAGCTCCATTCTCAGCAGTAACCTGTTTATGAATGTGTGTCACCTTTGAAAGAATGAAATGACAATCTTAAACTGATCTCATTTATCAGAGGTCTCACTGAACAGGTAAGTTAGATGTTTGTGAAGAATAATGTATCGGTGGTATCGGTGGTCTTGCCTTGAAGAGGACAAATTAGATAATCTCCTGAAATTCCTCCCAAAGCCACCCTCTGCTAACTTCTTATCTAAAGTTGCACTACTACCAAACTTTTATTATTTCATCCTTGACTTCCTTGTATCTAAGGAATAATTTAGGATAAATATTCAGTTATTCCAAACTTTCTGTTAAAAAAAATGAATCACCTGACAAAAGCTGAAAAATTTTTTCTGCTATCCAGGTCATGATGATAATTTTCAATATTTTGCCTCAGTATCTTAGGAAGGGAAAAAGGAAAAAAAGTGGAGGAGGGTGAAGAGAAAAAAAATCCCCAAAACAGCTGCTTAGTGGGAAGACAACCCTGGTAGATTTGGGGAAAACAATTGCTTCACTTTTTATTTAAAGTGACTGTTTGTTTAGCAGTAGGAATGACTGTACATTGTGAATCTGATGTAGCTCAATTCATGTATACAGTATGAGAAAAAGGATTTAATTTACACTTATCTAAAAAGACATATAATGATCTCATTTGTTAGTATTTCAAACTAAAAGTGACTTTAAAGAACTTGCCACCCTTTGCACAGATTATACCCTCTCTCAAATGCAAATGCCATAATTTCAACTGGAAGACTGTAATTAATCATAGTTTCTTAAAATATGCTAATATGAGTCACTTGCAACCATGCAAATTGAATAGGGTGCAATATTTTCCATATTGTAAATATTATTTTTGTAACAACAGTAATTGCCATGAGAAATCAGAGACTATATAAGTTTTGATATTTTCTCAATAAAAAGAATCCTGCTGTTAATGCAATATTAAAATACAAAGACTTAGTATTTATCTGAACCCAAGAGGTTCAAATGAAGTAGGTGAATCAATTCTGTTTTCTGATTATAATAAGACACTTGCGCAGCCCTTTTTAACATTAATCAATGATTCACCTCTTTCCTATTTCCTATGAATGCTAAAAATGAAGATTTTAAAATTCTCTAGGGTTTCGAGTTTGCGTTTAATTATAAAGGGAAAGCTGATTAAATAGAAAGAAAAATCTCCACATTGCTTTTGTATATATGTTTTTTGCAAATAATTTATGTACTGTATTTTAAACATTTTTGAATATCTTCCAAGTGTTTATGAAATGTTCATAGATGCTGAATGAGGAACTTAAAATGAATGGTTATTTGTCCAAAATATATATTTAAATTATTTGATAATCAGTATTATTTTCTCTAGGAATAATGAATAATGAAAATTCACAGAAGAAATTAGAGCATATAGAAGAATGGGAAAGAAATATATGAAACAGAAATTGTAATGGAATATATTTTCTAAATTCTCCAAACTAAGTGCAGTAGCAGGAGAAAGGATTATAGAAAATTCCTTAGGACTGGATGGCAAGCTTATACAGGCAGTCTCACTGAGACTGAACCAAAACAGCAGGGGCTTGATTCAGGTTTTGATTCAAGCATCAAGTGCCATTTGATGTATTGTAGGTTGTGCTTCCTGGTATCCTGCTGTTGTTGAAAAGGTCAGCTGTCTCCCATGGCTTTTGTGTCATATCCACCAGCACCATATGGATTATTTTGGAATTTTATAATATTGCAAAGGACCCAGTGAATTGAGCAGCAGGTGGATATGTGCAACTGCTTACAAAAACGTTGGATGGATGAGGGTCCATAGCAGACAACAGAGACCTAAAAGCTTGACTTACAGTTGATGCTAATATACAGTAAATTGTCCCTACACAGACACTGAGCACCATTTAAGATAAAATCTCCTGTACAGCCTTTAGCTGAAGATCCACAGAGATTAATGTCTCCTACACTAGTTATATTATATGTACTAAGTTTGTGCCAACCTCTTGCACACCCAAGAGCAGTGTCTCTCTGACTTAAATGACAAATAAACATTTATTCACTGACAGCTGAAAGAGAACCTAAATTTCAATATTTCACTCCTAAATTGAGTCCCAACCCGACCACATAAATAGTCCAATTTCAGCTGAGAGTTGGTGATCCGATTCTTCTGTCTCCTAAATCAATCTATTTTCTTTGTCTTTTCTAGTATTGTAGATCTGGTACATTTTTCACAACCTCAACCCTCAGACTTCCATCTGTTTTCCCAAATTTGAAATTCCATTTTATTCAGAACACATTATTTCAGTAAAACATGTAGAAATATATTCTCTATGTTCACCAAAGTACTAGTTTAGCTCCATGCTTTCTAAGACATATACATAATTCCTCAGTTTCCTTCATAAAGTAATTTCTGGTCTCCAACTTCTGTTTAACTTAAACTAATTGGATATTAGGTTCACATAATTTATTTTATTACTTACTTGCAGCTTCCAGTAACTTAGATTTGGAACACTATGTAACATACAGAGAATTTGAAATGAGGTAATTTCTTTAAAATTAAAAATACAAAAAAGGAACAATGAATTCTAAACTAGTTCAGTTCAGTTTGAAATGCACAGTTTCCTTCACTCTTTTCCAAAAATAGAAAAGGTAACTCAGAAGTCTATAATCTTCCAGCTGATGCTCTTTGAATGATAGTGAACCAGATTTTCCATCTTTACTTATACATGAGTAGAATGTTCCATTATGAGTAGTCTCAAAGATTTATTAAGATGGTAACCACTGGAAGTTAATGGGTTGAAAAAACTGGGATATCTCAAATATTTTCATATGGGAAGTGATGCCTTTTCCTGGTCTTAAAAATTAAGAGCCAGACACGGTTAAGGGAAAAAGGTTTTTTACCTCTGTATTTAATAAGGATCCTTAAGGTGCACCACTTTGCCAAGGTGGAATGTGCCAAAATGCACACACACGATAGATCGCGTGTACCATTTATAGACCTTGCAAATCAGCTTATCTACAAAGATTCCCCAATGAGAGGCTTGAATGGATGGCATGATATCCCCCCATCCTGAGACATTCCCCCCTGGATGGGTCTAATCTGAGTTTACAGGATGTGTTCTAGAGAGGACCTTGGTTTCTCAGGACAGTCTGGGGCTCTCCGGCCTCCAACTGCGAGGCCTCCAGGATGTTTGGTCTCCTGGTTTAACAGAATATTAGGGCTATGCTAAATTATTGGACTTAAGGAATTACAAGTATGCATGCTAAGAGCACTGAGGATACATAAAAGCTATATAAAAGGTAGGTATATAAAAGAAAAGGCAAAAAATCATCATGGCATCAGAAGAGACCAGTTGCTGTAAAATTAACATGTTAAGAATAAGGTGAATGCAGAAAAGCTGTATGAAGATAACTTTCTTTTGAAGAAATTATAAATTCCTGTATTTTTAGCCAAGTATTTTACCAAGTTGGAGTTGTTTTAGCTGATTATTTTAGTGATCATGTTTTGTCATGGTGGTGACCAACACACTGTGTTTGATTTATAGCAGGGATAAAATATCTGTGTTTGAGCTATGACAGGCAAAGGGTTTGGGTGCAAAGACAAGAATATAGGACTTTCCTCTCCCAAGCTGAAATTGTGTATTGATGGCAAAGTAAACTGTGTCACATATGATGAAAACCAGAAAAGTAACAAACATGCAAATAATAGCTACAGTTATACTATTAATTAATTAATAATAATAGATCACTGAAGTGCATGAAAATATCAGTAACATCAACAACTTCTCCCCACTCCCCTTCTTTTCTTTTCTATCGTTATGGTTTATTTCTATGGCTAAAATACAGTGTTGTTCTACTTGAATTATAAGTGCTAGGTCATGTTGGACATGTTTGAATACAGGTTGGTTGAATCCAAACCTGTGTTTATATAAATTTACCTGAGGAAATGGTAGTAATAAGACTTTTCACCTGTGACAGTACTTTGAGGAAGACCAAAATGATTATGCAGCTAAAATGAGGCTTATGCAGGATTTAGATCATTAAAACGACTTCTAAAACTGTCTCCTCCATGACTAAACCTGTTTAAGTGCATATTATGATCTGGCTCATGCCCAGAATTAGCATTCTCCTGGATAAACTGACCCTATAAACACCTATCTCCTTCAGTTGTTTGGGTTATAATATCCAAGGGTTCTTCTGACTAAGTCTATGAATATTCCTCTATCACAGCTTTCAAATTTAAATATTTTAAAGAGTCCATGAAAAAGAAACTATATTTGTAGGACTCCTTCACAAGTAACTTTAAGCAATAAGGTGCAGCATCACATTCCTCCAAATTTGCCCTTATTCTGGTGTCAAACTAATATTCCTGAGTATATGACAACAGATTCTTTCCCTTGGATATTTTGTTTCCCCTTAGGACATTCTCTCCAAAATTGGGAGCAACGGGTTCAGACTGAAGAGTGACAAGAATTTTACAGTTTATCCCAATCTCAGTTTTCTTCAGGTTTGAATTAAATCTCTGGAGTGCAGGTGTGTTTACCTCACCAGCAGGAATAACCTCAGATACATCCAAAGTATTTATTGAGAGAAAATAACACTGCCATGCTGAAAAGGGTGAAATATACTTGAATGCAATATAGGGTCTTTTTCACTCATAGATACTACGGAATCACTATTATTTTGATTTTGCTATAATTTCAATAATCTTCTTTGGTACTTCCTGATTATATAGATATTTATTAAATATAAAAAGCCATTTCAAAAGCTTTAGAGAGTTTGACTGTGCAGTATCATGCTGCAAAATGTAATTGTGAAGATTGCTTGCACTTTTGGACCTTTGTGCGTACATTAGAGCATACCCTTCCTCCAGGGCTCAGTCTCATTTATTGTGCAGTTAATGAGCAAATATTGGTGTGGTCCCATGTTATCTTTATTACATTGAAGACAAAAGTGGTAATATTCCCTACAGGTTTTTTGTAGCAGTCCTTAATAGAATATGCAAGTGCTTCACAAACACTGATTTATTTATTATTTTTTCTCAGCAGCTTCATAATATGAAGAATTGCTCTTCTAATTTCACATATGGGGAATCTGGAAACAGGCATGATAGACAGAAACATCTATTGTTTTTGGAGGCCAATTTTAAAAATCTGGATCTGATTTATGTCAGCGTATGTTGCATCGTGCAGCACTCTGTATTTAAATATAGCACAGCTCCTATAATTTCAATTGCGGCTGAAAATATTCAAACCAAAAATCACGGCCTTTAGTTAAAAACACAGGAAATGAAGAACATGCAATTAGCGATCACCTGTTAAATGTTTGAGTAGAATGATTTTTCCATTACATAGCCAGAACTCAATTCCCCAAAGCAACACTTATTTTCCTCTGATAAAAATATTGCTTTCCTTTCCCCAAGTACTATATATTTCCAGCTTCTGTAGTAAATAGCACAGGACCCTATAAGTTTCCCTTTCCACATAGCTCTGCACAGTTCTGCTTCATCTGCAGTCTAGTTCTGTTCTTGTGCATTAGTGGGAAGATCTGTTATACAGTAACATAAAAATACTACTGTGCATACAAAAATTGGTGAAATTAATCATAACATTATCATTTGGCAAAAATAGTATGAAAAATTACCAGCTAAATAGCTAACATTGCTAAAACAGTTGCCAGGTTATGATGCCACGTTTCTCAATTCTCTCCTAGACTCTTATCTTGAAATTTGATGTCCAAAAATTGTTGGAAGCATTGCAACCGAGGTGTAACCAGTGCTGAGGAGAGTAGAGGGATTGCGTCAATGTATTCTTGGGGCTTTAGTGTTCATGCATGAAGGTCTGTTGTGGTTTTTTTCAGCTGTATGACTTTGTTGATCATTCCCAGTTTGGGACTCCAGTGACTCCCATACCTTGTAACGTTGCTCCCTTAGCACCAGGTTTGTACCCTGTGTTTGTGCCCATAAGTGATATCTTGTACTTGTCTCCCTGAATAGCACCCTATTTTTATCTCAGTATATCTTTAATTTCTTAAGATTGATCGGTACTCTAATCCTGTCTTCAAACATACCTCTAAGACTGGCACAAGGATTTAATTTTCTCTGTTTTTTCGTCCATTTTATTAATTAAAATATTGAATCATTCCATATCCAAGGTCTAGGACAGTTCTTTCAGGAGCTGTATTGAGCAAGTCTTTCATTTTGATAGACAGCCACTAAAAACTACACTCTAAGAATGCATTTTGAGTCATCCTTCTTTAAAAATACATGAATGTTTTATCTTCAACTACATTTATTTAGTCAAGTTGCTTTTGAGAAGGACATCTGAGACACTGCTAAGAAATCATATAGCAGTCAAGATAAATGATACATGGTCTTTCTTTCCCACACTCACAAGTCCAGCTTCCATGTTGCAGAAGTCATTTAGATTGATTTGCAAGTTTTTCTTGTAACTCTGTAGGCTTTTACTCATCTCCATATTATCTTGTAGGTAAATAGAATAGTTTAGCTACTTTTTATAGTACTTTTCTGTTAGTAGAAACCAACTGGTCTATATTGATCCTTTTCTTTTTTCATGCACGCCATGTTTGCTTTTTTGCTTTTTCCAGTCTTCCAGTGCATCACGTATCCTATAGGCATATTCAAAGTCAAGAGATGCAAAATTTTCCTAACTAGTTTTGTAACTATACATATAAAAAGCTAAAAAGAGCTTTACAAACTAAAAGGAATTTTAACTGTGCCTTCCTTTTACTCAGCTGAATTCACAGCCTTTTCTTATTACCCTACAACTAACATTAATGTTTTTATGGCTGTGTGGTTATAAGCATTATTTGAGGTGAAGATATATGAACAGATTAAAGAAAAAAAGAAGTGTTAAACACTTCAGTCTTTTACAGACCAGATCCTTCTCTCTTATTATTATTTAGAAATATACTTGCAGAAAGATTTATTCTAGTGTTAATAATCCTTTAAATTTCCATATCATTCTGGTATTTCTGACTTTTTTAGTTACTTAAACAATTCTTTTGCACTTGTGTGCAATAAACAGGCCGTAATTTAAACTTTCTATGTAACCTTTTCCTTGTTTTAAATGCTAGCCTCTTCCTGTGCTTTGTCTTTCCTCTGCAACCAAACAGTTAGTATTTGTGTCCCTTAAATCAAACTCCTGCCTTTTCTTTTTACTTTCTTTTTCTCCTTTTTGCTGACTTCCAGATTCTTTTTAAAATGCATGTTTCTAAAACCTATTTTGTGTTCTTTTTTCTTTATTTTCCTCATATTCTTTATGTCATGAATTCCCTTCATTTGATGATCTTTTTGTCATACAAATTCTGTCTTTGTTAACATTGTTGACCAGTTCCTCCTTCTGGAAATATCAGTTGACTCACATTTAGGTATTTCTCTATCTGCTGTATCAAAAAATTACCTGGAAAAAATTACTTGTTTGGAAGAGAGCAGATGGAAGGAGGGAATCCCTCATAACTTCATTCTATTTCTGTACTTGCTCCCTTGGTCATTTGGGGTTTTTACTGTTTTAAATATTAACTATTCTAACTTTTTTACTGTAATAAAACTTGGGCAGAGAATGCACTTTAACAGACTTTGGATTTCTTTTGATAGTGACCTAAGGATAAAATTGAGGAAAATCCAAACTAACTTAGTTCTGGTTAAGTTTGGTCTCATCGTAACTTTTGTACTTCTCCACAATATGACCTGAGAGAAATTATAAAAGTGCTTTGATATATAAGGCAGCATTTCTTTTTCATCTTCCCTGTAGGCAAAGGATATATTCAGTGTGTTTTCTACAGAGATGGAAGAATATCTAGGTTAATAGAAAAGCATATGGAGAGAAGGCTAATAGAAAAACATATGGACAGAAGATACATAAGTACAAAGTTAGCATCGCACCAAGTAGACAGATGACTGACTAAAAGGGAACTAGATTATATTTAATAGCTGACTCTTTCTTGAGACATGTCTGATTTTAAGAACAAGAAGAGATTTGGCTTCATCAAAAAGACAGAACTCTCTCCTGCCACTTTCTTTAGGTGTGGTTCCTAAAAGTCAGTAAGAAATGCAGTGATTTCCATTCTGATTGATTTATCAAGAGGCCTTTGGAACTTTGCAGGAAAAGGGCAATAATTAGTAAACCATAATTGGGTTTTACCTAATCAGTCATCCTTTGTACTGTTATGCAGATATTTGGCTTTTGTCAGACTAGAAATTCTTTGGAAGGAAGAATAGGATTTCCACTTGTGCCACTATTGGTCAGTTAGACTGCATGGGCATAAAAAATCCACATGAATTACTCTCAGGAACAGAAATGCTCTGGGGCGTAAGGCAGTGGGGATGGGCCAGAAGTGGGGGTTTTGTCCTCCCCATTCTCTTACCCAGAACTCACACACTGCACGCAGCAGAAGTAGAAACGCAGGGGGGTAAAGGCCCAGTTCCTGTCTACAAATTTACTTCTGAAAACATTGATGGAGGTGGCTTTAAAAGGGAGGCATTTGCTGAAGGAGCAATGACTTTTGCAAGGCTGTGTAGTTTTCAGCGCAGGGTTTGGAAAGCCATAAAAGAAATAGAACTACTCTAATGGAAAATGATAAAGAAATGGATTTCAGTCAGGCTTGCACTTCAGAAAGAAAAAATTCTGGCTACGTCCCAGAAATCATGTTAGAGGGATTTCAAGCCAAAGAAATGTAAGGGGAAAAGGTAAATTTATAAAAGGTAATGTGTACTCTGACCTCTAAAAAGAACTTGTATTTTACAATGTAACAATTCACCAGTTCATCTCTACGTATTCACATTTTCTCTTATGTTCCTCCCAACTCTTTCTATCTCTAAATGTAATTAGTTATTCATATCTTGCACTCTTTAAGTATATTAAAATCAGAGATTTATTTCTAAGTTGTACTGTTTGTATCATTACTAATGGAGCTACGGCTTTAAGTAAGGAATGTTTACTCAGGCACATCAAGTATTCACTATGAAAGCAATTAAAGGGTTTGATGTTCACAGTCAAGTATTAATATTAATGTGGAAACTGCATCCAAATCATTTCGAGGTGGTTAGGAAGACCTCTGGGAGTGAGACAGCCATAGAAAGCAGTGACATGATTACAGCTGTATGGGAAAATAATGGAAACAGCTACTCTCTAAGCATCCTCAATAGGGAAGGAGGATCCTCAAAACCTAAATGAATGTGACTATAAGTGGCAGCTTTTAAGTTTGATTTGCCGGCTATAAAACATTTTACATTAGTAAGTGTCTAGAGCCTTTGCACTCAAATGTATTTTTATCGCTTGTCTCCAAATCCCTTTATGGATAGTACAATTAATGACACACATGACACAAAATTGCATGACAATAATTTGCAGACCATTATGATCTCAGAACTGGAACTGTAATTCTCATCTTCTGTTCCTGACACCACCTACTGCCAGACCTAGGGTGAGCCATTTAACAATTGGCTTGATTTTTCCAGCTATAAATTTGATGGGAAAGTTCTAATGTGTCTCAGGGTATATTTGGAAGGTTAATCAATAACACTTGTAAAGTTCTCAGAATGTTGCATCAATAAGATATAAACTTAATTTGCTGAAAATGTGTTTGGATTGACTACCAATCTACAGATACGCCATTTACTAAACAGTCTAAAAGGATAAAAAAAGAACAAAAAAATTAATAAATAAAATTTGAATAAAAAATTATCACCTTTGAAGGATGACAAGAAACCAGCTTTGTTACAAGTCTCTGTGACAGTCCTCCCTTTTCCACTGCTTCAGGAGATTTGCTTTCAGATTACTGTTTCTTCATTTCTAGATAACTCCACAAGAGTTGCTTTAGGCTTGAGAATAGGATAAATCTTTTCAGTGTATTTTTTTTGGTTTTGATTGCCTTACTGGAACAGATTTGGCATTTTGACATTCAGCATGAATTTTATGCCTCTCTCTGTCTTTACTGTATGCATGTTGTCATGGCTGTGTATGCAAAAAAGCACAAATGCATTGCTGAGGGATGTCTGTAAGTCAGTGGTTGAGGGGGAACTGTATGCTGAGGAGAAACATGACATTCCCATAGCAACAGTGGCAAAGCTCTTTATGCTGATGTTGAGTAGAAAATTGCCAGTGATCTAAAGGACAGCAGAAATAAGCTGTATGTGATTCTAAAAGAATTTCTTACTTTGCCAGAAACAAGTCAATTTAAGGTCGGTGTCAGAGCCCGGTGGCTGAATAACATTAATATAGAGCTAAAGGAAGACATTTACGACTCACATCACCCAGGGAGAGTATATTGTATTAGGAATTAAAACCCAGAGTTTATGCAACTATTTCAGAATATTACTTGTCTCTTGTCACTCCACAAAAATGCTTTTTTTTTTAAACAAAATGCATGTTTTTCTGAACAGTCTTAATATCAAGCCTGAGACATTCCTTTTTTGCTGCCTTAAAGATACATTAAAGATAATATAATTTGGTAGTGTTTACCAAAATCCTGGCATATTCCCCAATGGGTTTTACATCTTGCATAGCATTCGTCTATTAAATTTTACAGCTAGACATGTTCTTACTTTTTTATGAGACCGATATTTTTCAGGTGTAGAAACAAATTTCTAGATGCCTAAGGCAAAATAATTTTCCAGCTTGCCTTTTGTGAAGATTTCTGTAAAACCCAAGATGTTTCATTGGCATCTATTTTCTATTTCTGATTAAAATTGCAAATAGAGCAATAATATTACTGAAGAATCTGTGAGTGGCACAAGAGTCTGCAAAAATCTGGTTTTAGTTTTTCTATCAAAATCCTAGCTGGTTATAATTTTTCAAACCAGACATTTCATGGAGTGCACCAGTGTTACTTACATCATGTTGTATCACAACAGCTATTTAGAATTTTCTGCATGAAATTACTCTCCATCAAGCAAAATAATTTTATCTTCAGGTAAGAACATCCCCACAACCAATTTTGAAAATATCATATTGGAATGAGGATCTAGCAGTTAGTAACTCATAAAAATCTCAGCCATTTTACAATGATGTGCAGCCATTTATTTTCACAACCCATTGCTAGCTAACCCTTTTCCCTTTGGCTAGGTTTTATTTTAAAAATGAGATTCAAGGTACAGCATTTTGTAACATGAAAAGTTAAAGCTACCACTTGGAGTGCTTCAGGGAGCATCACTTCATCATGAAACTACTAGACTAGAGGGATATACCTATCAGTCCAGGTTGTTAAGCATCACCCACAGGTTGCTGCTCTATTGGTAATGCATTTGATGTTGATTCCAACTATACCATTGTTGGTGTAAAAACAAAAAAGAAAAAGATTTTCCTTCTTTAGAGTTCGTAGTTTCTGAGAAAAAAAAAAGCCAAAACAGGCATAAATTGTTAGTTGATATGAAGCCCTTTAGGCCTAGTGATAGGATGCCTGTATTTTTTCTTTAATTATAGTGAGTTCCTGTTCTTTAATAATTCCTGTCACAATCCAAACATGGCATGTCAGGCCCTGTACCACAGTCATAAGGAATTCTTCATATGAATGCAATATTTATGGAGATATATGTGAGAGGCTCCTGTAGAACTTACACATTCATTCAAATAATTTCATATGGTTGTAGATATAGTCATAGAATCATAGAATAGGCTGAGTTGGAGGGAACAGATCAGTATCATGAGGCAAACTTCTGGCTATGTGCAGGACATCCAAGAATCCCACCATGTGCCCGAAAGCATGGTCCAAACACTTCTTGAACTCTGTCAGTCCTTTGAACTCTGTCAGGCCTGGTGCTGTCACTACTTCCCTGAGGAGCCTGTTCCAGTGCTCAACCACCCTCTGGGGTGAAGAACCTTTTCCTGATATTCAACCTAACGCCCTCCCCCAGTCCCCCCAGTACAGCTTCAGGCCATTCCCTCAAGTCCCTGGCCAGAGAAAAGAACAGTGCCTGCCCCTCCTCTTCCCCTCACAAGGAAGCTGTAACTGCAATGAGGTATCCCCTCAGTCTCTTCCAGGCTGAACAGCCCAAGTGACCTCAGTCACTCCTCATATGGCTTCCCCTCAGGGCCCTTCACCATCCTCACAGCCCTCCTTTGGACACTCTCTAATAGTTCAATGTCTTTCATGTATTGTGGCACCCAAAACTGACCCCAGCACTCGAGGTGAGGCTGCCCCAGTGCAGAGCAGAGCAGGACAATCCCCTCCCTTGCCCGGCTGGTGATGCTGTGCCTGATGTCCCCAGGACATGGATGTCCCTCCTGGCTGCCAGGGCACTGCTGACTCAGGTTCAACCAGCCAGTGACCAGGACCCCCAGGTCCCTTTCCTCATGCTGTTCTCCAGCCTCTCATTCACAGTCTATCTGTCCATCCAGGGCTGCCCCATCTTAGGTGCAGAATCCGTCACTTTGCCTTGTTAAACTTTATATATTTGGTCATTGCCCATCTCTCATGTATACATTGTTTTATGAACCTCACTTTATTCTTCCAAATTTTGAGTTTCGTCCTTGTTATCTTTGCCATATCATTGGTAAATAAATTCCCTGCCTTTTTTTTCAATGTGATCCCAGCCCCCTTTGAAGATCCTTACATTTCTTCAGTCTTTCCTTCACCTGTGTCTAAAGAAATTGTTTGAATAAGACCAAAACACACTTTATATCATTGAATACTGGACCAGTTTATCAGAAATAATTATTCAGATATGTAATATGCTACCGAATATTTTATTGTTCTTCACACTACTAGCAGAAAACTAGAATCTTACGTGCTCTCCATCAGCTCAGGAAATGCAAACCTACTGTTAGCTGACACTTCAACATATGTTGTAACAGTGTTGGTGCAGTTTCAGTCAGTGTTATATTTATTTGTTTCTCTAAATGATTGAAGTGGAAAGTTGTTGGGGTGCACTATGTGCTGGAAGAGAGCTAGGCCCTGAAGGCCAGAGAGAGAGCCTCTTTCTTGGACCTGGAGGTGACCCTGCGAGTGCATCCAGGTCACCGGGGATGGGCTGAGAGAGGATTGTGGGTTTCTGGACAGTGTTGGACCTGTGAGACGTGATAATTGTAGGTAGTGACCTTCTAGGGTGTTGTTTACCTATCACCATAATAGGCAATGTCTGTGCACTACCCCAGGTGATTGGGGGACCCTGAGGTGAACATCTTTCCTGTTTATATGATGTGATATCCTGTTAGGAACTGGTATTTAGGGGAATTTCTGATGCGCAATAAAGGCTTTGCACCTTCTCCACCACGTGTGCGGAGTCCTTGCCCTTGCGTGATTACTGCAGAAAGTGATAAGGCATATTTATTATTATGTTAACTTTGTGAAATGTGAGAATAATTGAAGGATTTGTTCCAAAGTACTCTAGTGCCTGAGTTTGCAGATTGTATGTGAAGTGGGCAAAAAACCTTCCTCCATTTATAGTGCAATGCTCTTATGATCAAGTAGGTAACTTTACAGGTAGAAGATAGAAATTAGGTATTTTTATCTCAACATGGCTCGAAACACTGAAACCTCCAGTTAAAACTGTATAGGTAAATTTCATATAGATTAACTCCACAGTCCTCATTCATAAGTGTAAAAAACACGTGACCTGTTGATTTGCTCCATTAACTCATGAAATTGCTAAAAAGCTGTGCAGAGAGTCACTGGAATGAAATATTTAAAACAGTGGGTAGGAACAACAAAGAAACTTTCACACTTCTTTCCTTCTGGATTTTAGCTAAGCAAGAGGGTGGTCAAATGATTTGTAAGTAAATACAAAATGGAAATATCTGACATTTGACAAGAAAGGCAAGAAATCTGGAGCAAAACTAGTCACAGTACAATACTTCTGTTCAAAATGCCCTGCCACTTGTTCCATTACCTGCTCAGTGTTGATTTTGCAATAAAATACATTTTCCATACAGCTATAGGTAAAATTATTAACAAACTTTTCAATGTTACAAGAACTATTCTTGTCTGAAAAGGAAATTATTTGTTAGTGGAATATTTTTCCTCTGTCTTTGCAGTTTTTTGTGGTTTGTAGTTTGAATTTTTTATACCATACAATGTTTTCCTCTCCTCGTGCTTTTGGACCTGTTGCTTTGTGCTGGAAAACTAATAACTCTATTTTGGAGGTCTATGTAGTCAAGAAAAGAAAAGAAAAACAGAAAACTTTGATCTTTTCTTTCCTCTGTGCAATAATGTGCAATTTCCTGTCTTACCTTCAGTACTGTTTTCATTTACATTATACTTTTTATTTTACAGCAGGGCAAGCAAAAATAAAATATATTACTAGTTTCCTATTACCTTCCTGCACATGCTAATGGAAGAACACAATGCTGCCTTTATGTGAAAATGAAATCCCAAGCTTATCTCTTTTCAGCATTAATGGCAAACTTGCTGACCAATATATTAAAATTATGTACAAGAAAAACTGCTTCCTTGGCTGCTCATATTGAGTCAATTTCATTCATTATGATTCTATATCTGAAAGTGCAGACTGCAAAATGTGGGGTTTCAAACTCAAATAACATATTAATACTTACAGAAAATATATGTCTTTAGATATTTGGGACTAATGTTTTCCAGGATTCAGTGCTCACTGAATTCAACAGTAATCTTGCCCATGACCGATGGGAACAGAATATCATGGTCATGTCAGCCTCTGACCCATCTCCTGAATTGTCCTGATACCTTAAGGAGATTCTTCCCTAAAAACTAGTTTCTGTTTCTATAAAATGAGCTTGTGAAAGGTTGATTAGCTGCTGTTGCTGCAGTATGGTGAGATGTAGAGCTGTCTGAATTGGCTGTACTTCACTCTAGCTTCTTCAATGATAGGCACTGTTTTAGAACTCCTTCATGAAGAATTGTGCCCTATACATGCAGTTTTGGCTACACATTTGGCCAGGAGATGATTCAGGTTTCAGATTTTATTAAGTTTTGTAGGATCCATAACTTGCTAAGTTACTAAGACTAGTTCCCCTTTAAACCTTAAGCATTATGATATTAAGCACTACAGTGTTGCAATATAGGCACTCAGTGCTGGGAGGGGATGCCTTTGACACCCGGCTCCTGTAGAAGTTTTATTTATGTATTGGGACTTTAAATAGACAGGATGCTAAATGCTTGCATGCCTCAGTCAGTAAAAAACAAATCTTTCAAATCCTATGCAATCTGATATATTCAGCTGGATCTGCATTTGTTTACACAGATATAGGATCATAGACCAGCCAACTAGACCAGTCCCCATGCAGTCATTTCAGGGAAAAATTTGCTCTGGAGAAAATGTTCATACCCAGTGTGTTCTAACCAAAATTAATTTTCTCTGTGATGTAGGAGGGGAGATCTTCGGTACCTGCAGATTCAGAGCTGGTGCCTAACGTCTGAGATTAGAACCCCAGGACTTTGTATTTTGGCACTGTTCTTATCTACATTTTGTCTAAGACATCATCACCAAGTAGAAGGATAATGATGGCCGTGCTTTCTAGAGTTCAGCCATCGTAAGTGATAGATTAAGGCTGTGTCACAGTCACCCCAAGACAGTCTGCAAACCTAAAATTTACACAACACTTGTGTTGTAATTTGCTTTTTTTCCCACCTGTATCTTCTGGTGCTGCCAGATGCTTAAAAACCCAGCATCAGCATACAAGGTATGGGTCATCCTCTTCCTTTAAATCTGTAAAGTGGAAGTTGTGAATCCTTCAGCTAGAGGATTCACAAATGATTCAAATTGAAGAAGATTATTCAGATATTTTGTTTCTGGAGTCAGGACTTTAAGATTTGTAGAAAGAGGACATTGGAATATTATATTAAAACCAGAAAAGGGTACCATCATTGGGAGTGTCTCTGACTGACACTTTTTATGTTAAACTTCATAATGATAAAGCCAGGTATCTCAGTTAGATACTTCATAAACATGAGATGAATTATCTTCTTGGGAAGTAACTCCACAATCACTATAAGGGGAGCTTAGTGTGATTGGCTTCAAACCTAGAAACTTTGTGTCTAAAGTTTGATAGTTTTTGGGTTTTGCTTTCTATTTTAAGATATGATGCATCACATGACTGAACCTGGCCAGACTCAGGTACGCCTAACAAGAACTCTGTGCCAGCTTGTGGTTTGTACTGACATCCCTCAGCTCTGCAAGGATTGTCAAACATGCTGCCTGCAAAGCTGGCAGTCCTCCAATCTGTCCCTGTTTGTGATAAAGATTAAGGTATGCCTGGAGACCTCTGATAGCTGTATGCAAGTAAAAAGCATATTATCAGGTCTGACAGAAGAGCAAAAAAAGGTAGAACTACAAAGAGAAAATGGAACCCCCTCAAGCATGAACTGAAAAGTTGAGGCTGATGGGTAGAAACCTTGCAGATTTGTAAATGATAGCAAAGAAGTGTCTGAAATCATACAGTCCCCACAGGCTTAGTGCTTCTCAGTCTGTAATCAGAACAAGCCTCAGGCTTATAGGTTTGGACAGACAATTGTTGCAGGACTGTCTTTAATTGCCTGCACCTGATTCAATAGTTTCTTCAGTTATCATTGTGCATCATTCATCACTGCCCCACTGCCTCAAAAAAAATAACCTCCAGCAACAGAGAGATGAGTGGTTTGAAAGTAAAAAGTTTTGGTGTACATTTAAACAACTGAAGGTTTTTCATCTTTTTATTTGCACTCCATCTGTAACGATTACCTTCATTTTGAGCGTTATTGAAGACAATTATACTTGAAACAAAGCTAAAGGGGATGAAATTGAATATGAGTGTTTAAGAACCAAATATCCCACTTCATGTCCTTGTTTTACTAAAGATAACTGGATCAACACTTCCACAAGTTGCATGCTCAGGTGCCCTCTAGAGAGATTATCTTATTTTGCATACATATACATATATATGAAGACTATGAGATGTTTTTCCTTGGTACCCCTCTAGGCTTGACTTTAACAATAGGTAAATAAGTATGTACTGTACAACTCTAATTTTCATGACTTTTAATTCAGGAAAATATCTAAAACCATATCAGAAATTAGCATTTTATTTTGCTAAGTGCTGTGTAAAAACTATAAGAAAGCAGTTTCAGTGCAGAAGTTTACAAATTAAATCACTTCATGCAAATCTGTTATTTAGAGCTTAAGGGAATCAGAAATGATTTGTAGGATCAAAGAAGGCAGAGACCCCGTTGGTAAACAGAACTTCAGTTCTGGAAAATGTATAAGCAATCCCAAATGAACTCTTTTATCTTGTTTCAGTTTAGTTTATATTTATCCACCGTGAACTCTGTAGTCCAGGTAGGTTTTTCTCCCTCTTATTTGTTGAGCTGACCACAGCTGTTAGGAAGGAAACCTTCTCAACTACAGATAAATCCTAGTTAGACTGGAAAAAATGCACTGGAGAACATGTACCATGCAAGGTCCAGAAACCTGTCATAATTTTAAAACTTCATAAACTCCTAACTCAGTAACTTTTATTGACAATATCTGCAACCACACGTTTCAAATGAACATCGTTGGCCCAACCAAGATTGGGTTTCACAGGCGATGTGAATGTAGATAACAAGTAGAATCATGGAATCATATAATTGCTTAGGTTGGAAAAGACCTTTAAGATCATCTGGTGCAACCACTAACAGGACACTTCCAAACTTAGCCACATCTCTAAGTGCCACATCTACCACACATCTTTTAAATATCTCCAGGGATACACCACTTCCCCAACCAGCCTGCCCTAATTTTTGACAACCCTTTCTGTGAAAAATTTTTCATAATATCCAAACTAAACCTCCTCTGGTGCAACTTGAAGTTTTTCCTCTTGTACTATTGCTTGTTAAGTGGGAGAAGGGCCCAAACCCTACCAGGATACAACCTTTTTTCAGGTAGTTGCAGAGAGCAATAAGGTCTTCCCTGAGCTTCTTTTTGTCCAGAGTAAACAACCCTTAGCTGCTCCTCATCAGAGTTGTACCTGGGTTGGGCCTGAAGAGCATCCTGCAGTGAGGAACCTGCCTGCAGTAAGCTGGGGTATGTACTGGCTTGGCAGTGACTTCATGTTGAAAATGCATTTCTTTACCCTCACCATAATCACTACTGAATGCAGACAGCATCAATCTCAGCCCCCTTTGCTGGTTTCCCACCCCACTTAGAAGAACAGTCTTGCTAAAGCTGTGTCCTCTGCCTAATAATTTACTTACTCATGTGCAGGCCTGTAATCTTCCCTGTACTAGCCCCTTTTTTTTGCCCATCTTTCACCATGTACAAAAAGTTTCTACAAGCAAGATTCATGTAACTTGCTAATGCACGGCAAGTTTTTTTCTGTTAATAACAGATGGCAAGGATTGTCATCTTACTGACATTAATATGTTCCCCACTCCCACTGAGCCACCCAATGAGTCCCTGTTAGCTGGCAGGAAACAGCCAGCTGGAGTAGACTCAACCTCCATTATTCCTTGGGGCAATTCCTCCTTGGTTTTTTTTTCTGGTTCACTATTATTTTCTGTCCCTGGGTTTTATATCTTTTTTATATTCTCATTTTGAATCCTCCAGTTGATAACCATGAGTCTTTCAGCATTCTTTACGTGTTTTTACTTTTCTTATCTTGCACAGCTTTACCTTATATTCTGTCTTACAGCTTAGGCAACAGACTTTATAAAATCGAGCCAATATGGCACAGCTGTGACTCACAAAACTGAATTTTTGGTCACAGAGAAGTGAACCTCAAGGCTGTGGGTTAGCAGCTATTCAGAGTCCCTGTGTAGTAGTTTCTCTGGTATAGTCTTGACATTTGAAGAGGGTGTCATGCAGAGGAATGTTTTAAAAATACACAGGTTACTACCAGAATTGCAGTTGGTGTGTGGAGAATCATTTTGAGAGAAAGCAGCACTGCAAAATGCCCTTGCATCCCTGATGTTAGGAGCATGTTACTGTACTTGTAGATGTCTGATCATAAGCGGCATGGGCTCCAAAATACAGAGGAGCATGTAAAACTGTTGAGGGACTATGCACAGGTTGTTAATCTACCTTCAGATTTCCTTGATCTCCCCAAATCTCTTTCCCCTTTTCTTGTTTGTTTTAAGCAGGCAGCTGGCTCATATTCTCAGGTCTGCTGAAGCTGCCATTTCAGCTCTCTGGTCAGGTTTGCCCTAGAACTAACAATTCCTCAACTGCTGAAATGGACTAAGAATGTTGGCACCTCCAATTCATCTTGTACTTTTCATTGTCTTTCATAGTCATGACTACAGAATGGAAAGGGACACCCTGCTGAGAAACACTCTGCTGTCAGAGCAATTTACATTTTGGCTGTTCAAAAGATCTCATAATAAAACATGTTCTTTCCAGGAGCTTTGCATTAACACCTGAAGGAGATGATGTAGAAGACACAGAGAGCTCTTGCACTTCTTTAGTCAAGTTATCAGGATAGAAATACCATGGGGGGATCTTTGGGGTATAATCATGGCCAAACAGAGGCAAAAAGACCATCTTTGTTGTTTTCTTTCTTTTTCGCATTCATGGAGTCCCAGAGCCCAGCTTACAATGGCATATACTGTAAACTGACGGGTTTGGAGCACTTTTAAATATCTAGTCTTGAGTGAGTATTCTGGCCACTTCCTATCCTACAGTGGAGCTATTCCATTCCATGTGAAGTGGAAACAAAGGTCTAGCAACTGTACCTGCCCATCCACAGGTCTCTCCTCCTCTTCAGTCTTCCTCATATATTTTACTTTCTGTAAGAAGAAATCTTGGAATTGTGGGCTATAATGTAGTTGCAGAATAACCAGAGCTGTCCAGACTTTTCCAGGAGATGGAGTTTAATTTGCTTTTCTACTTTTACCTTTTGTGGCTGCTAGATGACTAAGCAGTGTCAGATTAATGGAGGTAGTATTCACCAGAGTAAGCAGCTGGGCAGTGTATTCTTTGCACACATCTGGTGTGAAAGGAGAGAATTAGTCCCATAAGAGATATAATACAAGCATTTATTTTTGTCTACTCTGTATGGGTGTTGCATGATTTCTGTCCCAACTTTTTCTCTAAAAATGAATCTGGTCTCATATTCTCTCTGTTCTTGCAAACAGAAGTATTGGAAAAGTTAAAATAATTTCTATTTGTCACAAAATTTCTAGCTCCCTGGAAGTTTCACCCTGTTAGATTTAGAAGATGCTAACTAGTATTTTGCTTAAATTAATATCTTTTTTACTGATTGGAAAAATGTGGGCTTTAAAAAATATTTTAAACAACTGACCAAAACTGATTAATTAATATTACGATAATATTATTTCCCATGTTCTTTTAAGATTTTAAGAAAATTGAGTCTAAATATATTGCTGTCATTAAACAAGACTTAATCTTGAGATGAAAAATGACTTGGATTTTTATATTTATTTAGAATTCAGTAACTCATCACCTTTATATAGAATTAGAATTGTAAAGAATGTCTGACAAACAAGCTCTGCTTTTCTGTTTAGAACAGGCCGCCTATTGATTTGGTTTTTTTTTTATTTGATTTGTTTGATTTTTTGTTATAGAGTCTGGGTATTCTTCAACCCTGCTGAGTATCAACTCTCCAGGAATATAACAAAGAAAAGAGGAATATCAGATGGATACATTTGCAAAGCTGCCATCATTTCACTCTAATGACAGTAGGTTGAGCACTAGTAGATGGTCAGTCATTTCCTGAAGTGAGGCATAAAATATTTAATAATCTGTAGCTTTCACAATATGTGATACATACATATAGTGTGCTGAATGTTACAGATGTGCTCTGATTCTGTGGTCTGTTCCTGGGATTTTGTTGTACATTTTTTGTGCCCTTTTTTGTGTGTAATGGCAAAATTCCACATTACTGTTCTGTCCTCTTTAGGATGGTGGTATCCATTTCACAGTCTGACAGAAGTTACTCATCTCCTGGTCTAAAAGTTCCTCTCCTTATGGGAGAGCTTTACTTCTCTCTCTTACATTAACACTGGGAACATTGTAGTTTTATTGATTCCTCTGTTTTCTAGTGTTCATTTTTTATGTAGGCTGTTCCATATGAAGTTCAAAGATAAGTCTAGAAACTGTATGACTTTCACAGTTCCACCAAATTTCAACAGCTCATAGCCATTTAGCTTATTTATAACTGTCTGGTAGACTGTTTTATGTAACTTTTACTTCAGGCTTTCACAGTTCCCGAGACAAATACTGCTGTTTATTGAAATGACAAGCAGAAGCACAGAGCAGCTTTAAAGATATTAATTTATTTATTACATTTTTTTTTCTATGAACTGGGTGTTCTTTCCAAACTGTTATTCATGTAAAAACCTCGATACAGTGCCTGAGACAACTTTTTGACAGTCAGCTAAGAAAATATGAAAAATTAATAGGAAAGTTTCACAATTTGGTCATTTTTAGCAAATGAGCTACTAGAAAAGGTGACATTGTCATCATGTCCTCAACAATACAAGTAACATTTTGAAGGAACTTTACTTTGCCTTATGAAGAGAAATTCTTCAGGAACCACCAAAGGTGGTTTTCACTGGTATGTCCATGACAATTCTTTCCTGTGTTTACTGCACGATATTCCATGAAAGATGACTGCCAGGAAAAATGGTTATTCATCTGTTGAGACAGATGAATAATGACGGATCTGTTGAGGGGAAGGTCATTGACTTATGAATCAGTTTAAAGTTTAAGGAATGGATACAGGACTAGAGAAACAGTTTGGCTCATAGAATGAAATCTCACTGAGAAAGACAATAGAAATAGCTCCACGATTATCACAGATACAAGGGGACATAGCAATAAAACTTGTTGAAATCTTTTTTATCTGCGCAATGTTATATGAAAAAGACAAAGAGAAATCTTAATGTTAGTATACACAAACTGAAAATATAAAAACAGCCCTCTGGCATCACTTAGGTTTAGTGAGATAACATCTGGACTGGAATGTTAGTATAGAGTCTGATCAGCAAAGATGTCAAGGAGAAAACATTGTATATAGGGCACTCCAGAGATATGAGATGGCAAACACAGTGAGATTTTTCTTGGAAAGAAATGCATGTTGTAGAAGTCTATCCTAGAACCTTGCACTACCAGGTAGACTATGTTTTTCTTTGACCATAGGACAAATATATTGGTAACAGCAACAAACATTCATTCCTTGATTACTATTTGGAGAAACATTAACCAAATCACATTTTTTTTTTTAAAAAGAGACACTTCCAATGTTTCTGTGCAGAAGGTAATAAAGGAAATAAAAAGGGTTGGTAACAGAGATCAGTTATTTTACATTGGATTCTAATTTGATTTTGACCAAGTCACAAAGACTGATTGAAAAACTGAGATGGAGTGAAGATAATTTATGCAAAAGTGATCACGAAATTATAGTATTCATGTTACTAAAGAGAAGAAACAACAGAATAATGGCAATAGACTTTGAAAAGCTCAACAAAACAAAACAGACCTCAGACAGGTTCTGTGGGTCAGCCCTGACATGAGAGCGTTTTCATGAGACAAGGACACTTGTCAGCTTCTAAAAGAGAGAATGGTAAAAAAAACCTGAATACACGGTCCCGTTAAACATAAAGGTGCAAATACCTTGAACCACTACCTCAAGAAGTGTGTTGAATATTACTGAAACTGCAGATTAGACGTTCTTTCTCAGCGCCTCTACCACTGCCTGTTATGAGATGGATCTTTCCCCTGAACCAGTGGGACAATTCTATAGTTCTCTTGATAGTGATTTACCTACGTCAAAGAAAGTGAAGAATTATGTAGACAATAATCTAGCTGCCTATTCCAAGTACATAATCTAGATACTGTAACATTTAAACAGGGCACATGGCCAGCACAGAATGATTCAAATCAACTCTTTTTTTCCACTTTGTCACTGGTCCTTGAGTTCTATGATAATGCAAACACCATTATTTTTAACTTCACCCTGAATTTACCATGCAATCCATTAGGGCTATCAAGTCCCTTTCCTTAATGGCAGGACTGGTTTTAACTCATTTTACTCTTTCTATTATAAGAAAACAAACCTACTAGGAAAACCTTAGAATAGTTTTATTTATCATTGTAATATTCTTTTTAGTGCTAATTTTAGTGCTCCATTTTTTTCCAAATAATTTTCCTTTATTTTACTTACATCTAAACATTTCTATACTTTATTTGTCTTTAATTCTTATGTAGTCAATATGAATAATTGAATCCTGCCTTCTTCATATTAGTACAATTACTTGCAGAAAGCTATTGTGTCTTCTCTTGACATGTTTCTCTCATAAAAACCTCTCTGGTTCTCTCTCTTTTTTTTTAATCCTCTCCCCCCACTTTAGCTCTTTGTATTTTCCATGATATTTATTACCATGCAGCTATGCTCTGAATTCTGTCTTTGTACCACTTTGTGTGAACTGCTGCAGAGGAGAAAAGGATTGCTTAAATCCATCCTAATACCTCAAGAGCATGAACATGGCTTTGATTGTTCTGGCAATTCTCTTGAAATTAGTTTTGGGGGGTTTTTTAGAAATAATTTCAAAAATTAATGCTACTTCCTTTCCCCCACTAGGGTGGCTCTCTTGGCCTACTGGTCCATGGTTCAGTCTCGTAGATTCTCTTTTCAAGATGTACAGTTCAGTAGGTCAGTCTATCTTGATTGGCTGATCAAAGCTTAAAAGCCTTATTTCTGAGAGTAGAAAATTGCAGAGGATCCAGAGGTACAAAATAATTCACTGAGGGCAAAATCTATCCATACCCTGTTATACTGAAAACATTCAATTTCATAGGTGTTGCACCTCATAGAAAATTACAGTGGCCTTTACTATGGGGAGGGAATCTTCAGCATTCAATGCCAAATCACAAGACAGTTTTTAAAATGAAGTGTTGGAAGACTTTGTCATTTTTATAGCAAGGTCTTTCAGACTTTGGTTCTCACATAAGATCTGGTTTGATGAAACATCATTATTCCTTGAGTAAAGTCACAAAGACACTCTACCAATTCTTTAACCCTTTTCATGAACCATTTTCATGAACCTTGAAAAACTATCAACTTTTAATATGGACACGTAAGAAAACAGAACATTAATTTATAAACATTCATACTCAGAAGAAAATAAAATTCACAGAGTACTGGAAAAAGTGTGAGGAGCTAACACTTATGGTAGTATGCAATCATCAGACCCTCTTTATTAACCATGAGGGCTGCTAGGAAAGATACTGTAATTGGGTTTTGTGCATCAGCACTTCAAAGCATAACGTTAATTGTCTGATGTGTGTTATGATGTTTTGATGCACACCTCAAGCAGTTCTGGTATCATATTCTTATCAAAGATTTATTTAACCCTCTGTATTGCTCAGGCTTTAAGCAGGAGTCAAGGGAGCTGATAATGTGAGGTCTCCTCGGCCCCTATGGTGCTAGCCCTTCCACCAGTAGTAACAGAAGGTTTTGTTGCAGGCACAAGGAAGTAAGCTTCTCCAGGAGACATGAGCAAGGCTGGGCTTCTTAACAGTAGGTAGGCAAAGGGCAAATGATGTTTATTTGAACATGTCAGTAAAATCATGTCAGTAGGGAAAAGAACAAATCAGATGGAGCTCAAGTGGAGGAGAGCCATGACCACCAGCTCGCTCTGCAATCAGCTGGAGTGGGAACCCCTGAGCGAGCAGCCATTTCTGCCTATTACCAGAATGTAAGCACAGCAGGCGAGTCATTTGTACCTGGGCTTTTAGACTGGAAAACCTCTATCCAATAATCCTATTACAGCATTTCTGTTCAATCGTGCAGCCTACATGCCTGTCAGCAGGTTGTACAAATACTCTTTTGTACTTTTAGTTTTTTATTTTAATATTCAGATGCAGGTTTGCATGAATTCCCAAGGTAAATTTGAATACACTAAATCTGAACAGGCTTTATTATTATTATTATTTTACTGGAAATTTTTCCTGTCTCTGCAAATTTACTCTAAATACATCAAAGACTCTGAAAAACAACAACAACAAAAAAAACAATCAACCAACCAAAAAAAACCCCCAAATTTTGATAATCAAGTGTATCTATATGGTGATTATATTTAATTATTTTTATAGCTTTTATAGCTAATTGGTAATTATTATTATTCACAGGTAAATTTAACTGAAATTTTGATATATGGATGGAGTAGAAGATGAACTGTTAGGGCAATGAAGAAATTTAATGTTAATATAAAATATTCTTTAAATCTTTTCCTCATTTCTTTCATCTTGTGGATCAGGGTGGGGAAAGGCATGTCAGAATAAAACTTATCATTAGGCAGTGCCAGTACAGGTGTAAAATTACTGCCAGTTTAACAAATTTTCAGTATTAGAAGTCCATACCAATGACAAGTTTCTTTCCCCTGACATATAATTGCAAGAGAGATAGTCCACTCTACCCTTGATAAGTTGAAACAGTGCAAACTGCAGTCTGTGCTGCTTTTCACACTGGAGCTAGCTAGTTAATCATAGAAGAATCTCTTTTTCCTGAAGGTTCATCAGGCTAATAGGATGCATGGGAGAGAACAGCATCCTATTAGGGAGAGAATCCTACTGTATTGTGCACAAAAAGGGACCACTTCTACCTCCTACCAGTAGGGTGAGTTTGAAAGAGAAAGCAATATAAGATTATTATAGTTAATTATAGTTGCTATGTGATACTTGCTTGAATTAATAACTTGACAAAGATCAGCTTTCTGGAAGGCTGTTAGAGCAATTAAAATCCAGTTTTATTTCTTCAATTTCTTCATTATCAAAGATACCCTTCAACAAATTAAGTCTCCATCCTTCACTGACTACTCGAGGGTGGCTTTTGATCCACATGCTCACACTACACAGCTTTACATGTATGTTGGAGACTACTTTTGAGGTGTGAGAAAGAGAAGGAGAAGAGGGCTTCTGCTATTTCACTGGTAGGTGGAGGGGTTTTCTTTCCTGAGCTAAATCTTTACTTTTGTACCTTGAAAAAGTGTGGAGCTAAGGGCTAAAGCCCATTGCAAAGCAATTATCCTTGATGTTCCCATTTCCTGCAGTTCCTTTCAAGGGAATGACATTGTAGAGAGCTATGAATCAAGTATCACTTATCTGGAAGCCAGACATTCATCTATTTAGATGAGTTAAAAATCAACATTTGAGAAAACTGGGCTAGCTGCAAATGGCAATAAAAACTAAACTCTGTTTTCAAAGCATTCAAAACTAACTGCAGTTAAGCAAGCTGAAGAACTGATGACCCATCACTGAAATGTCAGGGATCAGCAACTGGGAAAAACCACACTCTTTGATGGAGTTCAGTCTTGAAGTGCATGAGGCGTGGAATGGTCTTATTTTAGTTGATATGTGTGCACAGCAAATGTTCCTGCACCTCAGGGATTTTAACCAATTTTTTTATACCCTGATAAGTTACCAGAAATTGAGTGCTGAAATCCACTAAAACAAAACGGTCCAGTCTGTTCTGGCTTCTTTACTGTTCTTCTTCCAGGGGGCTGAGGTACCTGCACAAAACATTAGGTTACTCATTAGGATGGCTCTCCTCTTGAATAGATGTATTTAAACAAACATTTTATTTAAAACTAACTCAAGTCCTTGAATATTCATGGCATCCCCATTTCAGGATCATGTCATAAATATTAACAGGAGGAAATTTATATTACCTAAATATCCTCCAAAAAGACTCTATAATTGAAAGAGGCATCAGACTTTGATTACTTACAATTCATCATTGGCATTGTTACTACTGACAATACCTAGAACACATTCAAAGCAAAATATCAATACAAAGTTTTGAAAACAGATATGAAATTGTCAAAGATTAATCCAGAAATCCTGAAGAGAGAAACCAGAAGAATATAATGGAATTTTTTTTTGTTTAGGAATACAGTAAGATTTTGTAAAAAAAAAGATAATAAAAATAGAAAAGTTGAACTGGTTCATTAATATTTTTAAAATGTACTTAAAGGAACAGAACAGTAGATTCTAAAAAAAACAATAAAAATGAGGAAATTGAGGAAAATATAATTAACATTCTTTGAAAAGCTTAATGTAGACTAACTGAAATGCATAGAGTATACACTGTAATGCCATTGTTTTTTCTTTCCTCTGCTGGTACTCCTGTTATATTATCATAATGTGCATTCAAGTAAAATTATTTAAGATTTTAAGCTCTAGGAGAGGGCAAGTTGCACTTCCTGCTTAAAAGCGTGCCCCTTTTAAATATTTATATCATATCTGGAAGTTATGAAGATGAGTGTATCATTAGGCATTAACCAGATCCTTGTAGTAATAATAACAATATCTTGACCCACTGTAAAGTCCTTAGTCCATAGATCACAGAGGCAATCCTCAAATGTCTAGATTTTGTCACTGTGAGTACTTGAGGTTCATGTGAAATGCCAGTACATTCAGCTGAACTTCCTGTCTGAGTAAGAACAAGTCACAGAATAACCCACTTTAAGTAAGACATCCAAAACACTTTTTTAGGTAACTGAAGTTTGCACAGTTTCAAGAGAAGCAAAAGTAGCAATTTATTGGCTTGAAGATACTTATACTTTAAAAGAAGAAACACGACTGGAAATAAAATATAGATTTTTTTAATAGATTTCAGATTTAGATGATACCTTTGTTTCAAGTATTGATGAAGACATTCAACATGAGGTTATAAATTACGGGTTTTTTTAAATGGCAATAAATCAACAATCTTTTTTATGTGTTTGAGGAAGGATGAAAAAAGGTAGCCAGGAAGGCATATACTTGCACAGTTTCTGCAATGATGAAAGAAGGACTCACTTGTAACAAGAACAATAGGAATGCAGTGGAAATATCTGCTTAAGTAGATAATAACCTTGCATGTTCTATGTGTGGGGGTTTGGGATTTTTTTCTTTTTCTTTTTTTTTGCTTTTCCTTTTTTTTCTTCCTTGTGGATTAGCTCCTGCAGGAAAACCATACCTGGCTAGGGACAGCAGGTCACCTTGCTTAATCCTCACTTTGTTACCATCCAAGTCAAAAAAAAAGGGTGATTTGACTAATAGTCTCTGGTTCTTAGATTAAGTTAGGGACATTCTCAATTACAAGAGATGAATAGCTACCAGGAATCTTTCTTTTTATCAAAGAAAATCCTTAAATTATAATTTCTACCTTTTTTAAAAAAAAATATTTTATTTTATTTTATTTTATTTTATTAAAACTTAGTTTCTTCTGAAACATATTCTCTATGGTTTCCCATAAAATTTGTTTTTTACTGTGGAATTAGAATACTGTGGAATTAGAATACTGTATCACTTTACTGACTTTGCTACCCCTGCAAGATTCTTAAAATACTAATTAAAATATTAAGGGAAAATAGGTCTTAAGTAACATGAAAGAGCACTAGGACAGAAGCAGTGAGGAGGAAGGTTTAACATTGTCCAGCTGTAAATACAGAAGAGTGAATAGTGCCACAGTTTTGAAAGTGTATTTTTACAGTCTTACATGATAATTTTCTGTAACTAATAGATTCTAATCTCTAGAAGTTACCAAACCATTATATGTGTATTTCCCAACGGACTAACATATCTGTATAACAACACTCAATTCCTTTAGGACAAAGGTCATTAATGTTTACACTGTGCTTGCTATTGCCCCCAAAAGTTCCAACCATACACACAAATCAAACAGATGTGCTGGCATCTATTTCAGAACTGGGGTTGCAGAATTAATTGCTCTGGTGTCCTCTCTGTGTCTACATGTGTCTGTGCACCTTATTTTAGTATCATAAAAAGGGAAACTCACACCTAATGCTGTTTGGTCTTGTACCTGTTCCTTATTACTTATTGGTCATTATCTGTTCAGCATTGAACCCTTGAGCTTTTGTTATAACTTGAATGCCAAACCACTCTTTTTGAGCTCAGGGGTACATACAGAGGTAACATAATACCATTACTTCTTTATTGTCTACATAAATAATGGATTTCTTTTGAAGAGCTAGCAAAAATTTGGAGAAAAGCTCTCCTTCCTTTTAATGCATCAAAGCCAAATGATGCTACAACTCTTTTATACTACTAAAGTGAGTGCAACTGTATTTTCCAAGGGACATTTACACATCTAGAGTAAAGAAATATGTGGACTGCTGTGGGAAACTTGGATACTTGCAACATTTTTAAGAAGATTACAATTACCAGTGCTAAAAATGGTGTTCCAACTTACAAGTGCTTTGTCATAAAATGTGCTTCTGAAAAAAACAGCTATATAGCACAAGGAGCTGTAAGAAAGAAAACAGATTACTGGTTCTGTAATGGAACTTATTTTCATAGACAGAAAAGCATATATTCTTAAGTGAAAATGAGTGTTGTTGAGTGAAATTGTGTTGACCGACTACATCAACTGTCTGCAACAGTGTGGGAAAAACTTGTTCCAAGGATGCAGGAAAAATTTAGTCTGTAAAAACCCCACATGTATAAAAAAACCTTTCAAAAATACCACCATGTAAAAATTATCTTTACATTCTGCTACATAACTTTCTAAACCAAAAGATTCAAGTGAGATTCAAGTCTTGGTCTGACAATTTATTATCACCACTGAAGAGCAAGTGTTGCTGTTGTGTTTGACAACTGGGAATAAATACTGTTTAGGAGACCAGAAAAAAATTGTCAGCAAAAAGCCACATATGCTACTTGAATTTTTCTGGTTGTGTCTCTTTGTACTAGAAACTCATTTGCACAATGACTCCTGGAACAGAATCTTTCTAGTGTAAATAGCATGCAGTAATGCTACTGCTTCTTTCTAGAGTAAGCATTCATGCTTTCATAATATAGTTCATGCATTTTCACAAGTCCACTGAGAAGATGGAAAGTTTCTAGAAATTATTCCAGTTTCCTAATTAATATATATTCTTGCCTTAGACCATATGTTTCTGTGTAAATATACAGATATGTCATTTAATATAGATTATAGTAACATATAGAAATCATAACAGTAACATGTTTAAGCACAGAAGTCCAATTCTATTGATAAATACTTAAAAATATAATTTTATACATGTCTATAAATACAGAATAACTTTATAAACACAATCTTTCCTAAAGCTGTAGTAGCTGAAGGAGCTGGAGAGAATTAATTTTGTTGGCCTTGTGTATTTGAAGCACTTTACATCTGACTGAAGTAGTTTTAGGCCCAGCTGGAGATGAAACACCACGCAGCCCCTCACTCAACTGCCCCCTTCTCTTCTCTCCAACACTGGTGGAATGTGGAGGAGAATTGAAGTAACAGTTGTCAGTTGAGATAAGAACAGTTTAATTGAAAATAAAGTAAAAAACAATAACAGTGAATAATAATAATAAAGGTGATGCACAATGCAATTGCTCACCCCATGCTGACAGATGCCAGACCCCCCTCCCCCCTTTCCAAACCCACACTGGCTCCCTTCCAGTTAACTCCCCACAGTTTATACACTGGGCATGTGGAATATCTCTTTGGTCAGTTCAGGTCACCCGTCCCAGCTAAGTTTCCTCCCAGTTTTGGTTTTTTGTACCTCCTCACTGGCAGAGAATGACACAAGGAAAAGTTTTTTCCTTAGGAAAAACATGACTTAGCAAGAACCAAGTGTCTCGGTTTTAGAGACAAAATTTTTAGGAGGAGACGCTCTGGAGTGAGCACCTCCTCCCAANCTCGGGAACAACCAAAGCCCCAGAAGAGAGAGAGAGCAGCGCAGCGGTGCCCGGGCGCTCCCTGCCCCCAGCCCGGCTCCCGCCGCTCCCCCCGGGCCGTGGGGCGGAGCCGTTGAACTGCGCTGCACCTGGGGCCTCGCGGCTCCAGCCCCGCGCCCCGGGCCCGCCCGAAAGATACAGGGACTGGGGCACTGAGCAGGCGGCTGTGGGATAAAGGAGCCTCATAACAGTACCCCAGGACACCAAGATATGAGTGTGTTATCAACACCATTTCTTGGTAGTGCTGTGCAGGTGAGATAAAAGCCCTTGATAACTGTGGAAGCAAATGCAACTTTTTTTCCTTATGTGATAGATAATATTTTTAGGGATGTTTATCATGTTTCTACTTCAGATGTTTCAGTAGGAGCATTTTAAAGAATATTCAAGTAGACCAAATTATCCATATACTATTTAAAGCAAAATGTATTGTACAAAAAGTGCTTGGTTTTAAAATCTGATGTGCAAGAAGTGGTCATTAAAATAAAGTTTGTGTGTCATTTCCATAACACTCTTAGTGTTTCTTCATAAAAGGACTTACGCTTTCTTTTATGAGGAAAAGTAACAAAAATGCTTACAAAATGCAGGTATGGGTTTTGTATTATATATATAAGGACAGTGATTTACATCATAACAATGGAACTGGAAAAACTTGGTATTTGTGTATTGAGGAAACAGCTCCTCTACACATATATTATGCCTTCTGAGCATTAAAACATGAATGATTAATTAGATACAAACCAGAGCAACTTGATGTTTTAAAACAATTCCCTGTTGTCGTTGTCACTTCCAATGCATGGAGTTTAAAAATAAACAAATTACTAGCTAGTTAGATAAATTAACAGAAATGTTTAATATGTCTTCTAAAAGTCCTTCTAATTGCTTTTGAGAATTTCCCTGTGTTGTTGAATACAATTTGAGGAAACTCTCACAATATTCCACAATTCCTTTCAATTCCCACCCTGCTACAATGTAGATGAAAAAACCCCTGTAAATAGTAATGTCTGTCAGTTTAATAAAGTGAGTTACTTAAGATTTTCAAAACTCTGCTTTTCATTTATGTCCCTATTAAAAAGTCAGATAAATAACGGACAATTTTTAGAGAACTCACTTGGCTCCATTGGCTACAGAGGGATGATGGTCTTTTAGCTATCTCAGGGGTGCTCTTTCATCAGACAGTTAAAATTACCTGAGGTAGACTGAAATCAAGCATCAATCTTTCTCCTAGGGAACAAAAGTGATAAGAACAAGATAAGCTTTTAATAATTTCCTGACACTAAGATGCAGATTTCAGAGCAATTGACATGAGCAATTGCTGTCAAGTTTTTTGAGTATCTTGGGTCCATTTAAGAAAAATAGACCTAAATTAAAGTCTTAACTTCAGGAGAAGTTAGACAGATTTTCAAACCCTCCAAAATGGGAAAAGCAGTGGGAGCTGTGGTTAGCTGTGTCACGTAGATGCTGAAACAGGAAGACTGATATGCAAAATAGTTTCTGAAATACAGCATGAAAATTTTATTTTCCACCAACTTCATTTCATAAAGATTCCATTGCTGCCATGTCTGGAGCAGGGATGTGGAATCCCAGTTTGTCTAACAGGTAACCATGCAGCAGTGTGGGCTGGGGCTCGACCTGCTGCAAAACTGCTCTGCAGAGAAGGATCTGGGGTCCTGGTGGACAACAAGCTGTCCATGGGTCAACAGTGCCCTGGTAGCCAAGAAGGCCAATGGTAACCCGGGGTGCATCAGGAAGAGCATTGCCAGCAGGCCAAGAGAGGTGATCCTGCCCCTCTACTCAGCCCTGGTGAGGCCACATCTGGAGTGCTGTGTCCGGTTTTGGGCTGCTCAGTACAAGAGAGACAAGGAGCTACTGGAGCAAACCCCATGGAGGGCTATGAAGATAATTAAGGGACTGAAGCATCTCCCTAACAAGAAAAGGCTGACAGAGTTGTGCCTGTTCAGGCTCAAGAAGAGACGACTGAGAGACCTCATTAATGTCTATTGGTATTTGAAGGGAGGGTGTCAACAGTATGGACCAGGCTCCGCTTGGTGGTGCCCAGAAGTAGGATGAAAGGCAATGGGCAGAAACTGATGCACAGGAAGTTCCACCTGAACATGAGGAAGAAATTCTTTACTTTGCAGGTGACCATACACTGGGATAGATTGCCCAGAGAAGCTGTGGAGTGTCCCTCACTGGAGATACTCCAGAACAATCTGGACAAAATCCCGTGGCATGTGCTTTGGGGTGACCTTGCTTGAGCAGGGAGGTTGGACCAGATGACCCACTGTGGTGCCTTCCAACCATGCTGTGGTTCTGTGAATTGAACCTGCATGTGACTTTTTGGCACTGAGAGAAGAGAAGGTATCTGTGGGAGTGCCCACATATGTATGTGACCACACCAGGTAAGGCCCCACACAGATATATAAAGACCAATGAAAAGAGGTGGATATTTGAGGAGACCTCCAGAGGAAGATCCTGTCTGCAAATTTCAGTAGCAGAAATGAAGCAGGCAGCACCTCTTCCCTGAGACCTCTGTGACATTTTACCTAATTCCACTGACAGTGTACAAAATGCTTTTAAGCAACTCTGACTAGATACTCAAAATTTAGGCATATCTACTTCCTTAATTCAAGTTTTAACCCTTTCTCACAGAGAAAGCAGTATTGTCATACCTTTACGCCTCCCTTGAGGCACTGTAGAGACAACCACCTAAACAGAAAATATTTGAATAAATCATCTGCTTGAAAACGTATTACAATTTGTGTCCCCATTTTTATGCACATATACAGCTACAAAGGCCAAGTCATAATTATTTGGGTCACACTGCTGTGGATATTTATGTACATATTTATGTCTGTCACAATGGATGTCTTGTGTTAATTTTATAAAATGTATGTGGGTATATGTTTGTAGGCTTATGTGCCCTGCTTTGAAAAGGCAGACAGGAATTTCTCTTTTCCAGTACAAACGTAAAAGATCTGCCAGTGATTAAGTGACTCTGGAACATGGAAGCATTTGATAAAAAGATGTGTAACATAAAAAGTGGCATTATATGAACTAAAACTGAATTCTGACTTGTAAGATTCCTTGCTCAGACACGAAGATAGAAGTAAAATCTTCGTTTTTTCATAACAGATTGTGTTTCATCTTCTGGTTAAGTTAGTGTCAAAGAAGTCCAATAAATTTTATGGTGCTCTAATTAGCACTCTCACAAGCTGTTAACATTTGTACTTGCAGTCAAGTGGCATTCAGAGAAGTGTGAAATTTTTCTGCCTTTGAAAATATTTAGGAAATCAGTTCTCCTGAAATGGAGGGTCCACTTTAAAAGCCTGTAATACATCAATGGAAACTGGAACTGATTCTCAGCAAGGCACTTTGGATATCTACTGTTGAATGAACTAATGAAAAATACTCCCTAAAATGTAACTCTCCCTGTGCACCTACTTCTAATGTAAACTGTTAGTTTATTTGCATTAATGTTTGCAGTCTTTGAAATTATAATGTCAATCACATGCTAATCAGTTGCAATGACAATTATAAATAAATGTAACTTCATTTCCTATGGGTTCATGTCTCTTAGTTGGTTGATCTTTAAGTTCAATATCTTTGACTATCAGTGCCTGTATTTAAAAGTCTTCTCACAGAGAATTTTGGAAGACAAGATGCTGTATTTGATTTTCAATACTATATTCTAAAAACAGGATAGAGAGTTGTTGGGAGAAAACTTAAAAATTTTCAAACTTGATATCTCCTTTACCCAGTTTATGGTTTTTAAGGGATGCTCAAGGGGTGCTCTAGTCTTGATTGAAATTGGACAGCAGGTTCAAAAGTAGCCAGAGGGATATACAACTACACAAAGACTGTGTGATTACATGCACTGTTATCAGCAGAAACAAATGAAAAAAGAATCACAAACTATTCCTTTCAGTATTGTTCAAGGTGATGTGAGAATAACTGGGAATGAGACGATCTATTCTCAAGAGGGGAACTCAGATTGCTAAAAGAGAACACTCTCTTTTGCACACTCAAACATTCTTTATATTTGTTTAGAGGAGGAAAACTTTGGAGGTCAGACCAATGCAATAACATAGATAACAGCAGCACCTGAACTACTCCAACCTTTTTTTTCCCCTCCAACGTAAGAAGGCTGCTAAAACCCACTTCTGTTGTAGGTTTCCTGTCTTATCTGAGCCCCTGACAATATGAACCTTATAAAACCACTTTTGACCACAGCTGTGTTTTAGAAGGAGAAGAGATGAGTAATGAGACAGCATCTCCATCTATCAGCTACTGACCTCCTCTCTTTACTCCGTACTATAGTCACCCATTAGGGCTCCCTCATTTGGTCTGCTAACCACTAAGATCAAAAGCAGCTAAACTGGCCAAGCATTACCTTCAATACTTTAAGTTGAATCACTGCCTAGGCTCCATTGGGTAGATTGAAGATTATGAGAATAGAATTGGAATTGTTCAGCCTGGAGAAGATTTTGGAGTGACCTCCTTGCAGCCTTCCAGTATATGAAGGGAGCATACAAGAGAAATGGAACAAGACTTTTTGCAAGAACATGTAGGGACAGGAGAAGGGGGAATGGATTTAAACTAAAAGAGTGAAGTTTTAGATTAAGTGTTAGAAAGAAATTCCTTGCTGAGAGGATTGTGAAGCACTGGGACAGGTTGGCCAGGAAAGCTGTGGTTGCCCTATGCCTGGGATTGTTTCACGGCCAGGCTGGATGTGGCTATGAGCAAACTGGTCTAGTGGAAGGGGGATTGGAACAAGATGGTTCTTGGGTTCCAACCCAAGACAGTCTATGATTCTATGGTTCTACGATCTGCTTTGAATATAATGGAGATTTAAACACCTGCTACGTATGTTGACAGCTACAATGTAGAATATTTTATTTATTTGTCATAATAAATTAGGGTTTGATTCAGTTCCCTAAACTCAGGTAATAGCGTAGAACACAGGAAAAAAATTCTAATGATATTTGAGTTGTACAAGGCTGTCCAGGATATCTTCATTCAGCTGCATGATGAAGGGGTTTTTTACTCTGTGGTTGAACTCTGTGTTTACCCAGTTGAAGCAGTTGAAGCCTTTGACATATGATATTGCAATTCTGTTTCAGTAAAAAAAATTCCCACCTCAGGCTTATATGAACATCTACCACTGTGCAAATACAGACATGAGTATGGACACCTTGCACATATCCGATGTCCAGCTCTTGACTCTCTTGTCTCAGAGCTCTCACTGTAACACTTCAGAATGTTACCTTACACAGGCTGAGGCTGTGACTTTTGAAGGTGACAAAGTTTGTTGGGGGCATCCATTACTCCAGAATGAAGGGATTGGAGACTTGTCTGTGAAAGATCTTTCCCTTCCCCCTGAAATGTGTGATTTGAACCAAGAACTTCAGATTACTTCTCTTGCACAAGCCTTCACAAGGGTCACAATTAGTTACTAGGTATATGGGTAGTTTTGTGCAATGAGTTTTTTTTAAGTCTCTTTTTCCATGGGTATTTCATCTTGAAGCACAAAGTAAAAATTAAGTGCAGAAAAGGCTTGAATTAAACTATTTTGGTACAGAGCTGATCAGTTTTCCTCCTAGACTATCTCAGCTAGGCTTTTTCTTATTTTGCTTTTATATAGAAAACAATTACCTCACTTTAGATATTGTAATCCAATTGAGACTCTGGATCAGATCCATCTTTCCAAAGAGATATATCTACAGTTCAGGCATTTACATATGAACTAATTTTTTAAAGGATATCCTTATGGTCAATAATAAATAAATGACTGTATGACAGCATGAATAATTTTTTTCTAAAACAAAGATTTCATATCAGTCTGATGAAGTGTCTTTCTCTCTTATTTACTTGACAATCTCAGTTGCAATCTCATCAAAAATAGGTAAGATATAGCTCATTGTTTGGAAATCTTAGGAGGAAGGCAGGTCTTTCTAAGTTCATGAGGGCCAGGACTTAATCCTCTATTCTGTATTCTCAGCAGTTTCCTGAGCTAGAAGGGTTGATTTAAGCAATTCAAAGTATCTAAAAATGTGTGCAACATGGAACTCATAATTTCTTTTGTAATGAAACCTGAACATTAGATCA
The DNA here is from genome assembly GCA_013399195.1 of Dicrurus megarhynchus. Classification (NCBI taxonomy): domain Eukaryota; kingdom Metazoa; phylum Chordata; class Aves; order Passeriformes; family Dicruridae; genus Dicrurus; species Dicrurus megarhynchus. The sequence goes on along the minus strand of VXAD01011634.1, from coordinate 894,955 downwards.
CTTCTTCCCTCCTCTAGGTACTTGTTTTAGAAGATCATTTATCTCTAGATTGAATTTTCTTTCTGCTTAACTTTTAAGGAAATTTTGTAGTGGCATGGCTACAGTGCAAATGGAACAATTTGTCACGTGTGGCTCTGGGATTGGTCTTAGTGGTGACACAGCTGCCCAACTCTTCAAGGTTGATTGAAAGTACATTGACATCAAAAATGTCGCAGTTCAGCTTCAAAAAACCAGTCATTCATGACATTGTAACTGAAACCTCCGGTGGTGAAATAGTGAGAAAAAATTCTGAGGAAACACAGTGTGCCTCAAGAAAATGATGAGATTATTTTCAAATTTAGAGTGAGGGGTAATCAAGAGGCACCTACTCAGGTGTCCTGAGCACATTCTTAAGGTATATGTCATTATACTACCCTGTTTCTGCTATTTTGCACTTTAGTTGTTGTTTTCAGCAAAGAACTTAAAATTTCCTATTTCCTTGACACATGGTCCTTCTAACTCAGATATAAGCAGAATTTCAAGTAGTAGGGGAAGTCAGAACAACTGCTGCTCCTCTTTGGAAACAAGAAACAAATCCCAAACCTCTTCTTTCTGTCCAGAATGACAAAGTCTCAGTGTTTGTAAGAATATATGCCTTGCTATTGCTATTTTAATGTAACAGTGTTTAGCTTCTGATGTAATAGTTTGATAGGATGACCCTCAGGTACTAAAGAATGCTAACATCAATTAATTAGGGATCTAACTATGTTTGTAAATTAAATCAGTTTGACATTGATTTTAGCACCACCCCCCCATCATTTTTTGGAGAGGAGGTTTTTTTTACACTTGTACAAAAAAAAAAGAGAGGCGAAGTCAACTATGACTTTAAATACAATTTTCATCTGTTAAATAGTTGGAAAGATTTTTTAATTAACAGTTGCAGTAGCAATGTAGATTCTGTGACAGTAATTAAATAAAAATACTAGAAGAGGTATGTCACCATGAAAAAGGGAAAAAAAACAGTGAAGGAAGGACAGCAAAATCAAAAAAAGCTGACATCTTTGAGTAACTCCTCCACATGGACTAGAGACAGGGCGATGAATCAACACACCGTTGTCATCTTGGTGGCAGAAGACCTCCCAAAAGGAGTGATTGAGAGAAGCAAACAATACTGACAGAGGTGACAACAATGGAATTCATAGCTTTTGGGCTGAAAGCAACTTAACTTGAAGATTTTCAGAGGCCTAAGGGGCACATGGGCACAGAAATAAACTATAAAGCTCTGCTGCATTCCACATATCTTTTTAATAGAGATATGTTAATTATATCTTGATAACAGAGAAGCTACTCTATTCTATGTACAATTTTTTATCTTTTTAACAGTTTTGACCAAAGATTGGAAGTCAGTGCATGCTCCAGTCCACACCTCAGGCCTCTAGTTATCAGTGGCAGGAAGGAAAAACTTATTTAATTTGCTTACTGTAATAGCAGCAACAGATGGCAACACTTACTGATATAGAATGAAGACAAGAAAACAGGATTAGTTCTGAGATCTGATATCTTTCAGCTCCCCAGGCCTGGCATGAGTTCTAAGGGCCATGGCAAGTAATAAGATACCAGAACTTAAAACTACATTATCCTGATTTATCAGATATTTTCCTCTCAGCATTTTGCTCTGCTTAAGGACCCCTGAAGCAGAGATTATTCCTGTATACACCAACAAAAAGCTTGGGGTCACAGTTTTGAAGCTCTGCATATCTGTTCGTAACTGAGCATCAGACTTAAAACTTTTATTAGTTCCTCACACTTACAGCCTATTGGTGTTTTTTTTCTTGCTACTACACTCTAAGCAGATAAAATGCTTCTGAACCAAGCCATAAGCAATAGCTTTTGAGTGCAAGACTATACCATGAACCATGCAAAAATCCTATAGAGACTGTTCCTGCTGTATGCAATCTGCAAGTGCCCAGACATCCAGTTACAACATTCTCCAAATGCCAGTAGATTGTGCCTGAGGCTGGAAAAGCACATACTTTTTTTAAATTCACATTAGCAGTGACTTCATCATGGAAGAACCTGGAAGGGAACTTTTAACTACCAGTGAAATGACAGCTGGAGACATATAAATAGTTAGAAATCTGGAGGAAAAGAAAAATGCAAATTTACGATTGCTTTTGATTGGTGCAAGTCTACCAAAGCAAAAGGAACACTGTCTTCTTCATGTATGAAATAAACTTGTTTCCAAGTATTTAATACCCTGATCAAAGCAATTACTTGATTGAACTCTAGTAAAAAGAAAACAAAGTCTGTTGAAGAAGACATTAGGTATTTATACTTCACCAATTCAAAAAGGAATCCTAATGGAAATTTGGGGATGTTGCAAAGAACTGTTGCCTGATTAAAAACCTGCTAGACACATAATGTTCTCAGGACACTTTAAAGCATGATAAAAGTTGTTAGGAAATTCACAATATATTGAATCATCTGTAAAGAAATACGGATAAGATTATTGTTTTCATTTTAGTTTTCAGTGTAGGTGTTAACTTCTATGAGTGAATGATGTCTGGCCCTCATTTATATGAAGAATTTTTATGAGTTAAATGAAGTATTAAATTAACTTCTTTTGGAATTATTTAATGCCTTATAATATAAATAAACAACTTGAAAAGAACAGAAATGAAGCTACTTGAATGACTGTAAAAGTCACATGGTTTATTATTAATAATTTCTGAGGAAAGAGCCTTAAAGTGGCCTACGATAAAATTTTTCATGTTTATTTACATATCTCTTCTGTTCTATGTTTTGTTACCATCATTGGATTGCATCTGTGTGTACAATTACATTTGTTCATACAGCTGGCAGATGGTATGCAACAAGAAACTCATCTCATAACACCAAAAGGATGGGAAGAAGATTGATTCTGTGAATTATTATGTATTTATTATGTATTGCATCTTCCTGCCTTTCATTTCCAACTAGATTATGAGGCTGCTTCTATGCATAATATTACTGGCAAAGACGAAGAATCAGTGTTTTCTCTTTGAGGGTTTCCTGATCACATTTACGAAGAAACCTTTTCTTTGTGGTGAACTTACAGTTTCCTAGGCCAAAGTGAAGCTAGTTTACAGATTCATTACTCTCAGGTAGTTTTGCAGACTGAGGTTCCTCTAATTTGTACAGCAGTGATAATCTGGGGTCTTTCATTCTATACATCACTTTTAAATAAAAGGCCTTTTTGAACCACTGCACTTCATCTTTTAACTATACAGAAAATTACATTAGGTGTAGACTAAGTAGAATGAGACTAGGGGAGATATTATTTCCTAAAAAAGTACTCCAATTACTCCCCTAGAAATGGTGGCACATATAAAAAATATAGTTTATTGTTTGTCCTTTGCTGTGAGGTGTAATCTATTCCTCCCATGAGGTACCAAGAGGCAAAAGGAACTGAATCAACCAGAAGATACATATTTGTCAACAAATTGGGAACTGCCTCAGGCAACAGCATGAAGGAATAAGCAGCACAAGCCAAAACAAGAACTAGAAGTATTCAGAAGATTTAGGATTAGAAATAATAATCAAAAAAAGGGGGCATGATAACAGATGGATCTTTCTGGGAATGGAACCCTGTGAGATAAAAACCAGAGTGAGCATGCAGAAAGAAAAGAGACACTTCAGCTTCTAGTTCTGTTGCAGGGCATACACAGGGCTTTGCAGCATAAACTTCATAAACTTGTCCACTGTGACACTTGCTTATGGGAGTTCTAATTTTTTTCTTACTCTCATTTTCAGACAGATATCTTCTGTGTACTTCTTCTTTTCCTCTTTGACCATCCTTTTAGGAGTGTTACTTGCAAGATTCAGTAAGTCAACATGTATCTATTTTTCTGTAGTCACTGCTCGCCACATGGCACATTTTTATCCTCGTTTAGCCAGATGGATCCAAATCTTACTATCACATGATGGTGGTAAACCACGAGCACCTAACAAGCGAAACGTGAGATCTTTGCTGCATGGGGTGGGTATTTTTGTGACAGCCAATTCAGATAAGGTTTCTTAGCCTTAGACTTCACTGCTTCAGTCTCCCAGGCCGCTGTGCTTGAAGACATGGTTCAAGGAGTTCTCATGGTTCTAGAAGTGTCATTAAGCCCCACTGATTTGTATAGCTTTAGAACTAAGCTACCATTAAAGCTGCCTAAAACTCTTCCCCTGTGCAGTTCCAGCAAAGGAGATTAAACTCTGTGTTGGTTCTGCAATGAGTACCATGGCAATGCAAATTCACTTAAACTGCTCTCCACAAACCATGTACTCCATAGGAACCATGAAATATCAATGTGACATATATTAGGGGAAAAAAATAAGTGTTTTTAAAACTTCTGAACTGGCAGAAATTTGTACATCTCCATCTCATATTGTAAAATATTCACTTTTAATACTTTATTATTACCGAGGCTCATAGATTACAAGTGGAATTTTACACAGCCATACTGATGTTAGTCACAAACATGACTTTCATTAATATTTTTTCTCCAGTTAATTATGTACTGAAATTGTATGAAACTGTAAAAGCTTGAGACAAGGTCAATCTAATTTCTTAGTGATGTAGAAAATATTCATTTCTCATAAGGATTCCTGGGTTTGATATCTCAGAGTTTGATCATTCAGCTAATTATGCCATTAATTTACATGCAACAGTTCCTTGTCAAGGCCTGTCTGATGTTAGATTTTTTTCATTGATATTTCTTGTATAACATTTAACCCTACTGAAGCACTATCAAATTTTGGTAACATGTGACAGGGAAAAAAATATATTTTTGTATGAACTAATTTGCATTCTGTGAACTTATATTAATACTTCCTTTTTCTTCCATGTCCACAGATACTACAATAGGTTATTTATAGTATTAAGTAACACTGAAAGCACTCAGCTGTGATCTTTTTGCATGCCTACTATGAGGATTTGAAGTCTTTTATTCCTGTTGTGTTCATAAATGAGATTTTTGAGATAAGATATAAATAATATATTTACTACTGTTACAGTATTAAAAGATGAAATTTAGTTTGGGATATTATATTAAAACACTGGTGGAAACCTTTGCTGGAACAGCTGCCAGTGGCCCTTCTTAATTCTTTCATGAAATATAGGGGGATGAGAGGGGAAAGGAAAGAATTAAGTTAAATATTTTCAATTTAAAGAAAATACTTTTTTTTTGAGGGTGGGGATTAAGTGTTGTTATATAATATATATTATATAATTACTCACTTCCCTTTTAGCAGGAAAAAAATTGATTCTTTTGTCCAGTAGTTTTGATTTCATATTGACCCTCTTTTATTGGGATGAAGACAGACCCAATCTTGTTCTACTGTTGAACCTCTAAAAGAAAGCAGAATTATCTTTAATAAAACACCAGCAAAAATCATATAAGAGACAGAAAATGGAAATGTTTATTTTTTATTTGAACCTTACTGATGGATATTAGTGTCACAGCATAAGGTCTTAGCAGCCAGTCTAAAGCTGAAAAAACTTCTTCCAGTGTCAATCTATTTAAATCATTGCTTTGTATTTGGTCTTCTAGTCATACATTCCCATCAGTAATAGAAGAAATGGAATTGACTTGGCAGTCTTAGCTATGCTATTAGGCAGGAATAAGAAAGAAAAAGACTAGGAAAGGAGAAGAATAAGCTCAGTGGAGAATGATGCACTGGTGAAGGGAAAACAGCAGAGCACTGAGCATGATATCCTAAATAAAATTTACGATTTAGCCAAAGCTATTTTCTACCCTCTAAAAAAACATGTTGTGTAATAAGACTAGAAGAGGGAGTAGAGAGCTAATTATTTTTAAGTTGTTTTTTAAAGATTAAACATTTAGTCTCCTTGTTATTCAGAGAACAAACTTCAAATCTCAAAACTCACTAGTAAAAAAGGGAGTTTAACCCTGATTATGGGGCAGGTCACACATCTGATGCCTCAGTCCCATGGGCAATGGTGATGTCCCTCCTGAAGCCGCCTAACGCCAGGAGTGAAGACAGAGAGGTCTGTGACATCAGACTTCTGATGAGCTGTGAGGGAACCTGAAGCTCCTGGTTCCTTCCTAGTGAACCAGGCAGGCAGCCAAATGGAGATCAACTTAGCAGCACCGCTCTCCCTTCAGTGTCTTGGACAGGCTGCTTGAGAAAAGTGAATGAGATGAAGAAATTTGGGTAAGATCTGATGCATATGTTTGATGTGAACACAATTGGAAGATGATCAAAATTAAACTATCTCTGGTTTTGATTTTGAAGGTGACAACAACAACAAAAAAGGGTAGATTTTCATTGTTAATTTCAACAGCGGTGATGAAGCTGCCTAATGTAAGAATAAATACTAAACCTGAAGCGTGAGGTACTGCAGCAGAAAAGCAGAAGTGTCCCAGATCTCAGTTCCTAACATTGCCTTCTTCTTCAGATTAACAAAAATGGGCATATCTAGGCTTTTATAACCAAACATATGTACTGTTTATTGTTATTAATTATTCTTATTTTTAAAACTTCCAGGAGGTGTGGAAACCCAAAATGTTCCAAAATTTTAATTGTTCATTCTATCATAGAGGAATAATTACTGAAATAAATGACACTGAAATGACAGTAGAAAGTCAGACATTCCTAAAAATATTCTCCAAGTAACTAGCTGTTTAGCAATTATGATAAGCACTATCATGTGATGATGCACAAGGGCATTGGATAAGTGGGACAAAATATTTCTTAAAGAATGAAACACTCTTTCTGGGAGAAAGACTCAGCACAACCTGGGTATGAATAATAATTGACAGAATTGCTCCTAAAAAGGCTGGAGAGGAAGGATGATGCTGATTATTCAGAGCTCTGAAATTTTAATCCTACGTATCTCATGCAGTGGATGCTCTAGCTGGTGAGATTCACCCCTCTATCTTTAAACAAATTATCTTTAAAAGTTCATCTTTACACTTAGTGCATGTAAATGAGAAGCCTATATAGCTTTGATTCCTGCTATAGCCAAGAGAGAAGCATGTTATATCCAAAAAAGCAGTTCATATCTTTGGTAAGATAACAGCCCCTGGAGATACCTTCTATCTGCACTGCCTGCAGAAGAGACCTGGAGCAATGGTGTTTTTGAAAGTGGTGGCTTGATTAAATGACCAACCTTAGCTGGCATGAGCATGTTTCTGCAAATATGGGTGTGTAACCCTGAGCTGGCTGAAACAAAAACAAACACAGTCACCCCCCATCCCTCCTTCCATGCATATTTCTCACCATAATTTTGTTGGGAGGTTATTCCATACTTATGTTAAGATGTTGCTTCATACGTAGATATCCTGCTTTTGGGACAGGGAACTGACATTTCCTAAAATTTTCCATCATAATGAACTGGCTTAGTCAAAGCAGCCTTCAATAACTGTTAGTCATCATTCTTTGTTCCACATGTGAACAAGTGATGAGGATATATCCAAAGAGGAATCAGTGTTTGGAGCAGCAGTCAACTCCTCATATCTTAGAAGTTCAATCCCTGTGGTATAGGAGCAGTGCAGTGAGTTCAGCTGGCTGCCAGCTTAGTTCAGCTTTAAAGATCTTTAGAGATTCTTCCTTTCCTATTTGAGTGAGTGCGTGTGAGTGAGTGTGATTTTTTCATACTGATCACCTATATTTCTGAAAATGTTTAATATAAGATTTTGATTCATTCCCTAGGTTTGATAGTTTTGAAAAAAGGGAACGTAAGCAGAACTGAATCTCTGATGAATTGCTGTCTGGACCTTTTTATTTTTTAGCTAAATTTGTGGTGCAAACAGTTGAAAACAGTAACAATATAGATCAGTTCCATGCTTGATCAGGCAGAAATCAACATTTTTTAAGCAGGCTTCTGTTCTGCACCAGGGAAGGAGGTAGGGTGAGAGAGATGATGCAGGGTAGTCTCTGGATCACAATAAGAAAGGGCCCAACAAGAAATAGCTTAATAAAAGAGTTGTTTTAATAAGATAGACTAAAAAGAGGAATACAGATAGCAAGTAAATTTGCTGTCCCTTAAGATTCTGGGTACCCTGCACTCATGCAGTGTCAAAAGGCCTCCGGGTCGATTTTCCCACAGCACATTGTGCAGTTGCCTTCTGTGGCAGAAGCTTCCCATTTCTGGTCCTTTGAGCTACTTATGAATGTTATGTTATATTATAGTTATGATATAACATAGTTATGATATAATATAGAATATTATAGTTATGAATGGATGATGTGGGTTTAAATAAGTCCCTGCCTTTTGCCCAGGCCTCTGGCAGCAGGCAGTCATGTTATTGAAGTGGCCAGCACCCCAAGACCCACTCTCATTCCTAAGTTCTTTAATAATGGCTGATTTGGTGTATTATAGAATGAATTATTTATTAATAGACACAAAACTAACAGACATAAGACTTAAAACAGACTATTACTACACAGGAATAAGACAAAAGGGCAATACTAGTATTATACACGTGAGGTAAAAGGTACCATTAAATTTACAGCTAGCTAAGAAATAATGTAACTTAGGAGCCAATATTTCTTACCACTGAATAGTTGAAGGGGCACACACTGAATTTCTTGCCCTCAATTTCCGGAAAAGTAACCATGAAGTTGCGTCCAGACTGCGGGAAGAAATCTTCTCGCACATTCCCAAGGAGTGTGTAAGAGACTTCTGCCTCTGTGATAATTCGTGTGAACCTTTATAAACATAAGAACCATGTTTTTGGCCACTGATGTTTATTTTCTTTTATCTCTTTCCACATCTGCTCTCATACCAAGATGTGTACTCAGGGCTGAGGAGTAGACTCTCAGACACCTGGAGTTGACACCTTGCTGGGCTCTCTGACCCCTTGCTGGGCTCTCTGACTCCTTGCTGGGTTATTAATCTGGCCTGAGTTATCTCTTCCAAATGCCCCAGCCATGAGAGAGGGGGGAGACCCTGTCACAGCTATTATATAGTTTTCTTACAGGAAAACAACTCTGTTCATTAAAGACAGTTGAATGAGAACTTGATTCACTTTTAGACAAGGGCAAACAGAGGTAGCAGAACCACAGGTGCCAAGTGGAAGCTGCCTGCAGCTTCCTCTGTTGCAATGAGTTGGCTCTTGTGTCCAAGGGGTTTGTGCAGCACAGCAGGTCCTGAAGGTCATGCTGAATATGCAGCACAGTGCAGCTCAGCACACACGCGGCCCTACTAAGGTTCACTGTCGTATGGATCACTCACACCTTGATATTCACTGCTGTCCTCATCAGGATCACTACATTTCACCCCTTGATACACCTACAGTTCACCTTTCTCCAAGATATTTTAAATTACAGGTTATATTAGTAAACTGTTTGTCTAAGAGAAAGTTTATTGACAGGTTGGACTGTTATTTCTGTAATGAAATCCCTGTACATGCAGCACAGCCTGGCATGGGGCACTCCAGGAGGTTCTCATACAGGGGCTACTAATAACAACTTAACGGATTTCTCAAGCCGTAAGAAGGCTCAATAAAGCAGACCTAACCTGCTCAAAACAATTCCCTCTTCCTCAAATACAATATCTTCTCTGAAGCTCCCAATATAGATTCTAACTTTATGTAGACAGAGTCATTGAATCTTAATTTTCTGCAAAATAATTTCATGGTAAAACAACTATGATCAGAATAATCCCATCTCACATAGCCTCTGTGGTCATGAAAGGCCTGGAATCCAGCAGAACCAATGTGAGCCACAGCAAGGTAGGGTGAACAACATGGTGCCAATGATCCATAACCACTATGTAGCACCAAAATGTAACATTTATTCTACTGCGTTAGTGACAGGGGAAAAGCTACAGAACACGGATCTTCAACTATATGTATCAGCTGGCTGATCTCTTCAGTCTTTCAGGAGTGCATAAAATCCTAGGTAGCTATGGCAACCTCAAAACTGCCTAGGTCAGGATTGAGGAGTGGGAGTCTAAATGTCTTGAGCATTTCCAGAAGAAGGAAGTGTCAGCAGAATGAAACATAAAATCCACACCATCATTACCGGATATAGTAGAAAATAGAAAAGAATTGCTTTGGAAACTAAAATAGGGAATTTGATGTTGCCAATAACTCAGTCTAAAAGCTTTATGAGAATGGATGCTCTGAAAAGCCACCACCTTTTTCAGTCTACACACTTAATTTATTTTCTGTTTTGCGATCTTCTCCCTGTTCTTGGAAGTGTTGTGCCATTAGGAGCACAACCAGCTTGTTGGAGCTCCTGGAATGAATATTTTACTATTCATTGGGAGTTTTCTTTGATCTACACAACCTTTGAGAGATAAGAGAGGGTAGTTCCTTAATGACATTAATCTCATCAGCCTTAAATTCCTCCTCACTGGCCCTATGGACTTGTTCTTATTTTCAGTTTAAGTAACTAGTAACTAGTAACTTCCATCATGAGTAGTATCTTTGACCCCCGAACTTTGCTAATAGTCATGAATGTCTGGGAGGTGAGGGAAGACAGCGGCAAAATGTCTCTCAGTGTTTTCTCTCCTTTGTCACTACGGGACTTGACCCACTCAGGAACAACTATCATCAGCATTTTCTTAGATCATTTTGCTGCTGATGTAACTATTTAGGTAGCTTTCATGTTGTACTTGATCTGACTCAACCTTTGACTGCATCTAACCTTTCTTTCCTAATTTCATCCTTGCATGTCCAGGTGTTTCTCTTGGATAGCCCCTCCTCACTTTCACTTTGCAAATACTTAATTGAATTTGTGCTTAATCTGCTTTCTACTCTATTTTCTGCAACCAAAACAAACCGTTCTTGTTCTATCAGGAGGCTGCCCCTGAAGAATACCCTGGCTCACCTGGGCTCCCTCAGAGCCAGCTTCCATGGGATGCTGTCCGTTAGAATCCTGAAAAGAAAAGTCTGTTTTCCTGCAGTTCAAGTCCTATAACTTGCCTTCTTTAAGGATCTGGAACCTCCATCACTGCAGTCACTACTAGTCACTGCAATCAAACCTGTCATTGACTATCACACTCCAGCCAGTTCTTATCTGCAAATTACAGCTCCAGCTAAGCATATCCCCTGGGCTCAGAAGCGATTGCCCACTATGCTGTGTCCCTTACCACCCTCCTAAAAATCTTGAGCAGTTCTTTTCCCATTCCATATCAGATCCCCGTGTATTTAAACTACTCCTTTTTGTAGAGAACACCCCCATCTTCTTGACTATCTTGCCTGTCTTTTCCTAAGATTCTGCATCCATGGAAACACTCTAGCCATACAAACTATTCCACCCCATTTGTATAATCTCAATGGTGTCAGGTGTGTGACTGCACATTAAGATACAGTTCCTTCCATGTGTTTTCCAGGCTGCATTCATTTGTATATAGGCTGCTTAAATGGATCTTCTATTTCATCACTTTCTCCAGGAAACTGAAAGCCTCCTCCTTTGCCATGCACTGTCTGTGTTTCTACATTATTTCGTCTTTCTCTATTTTTCTTTGATCTTTGGCCTTTATCCCCTGCAAAACCTAATCTAAAGCTTTCCTGAAGCCTGGGAAACCTTGCTTGCAAAGAGGCTCCAGGTCCACTTTGTCATCTAAATCATGTCTCTCACCAGCAGTTGGTCTCTGGATCATGGTAACTAAACGCTTGCTGGTGGAAGCAGCCCTGCGGCAGGTGTTTATCTGCAGTGTGCCTCTGCTCCTGCCCTAGCCCATCTGCTTGACTGAGAGGAGGATGGGGAAGGACCATAGCTGGACTCCTGTTCCTTTCAACCTAGCTGCCAGAGTCATTCTGGATCCACTCAATGCTCCCTGAATGTGCAGAGTCATTGGTGCACTCACAGAGTAAAAACCAGAGGTCATAAGGTGCTGGCTGGAACAGCCATGGCACTCTCTCCATGATGCCCTTGATTGCAGACAAACAGCAATGGAAATAGTACAAATCACATTACAGTAACCAAAAAACCTGCAGAAATAGGTGTCTTCAGACTATAGTGTGAATTTCTATTTTCTATTGTTGAAAAATTGTCGAATTGATGATTAACAAATGGTAAGAAAACAGTAAGAATAAAAATGCAAGCAAGCAGAAAATCCCTAAAAACTATCATTCCATAACCAGAACAAAAGACATTCATCTATGCAGAAAAAATTGTAGAACCAGGACCACTGCTGTGCAAATAATGTTCTGTTTTATTGACAAAATTAATAAACAGTGCACATTTAAAATTCAAGCTGGTATAAGTGTATTTTGTTTCTCGTCCAAACAGTCTTTCCCGATAGGAATCCCTCCTCTGCAAAACAAATCAAATCAAAACAAAGCAATGAACAAAATCCAACAGCATTTGGGAAAAAAAAAATTTCTTGTTATTTTTGTTCAACTCTACAAAAGAATTTTATACATTTAAAAGAACTTCATCCAAATCAGCATGTTTCATATGGAAATTGTAGGAACAAAGTACTTTTGCTTTTTCCAGTGCTTTTTTCCTAATTTTTCTTTATCAAAACTATCCTTTAGTTTTGTATGAATTTGTGAAGCATTTCATTAAATCTCAAAAGTGTGTTAGTGGAAAAAATATTTATTGAAAACTGGCTTAGCTTCCCTCACGACAATGATGGCATACAAGTTACATCACTGACAGTCATTAAAAGACCCATCCCCAAGAAATTGAGCATTAAATCTGGATATTTGAATTTTAACTGGAATGTGTTAATGGCAACTTGAGACAGTGGTCAGCGTTGACATTTTAGAGTGGTTTTGGACTGAAATGTGTTGTATAATGCTGGATGTAAGAGTCTCTCAAGAAATGATAGAGAGCCAAACCAACTCAAAGGAATGGTTTTGCAGACCCCAACACACAAATGAAGCATTAGGAACAAAAAGCTAATTTAAAAATAGATCCGGGCTGATCATTGGTCATATCATGGTCCTCGTCATACAACAAGGGTGGTAAAACACTGGCACAGGTCTCCCACAGAAGTTACAGATGCCCCATCCTGGGAAACATTCAAGGTCAAGTTGGATGAGTCTCTGAGCAACCTGTTAAATGTATCCCTGCTCACTGCCGGGCATTGGACAAGATGACCTTTAATTTTTCCTTCCAACCCAAATGGTTCTATAATTCTGTTTATGCGTTTCAGTGTAGAAGAGAGGAGAGAGCGTGGATCCATCTGTGCTTATATCTGTTTAGTCTGGATCCTGTCAAATAGGTTTTATGCCCAGTAAGTAATCCAAGATGGGCTACTGCCACTGGCAGTGCAAATAAAATCTGTGATCCGATATTCCAGATAAAAGCAGTTACAAAATTAGTATAATCTGAAAAGCTATTTTTATTTTTGATTATGCTTCTTTACAAACATAAAGACACATGTTTTCAGAGACACAAATATAAATATATAAATAAATTACATCTGTTTTTATGTATTTATGTATACGTACACATATATATATATAAAAGTTCTGTTCATAAAAAACTTTTCTGGCTAGTCTTAAATATCAAATAAAGGAGATTTCTGATTTTTTGTTTTGGAGTTTGATGTTTGTTTTGCTTTGTTTTCCCTGTAACTTGAAAAATAAATTATTCAAAAAATATCTAAGGGAGGCATTTAGCTGATTTTAACGGCCAGGTTGTTAAGAATTAGATTAAATTGTTTATTAAACTTTTAAGATAGTAGAACTTAGTATAATGTGTATGCTATATACTTTGTATTGCATAGTAGAATTTAGTATAATGTGTATGTTATACAATTTGTATTGTCACATTTTTGTATTGCCATATCTTTGAGAAGAGGCTTTTGTCACATTTAGTGGTTATTGCAGCTTTGACCACTTTTGTGGTTATTCTGCTGAGAGGCCTTGTTAGCAGAACAGGAAATATATGCAATGTACTGCCAAGTATGATTATGCAACATGTATGAATGTGCACAATACTTACCGCACCATATATGGGAAGAAACTAAGGGGTCAAGGAGAGTACACTTGAGGAAGACTCCGTGCTTCATCTCGTACGACCACCAAGAGGCAGAAAAGACCCCTTAGCAACAGAAGACACATGCGCAGAGTAACCCACTTTCGCAACACGGAAGAACAGCGTTAAGACCACGAATGCGGAAGACTGAGCGTATAAAAGGACTAAGGGATGATGAAAAGGTGTGGCAGTGGTGGAGCGCAGACTCCCCTGTCACCCAGCGCTGCTTTTGCTCACTTTCTACTTGCTGTAATTAATAAAATTTTAATTAATCTTGACATTTGGTTTGTCAATTTATAACAAGGTGATTTAAACATGTGTTTTTCACAACTTGCAAAGGCCTGGTTGTAGCATTAAAAATACCAGCTTACCTTGTATTTCAACATCTCCTTCTGTGCCTGGGGGGCGTGGTGGTCTGTGCATCCGGATAGCACTAGGAGTCGTGTTTAGGCTGCTTGCTATAAATTTGGTGCTGTAACTGTGGTGAGAGGTTCTGGCTGCCTTTTAGGCAGATCTCCCTCTGTGCTCTTTACATGTGGTGGAAAATATGTTTAAATTGGGCAGACTGTTGATAACGAGGCTTATCTATGGTAGTAAATTAAGCAGTGGGTGGCCTGCTCTTGTCCTTGAGATCAGGCGGCGCAATCTGGCCCCTTCAGTATTTCCTATGCTCTTAAACATCAAACCAGGATTGTCACGACCATATTGTGACTGCATATTGGGAGCTTTGGGAACTTTGTCTGCCCCATGCTAGACCTTGGGAGTAGTCTGAAATGAGAGTGCTAGTGGATATTGGCTGAAACCATGCCAAGTACTCTTCTGCCTGTTTGTAAGAGTAAATAATAGTGTTGGAGCTCAGGAACATTCCCAGGCATGGTTCAATTTATGTAACCTATCCACATTTGATAAGTCAGATGTCATGACTCCTCTTCAATGACTTTAAATGTCAGGCGGTATTAAATAGTAGGCAATCTAAATTACCTATAACTCTTTGGCTTTAAGAACTATCATAATTAAAATGTCTAGGTAGCTGCTATAATAGATAGCATGAGTATATCCTTATGTGGCTTCCTGGTGAGTGCCTGGGAAGTGTACATTTCCACACTGCTACTCTGAGCACTCAGCAAATCACTGGAGATGGGGAGGGCCAGATGCCCATCTGCCTGAGAAAGCTTATTAGGGCAAGATTCACTCTTCTTGTTAAGCAAGGAGCAGGTAGAGTTGATGCACACCTGTGGATCTCAGGGTATCTGTCCACTACTCTCAGGGTCTTTTGAATAGCTGTTTCCTCATATAATGCCTTGGAGGAATGGTAATCTCATACTCTCCAACATTATGAATGCAGGAGGGGAATTACTCCTGTGTGGAATATGGGGTTATATTTGTTAAACTGGCTGAGGCTTACGCTCACCAGAAGGCCGGCCCTGTGGGAGAGGCCCAGCTGCGGCCTGCACGGTTGGAAGTCGGGGGGTGGTGAGAGGCAGCTGTGAGTGAGGAGAGAGTCGGTTGAGTGACAGTTGGAAGTGAGACTGTGATTGGCTGGAGGAACACGTGGACAGCAAATGAGCAGGAAGCTGATTGGGTGATAGGACGCGTGGACAGCAGCACCGCAGCTGTGCCAGCCAATGGGCGCCCTTCTGCTGTTAAGTTCGGTTCGGTTTCGGTTGTGTTCGGTTGAGATTAAGGGTATAAAGAGGGGGCGACTTTTGGCACTAAACAGATCTTCGGACGCACAAGGGTTTGTTGTCTTTGTTCCCCATTGCCCCATTGGGCAGCTCAGGGCGACTAAAATTTTCATATGGAAACATATCTTACCAGAAAATCCACAATGAAGTGTGGCTTCTCCAGTTAAAAGAGAGCTACCGCAGCTATGAATGTGAACAACAAACCTTTATTCCAAATACTGATGCCACTGTTCCGTGCAGAGATAGGGGTGTTGCAGTCTTCCTATGCTTTTCCATTTGAGTCCTGTTTAATCCTTCATGCTGGCTAGTAGAGGATACCTTAAGCAGTCCCCTAATGATCAGCTGACTGATTGCATGACTGATGATTAGCAAACAGAAGCATATTTTTCCTGCTCTTTCAGAGAAAAAAGAAAAAGGCAAACCCCCAAACACCACCATGCTGTTTTTTTTCAAAACAAAACAGCAGTGAAAAACAATGCCAGTAATTTAATTATCTTTTAGCCTGTCAGCTTTAGTTGTATTTAAAAATTACCAAATGAGGGTTTTACATTAAGCCTGCCAAAACAGGAACAGCAACTAGCAGATGTGCTTTACTTTTCTTGGGTTCATCACCAGTGAGGTGCAGCTGCTGATTTGACTTTCTCTTTTGTGGCTTGCTTTGAAATGTTGTCCTTTATTTATCACTATACACTAGTTTTATTACCTTGTTTTTTCTCAAACCTAACATTTTTTTTGACAACATCATGCTGATGAGTTGCAAGAAGGATGCTCTGTAGATCTTGTGGTACATTAAAATTGTGCTAGTGGCAAAGAGAACAGGTTTAGGCAATATAGATATGTCTACAGCATGCAGCAGAGTGATGCTCATTTTTAATTAATGGGACACTTCTCAATGAAAAGATGGCAGTTGTTTTATAACCAAGGCAGGAATATCTGCTGGAACATAGTGAGTGTGTTTGTTCACCTTGGAAGAGAAATTGGATTACTGCATTTGTTTTATTTAAACTGTATTTAGGAGTATAAAGTGATGGCAGCACTGGGAAAGAGATTTGGCTGGCAAGATTATTAAAGTGAACATACCTCAGCTTGACATTATTCATATTTGAATAGAGTAGATTAGACACAGAATTTTCACTGTTCTACCTCTTAACACATCTGGTAATTACAACAGTATAAAATACAGAAGTGATTTTTTTGTCCAGGAACACAGAGGAGTGTGAAAACATGCTGGAGGACAATTACTTAAGGAATAAATAATACTGGAGAACTTTTGCAAAGAACTCAAAAGGTTGGGGGTTTTTTTTGTTTGTTTTTTTGGGGGGTTTTTTTGTTCTGTGGATTTTTTTAAAATGCTGTCAAAGATTTAAACTGCACACAGAAGATCTTCAGACTAAACTAGGTATTTTTATCTGGAAAGAAGAACATTTTGTGGGTAATGAAAGCAGTAATTACAATTAGCTTACATGCTGCCATCCAAAGGGGTAGAATTGTTATTTCATTTTGCATCCTTAGCAGAAATGTACTAACTTAATTCTCAGCCAGAAAATGTTAGTCTCATGCTGAGAACTAAGTATGAAATTGAACGGTGGTCACAGCTTTGAGTTAGAGAGTGGGTGGCAGGAGTGAACAAGGGGAGTCTGAGGGAGCTAGGAGCAGGGAGGAAGGACAAAATAGTTGGTACAAGTATTGAGCATATTCCTCCTCTCTTCTTCTATACACGCTGTCTGACCCTGTCTGTGGTGTAGGAGCAGTGCTACAATTTTTCTGGGCCACCTGAACCAGTGTCTCACCAGCCTCATAGTAGAGATTTTCTTCCTAAAATCTAGTCTAAATCTCCCGTCTTTCAATTTAAAGCTATTCCCCCTTGTTCTATCACTCCACAACCTTGTAAAAAGTTACTCTCCAGTTCTCTTTGAGGCCTCCTTTAGGTACTGGAAGGTGCTCTACAGTCATGCTGGAGCTTTCTTTTCTCCAGGCTGAACAACCCAAGCTCCCTCAGCCTGTCTCCATGGGATAGATGTTCCAGCCCTCTGATCATCTTCATGGCCTCCTCTGGATTTGCTTCAGCAGGTCCATGTCCTTCTTATGTTGGAGGCTCCAGAGCTGTACAGGTGCTACAGTAGAATATTGTGATAGTATTTTGCATTTGGCATTGACCCAAGAAATAACCTATGAAAGATGAAAAAGACAACCGATCACAGTGTGTCTTCAGTGTTGCTTCCTCTGTACTGTTTGCTTACTCCAGTCCACTTTATCGAATCTAAATAACACATTTTTCTAGTTCTGTTCCTCCAAGGTTAGTCTCAAATCTCCATGATTTTTAGAACTTAACCATGAAATTTAAATTTTCTTTTGTTTTAACAAAGAACTGGTCTTTATTACATGTCATTGCCTCATATGAAGACTTTAAATATAATTATCACAGCAAATACAGATAACTGCAAATTTTAAAGCCAGATGTTGCGAATTCATGCTCATAAAAGTAGTCTTTTATAAACTGTTTCAATGGCAATATTCACCTCATTAAGAAACACAGCATGGGTATGAGATCTGAATATTTCTGTGTTCAATTTTTAAAGTACTGGAATCTAGTAGAAAACAGTCTTAAATGTACTGCAGAAGATGCCTTCTAACAGCACAGAAGAATTATCTCTAGAACAACCTCACTGAACCTTAACACTTTAAGTGAACAACAGAAAATGCAGCTGTGGGAGGGGTGGGAAAAGGGAGGGTGCAATGCCTAACTCTTGCTGCTTTTAGACAAAGAAACCCCCACAGGCTCTTCCTTTAGCTGTACCTTTTAATGTATGAACCTGCTGGTACTATTTCACATTCTGACCCACTTTCTCATAGGTGTTCAACCTGGGACTAGTTGGAACCAATTTTAGATTGTCTCATACCGCTTTCTTCAATAGTTCCTAATGACTACCTACCGTAACTTATTATAGTAACTACTGTGAATTCCTGTTTCAGATGTCTAGCTCCACACTCATCAGGCAGAAAATGCAGACACTTATCAATGGCTCATTTCAGGACTACAGGATAAGTTTCCATCATCGCAATTATTGTTTTTACACTGAAAATCCTCTTTGGATCACCAAGATTTGAATTTGTCTTATTTATCTTTATTGCATTGAAGTTTTATTCTACTGTGGATATAATTGATTGTGAAAATACATATTTTTCAGTTGTGTTGCATGATGGCAACACTGCTTGGAAGAGGGAAACATACAAGAACATCTACCATATATAGCAATAGATTTCTTAACTTATATTAAATACTACAGCATTAATTAGTTAGTCTAAGTGTAGTATTGTCACTTAATAACTTAGTGGGCCTTTTTGGTTGCATTTTCTACCTATTGAAATATGACCAGCAGATTTCAGTTTTGCCATAAATAATTTGTGAATAGAATTAGATATGCAGTAGATGTATACACCTAGAAACTATGAGGCTTCATCGTAGTTATTTATTATGGCTACTCAGTACTGAATCTTTAATTTTTGACATGAGCTAGAATGATTTTGACTGTATCTTGATATTTCACATAAAAGCTAGGTGAGATTAAGATTTAAAGCTTAATCCCTCAAAACAGTACATGCCAATTATCATCCTCAAAAAAATATAGTTAAGGGAAGAATTAGGAAAAAGGATGGCAAAAGCTGCAAACATTGACATCTGAAAAATAAAAATAATCTGATTTTTCTTTTTCTTTTCTTTCTTTTTTTTTTTTTTTTTTTTAATAAAAAGTACAACACTAGCACTAAGAGCTAACATTTTCACTTGGTCATCACTCTCAGAGAACTGTTTTTTCTCTCTGGATGGACCGTAGTAAAATCCATGGCAATTTTATTTTGACATAGATGTATGCAGTAGAGCAGGAAAAGTGGTTAAGCAGGAAATTAGTTGGCTTGTTTTGTTGCTTCTGTGCAGAACCTTGGTCAGTGTTTCCATTCAACATGTCATTCAGGGCATTCTTTAAAAAACACCATCACTCTTAAGTTTACACAATTCATTCTTGGAAAGCACATGTGCCTCAAGAGTTTGAATGGCGGGTTGAGAAAAGAAAGGGCTTGAACCGATCTCAACTACGTGCTTTAAAATCTAGTTGTCTGATTTTGCAGAACATCTCCCAAAAAGAGGCATATTTATGGGCAGTAAGAGATTTACATGCAGTGCAGATAGGTCAGTCACAATCCATGCTAATTTCTCAAATATTTATCTTTTACAATACCGGCCTTTGGTTTGCACCTTGAACTGTTTCCTCATTTTTCTTTATACCTTTCCTAGCTTTCCTCCTCACCTGAGGCTCCAGTGACACATAGAAACTCTTAATGACCTCTCTCCAAGCCATGGCCCACCTAGTCACCCATGTGTGACCTGCCTCTGCTGCTTTGACTGCTGGTGCCTCTGAGCAGATCGTCACCACTGGGTGCAATTCGCCCACCAGGCTGGTCCTAGGGAACAAAATGCAGGAATCAAGGCAATTTCTCCCTACCACAGACACAATCCTAGACCTCTTGTCATTCCTATCCAAGCAATGCTACCACTAGCCTACTCTGGTCTCCATTGCCTTCATCCATTTAACCTTTAACTATTTTGATCGCAAATGCAAAACATAGCACAGTACAGGATACTATGAGGAAAATAAAATCTATTGCAGCCAAAACCAATACATAAACACGCCTTTCTACCCCTCTGCATTTCTCCTGAAGCTTTATGTAAAGGAATTTGGATATAAACTCATGTGAATAGGCCTGAGAAGGTTTTCCACCATTTTTTCCTAACTAGTATTTACCACACACTTGATATAAATTAGCTTGGGGATAATTTTTCAACATAAAAAGAAAAGTTCCTGAACCTGGATGAAGAAGAAAAACAAAAAGAAGAAGAAAAACAAAAAGAAAACCAAAAAAAACCAAAGCAAGCATGAGGTGCACTGAACAGGAATACTTTTTATACCGTAAAGTGGAGTTTTTCTAAATAGCACAACTGCAATGTGGCATACACTACAGATGGATAACATCACAACAGGAGCACACTTTTATAACTGGCAAACAGGTGTCTGGGTTTATTTAACAATCTAACTAGCATAAACCAGATTTTTATTTATGATTGGAATAGTTGGCACATACGATATTGTTTCAAGGACTCAGGGAAGGCAAATCTCTGTGAAACATTTGCAGATTGATTTAAGGTGTTCCTGCAGATATGGTTTCACCTTTCAGAAATTTTCAAAAGGGCTATTTTCATCTCCTGTTTGAGTATACAGCATCCATTCACTCCCTATAGTCACACCCTAAGCCTATGATATTTGCATCCCTGAGATATGAACAGGATTTGCCCTTTCGCATGTGTAAATATGTGTATGCGTGAGAGAAAGTTTTTGTTTGTTTTTTTTAATATAATATGAAGCTAATTTTTGTTTGTGTACAAACCATATTCAGTACTCACACAGGTAATTCTGCTCTCCAGGTAAGCCTTTCATGATTATATGCTACAGTGCTGTTAGACGTGTACACAGCTGGTTCCTGTGCCAGGATGACCAACTGAGAGGGTTTACACATATCTTGAGCAACTCTATTAATGAGTGTTGAGACTTGAACATGATGGAGATGATAAGGCTCAGGACACTAGCCACTGTTCATGCAAGTACTTAAAAATGTTATTCACTGAAGGGAAGGCTACGTACAGAGTAACAAGCTGAGCAGGAGCAGGTATAGTTTCGCCAACTGGCCAGCAGTAGTCTGCAAGGAATAATTGTTAACATGGTTCCTTTTATGGCTTTGTCTCATGCCAAAGATCACTCTTCCAAGCATTGCCTAATTTTGGTTAGCATTAGCCAGGCATAGGTTCAGTAGGAAATACAGAAAAGCTACTCTACTTTGAGCAGGTAGAAAAGAGAGTTCAATAGTCTGTGTGCTGCTCCCAGCCAGAAACCCAGCTGAGTGTACAGATGGAGACCAAAGTCTCATACTTCTAAGTTAATTTGAGTGTTGCATTGGGTACCTGAATGGACAAAGAAGTGCCTCAGCTCTCCTACAGCTCTGATCATAAGTGCAAAATCAGGCAGAAAAATGCTGGTAACTACTAACCTCATGGACATGCAGTCATATGGAAAAAGACAAATGATGGCTAATTGCTGAAAACAGATACACTTAGATACCATGTGAGAATGTTTAGAGCCACTGGAGCAAGTCATTAATATTAAAGGTAGGTTTTTTACTTCTTAGTGTCTCCAGATGAAGACATTTATGAAAAAGCCGTGTTAGTCGAAAAGAAAATATGGGGCTGAGAACAAAAAATAACGGGTTGAAAATGAAGGATCTGTGGTGCACAGGGTCTAAGACTACAGGTCTGAGTAGTGTTTTAAATAAACCTTATAAATACAGTAGTGAAAAAACCACCATTATTATTCTTAATTTACCCATGGGGAAAACAAGCTGTGTTAATGTTGTGTATCTGACATGGCACAGGTCAATAGCAGAGTTTGAAATTACGTGAAGGGGTCTCTGAAACCTAGTTGCAGGCACCCTGTTCCAACATTCATTGTCTGTCCTACCAGAACAGAGCTGCAAGACACAAGCAACTTGTGAGTTAAAGACATTTTGATTTATTCCAATAAAAAAAGGGATTTTCCCCCATGCACTTCCTGAAGATTATAGACTGTGTAATTCCCTTTAACAGTGCATAGGTTCATGAATGATTAATGATGCTTTAGGTAAAAAATCACTGAATAGTGGTATATTGCAAGTTTTACAGTGTGATCTGTTACCATCAAATGTATCTTTTGGTGTTTTATTTGTTGGATATACTGTTCTGTGAACTGGATAATCCTTCCAATTTTCCCCCTTTCTCAAAATAACCAGTTAGGTGGGAGTGAGAACAAAATTTCACTGCATAAAGTGGGTATTGTTGTTAAGCATCTTGTTCCTTCTTTGTATGCTTGGTAAGTGAAGAATGGAGGGAAAGGATTTAGCTCTGATTTTCTGGCATTTTTCTTCTAGTAGCAAGGTATAATTTGCATATTTTATCACTGCAGCTTTTTCAGCTGCTTTATTTGTGGCTGTTTTAAGGGAGCTAGCAATACTCATCTAAGTAGCTTTGTTTGGAAACCCTTGCTGTGGCTGAGTTTTAGAAACTGAAAGAAAAGGGTGAGTCACTGCAAGCTTCAGAATGTGAGTGATCCTGCAGTAAAGCTGACTGGAAGAGTACAGGGGCTAATAAAAATAGTTGGGGTGGGGTTTTTTTTGGTTCTTTTTTTTTTTTTTTTTGAGAATATAAGCCTGCTTGTAAGAATGTAATAAATCATATTATCAAAGGAAGAATACCTGGTTGGAAAGGGCCTCAAGCATCATCTGGTCCAACCTTTCCTGGAAAAAGCATGATCCAGACAAGATGGCCCTGCACCCTGTCCAGCTTAATCTTAAAAGTGGCCAGTGTTGGAGAATCTACCACTTCCCTGTGGAGATTATTCCAATGGATGATTATTTGCAGGGTGAAAAATTTTCCCCTTGTGTCCAATTGGAATCTTAAATCTAATCTTTTCCATGTGACTTGTTTTTATAAAAGGAGACTCTGTCTTGTTTAGAGCCATGCCTGAAACATCGGAACATGGTGATGAGTTCTCCCCTAAGTGTTCTCTACTTGTGGCTGAACAAACCCAGTCCTTCCAGCCTTTCCTCATGTGTCAGACTCCCTGTCCTTTGAACATCTACGTGGTCCTTTCCTGGACCCTCTCCAGCCTGTCCATGTCCTTTTTTTTTTTGTGTAATGGGGACCAAAACTGAACACAGTATTTCAGTTATGGCCTGAAAAGCACTGAATGGAGTTGGAAAATGACTTCTTTAGCTCTGCTGGCAATGTCCCTGTTGACCAAACCATGTTGGTGTTCCTTGCCACAGCAGCACAATGTTCACTGGCCAACTTCAATTTGGGCTGTGTTCTTACTTTTCTAGCTCCATCTTTGCTCATGCTGGCAACACCATCGTAGTTCTCAATTCATCCTCTTTTCCATCTCTGGTTTGCTTCTCTTTTTGTTTTGATCAGTCTCAGCACTTAATGGATCACAGCTATGACAAGGGGGTTTCTTGCTCCACCTACTTCCTTTCCCTTTAAAGGGGATGAACTGTTTTTATGTTTCCAGGAGTGTGTTTTTTAAAAAACCCCAGCACTTGCTAGCTCCTTTATTCCCCAGGGAAACTTCCCATGGAATCCATCCCAACTGAGCTCTGAGTGAGCAGAAGTTTTCTTTTCTAAAATGAAGTCCTAGCAATAAGAGAAACACTGTATCCCAATTTTCAGTAAAACAGACGGTTTTATCTGTGATTTTTCAATGTGTGAGCTGTAGACTACCACAGCTTCTCCTAATTTTAAGTAACAATGACTGGAATAAGGCTATGAGAGCAATTCAGATGGGATGGAATGAAAGCATCTTCAAAGTAATGACTTTCTTTGATTAGATTAAAGAAAATATATTACATTTATTTTTGAACTATACTGCTCATGGATGAACACTACATCTGCTTCAGCTCATGTAGCTGTGTGTGCTGCTGTGCTTTTGTTTTTGCAGATGGAAGAGTCAAGAGGGCAGAAAGGGAGTTCAGGAATGGCAACACAGCAAAGCCTGGTGTGAGAAGGATGGGAAAAAATGTAGTCGCTGCAAAATAATAAAATAATTGGCCAAGTTCAGGGAGTCATTAATGACTAAAGTACAGCAGAAGTTAATTATAATATTTAACTGAGTTTTTGCAAAATAAGTGATTTCTGAACTAGAGAAATAGGTTAACTAATGCTTATACAAAGGATGCATGGCATATCTTGACAAGATATGAATGTGTGTTTTAAACTTAATGTTTTTACTTTGTTCTTCATCTTTTTAGCCCCATTACAACCCAACTGAAAATTACCTGGGACTCTGAAGAAAAACAAAACAAACAAAAAAAAGCCACCCAAAAAAAAACCCACTTAAAAAACAAAATCCCACCTAAACCCCCCTTAATTAATATGGGACAATTTTCTTGTGTTTAATAGCCAAAAATGGTACCACACATTAGAGAAAATAGGAAAAGAGATATCACAAGCACTAATCTGGTTGGTGTTTTAGACGGTTCCAGTGGGGAAAAATAGGGTGAAGGGAAAAGAATTGTTAAAATTGTAATTTAGGATGTCACATGGCACATAAAAAATTAGAAGCAGGAAGGAATTTTTATATGTAACTCTAGAATTTAATGTTACAAACTTCAGCACTCTGGTAGAGAATGGATTCCTTTGAGGAAAATCATTGTTATCAAATTCCATAAATAATACTTTGGGTTTGGGTTTTTTTTCAGGAAGAGATACTCTCTGGGGGAAGGATCATCCTTAAAGGCCATTTAACGATGATCTAAAAGTTTTTCAATAAAAATATGATTCTATTTCTAGACAATCTTTTTTTTGTAAGCAAAAAAACAAAAGAAAATTTTTGACTATTTAAGGATTAAAGTATTTTAGACAGGCAAAAATAATCTGAATTAATGCTTGTTTTGAATGTACCAGTCTAGATAAAACAATAGGTCCCTTCTGCTTCAGGTTTGTGATTTGGAGATACCAAAATACAATCAATCTTCAGCCCAGTATGGGTGAAACCATTTTGTGAAATATTTCAGGGCCAGGTTAATGCAGAAGTTATAGCAAGCTGTCTGATTGAAAGGATATGGAGGTATTCTATAAATACTCAGGTAGCCCTGAAGTGGTTTAATGAAAAATATTTAGAACATTTCCTTATGAGATTTGTAAATGCTTGTTTCTCATTACAACAAAAAAAAACCCACCGGTACCAACCAAAAAAAGTAAACCAGAGCCTAAACCTGTGTCTGTCAGGAAAAGGTCATTTGTAGATAACTGTTGAGAGTTATTCTGTACTGAATACCATCCTTCAAACTGTGTGATTCTTCAATCTATACCTGTACAAAAAAGGTCACTGTTATTTTCTTTTCCCACTACAGTAATGGATGATTTGTATTTTCTTAGTTTTATCTCCCCTCAAAACAATCACAGTATTTTACTGAAACTTCTCAAAAAACCCTTTATACTTTGGCAAAAACCAAGAATGGAGAACACTAATACAAATAATAAAAGAACCCAAAAAACCTACAACCCTCCAGAAACAAACACTTGGCTCAAAATGAGTGATCATCATGGGTATCTGCCTTTATTTTTTTTGTTAATACTAATTTATGTTTTAACTAGGGCATGAGGGCATGACAATGTCAAGAAACTGTTGAACTATGATATCTTAAATCCTATCTTAAATGAGGATGAAGAACCCAAAATCTGCTTAAAACATCATCACATATTTTCCCACACTGGCTATATAAAAAAATAAATAATCTTTGCTTTTATGGATGGTCCAAAGCTTTCCTTGATTCTTGGCTACAGATACAAAAGCATGGGTAGAAGTGCCTTAAATTGTAAAGAAAGAAATGCATTTAAAAGGAAAGTCTTTTGTGGTCTTCACCATGATCTGTGATGTGGCTATAAGAACCAATAGGAGAGATGTAAGGCTGGTGACAGATTACTGAAGAGCTTGTTGCATCACATATTTACCCAAGAGGAGATGTTTGGCCTGAGGGAAATTAAATTCATATGACTAAAAAAGAGTTCGTTTTGAGCCCAGGAGAGTTCTCTTAGTGCTAAGCCATTGGAGAAACATTTTTACGAGTGAAGTGTGCTTGAAGTGCACAGGATACATGAAAGTCAGGACATAAGAAGAACTTGAAGTGATCAGGATGCAAAGATGGTTCTTGCCACTTCCTAGTTACTATTTTGATTACTTTTCCTGTGTTTGTTTACTTTTATTGTTTTAATCCAGTAACAAACTAGTATAAAAGGCTCAGTCGAAGGAAACACATTTTTTACACCCATTTTTTTTTAAGCATGTCTGTTTCTTCAGTGGAAATCTGGTTTATGACACCTGGTGACTTTCAGGAAGATTATGGATCTTGCAGCCTTGTAGCTGAGCTACAAATTGTTTGGTGAAGAGCATGACCTAGAAATTCTAGAACACAAGGAGGGGAAGAGGAGGGGCAGGCACTGATCTCTTCTCTCTGATGGCCTGAGGGAATGGCCTGAAGTTGTGTTCGGGAGGTTTAGGCTGGATATCGGGAGGGTGGTTGGGTACTGGAACAGCTCCCCAGGGAAGTGGTGACAGCACCAGCCTGACAGAGCTCAAGAAGCATTTGGACAATGCTCTCAACCACAGGGGGTGACTCTTAGGGATGATCTTTTGCAGGGCCAGGAGTTGGACTCAGTGATCCTTGTGGGTCCCTTCCAACTCAGCATATTCTGTGATTCTGTGATTAAGTACTTTCTTAGGAAGTGGAAGGAATAAAATCAAACTTGCTTAGAGTGAGGATACTATGAAATTACAGTTCTTTCATTCCTGGCAAGTACTGTAAACAGTAGGATACTGTGTAGCAGTAGGACCACATTTTCTACACATCATCTTCATTTCATTAGATTCAACTTTATTAGGTATCGACTTTAAGAAAAGCATTGGACAGACTAGATGCAAAGCCTAAGTGGAGGATGTCTGATATTTCCTCCTGATTTCTTATACACTTTTTGAAAAGTGGCATAATTAAATTTATCTTTCTTTTTTTTTTTTCTTTTTTAACTTAGCTTTTTCTTCCCTTTAAAATAAAAAATTAAATTGACATGCAAAAGGTAAACTCTGATCTACTTTACCAGAAAGTTTAAGAAAAGCTTCTATTTTACTCAACTAGATTCTTCTGTTCTCAGGATTGGTATTTCACTTGTTCAAAACTTCTGTACTGTGTCTTTTTTTTTTTTTTTTTTTTTTTTTTTTTTTTTTTT
>VXAD01011634.1:729291-867475 GCA_013399195.1 Dicrurus megarhynchus | reverse complement strand
TTTTTTTTTTTTTTTTTAATATTTTGGGAGTGTTTGTGTGATTTCCTAGAGAAAATGAGTTAGATACAGTGCCTGGGTTTCATATCACCTCATTCCTGATGTGCAGCATGTAAACTTCCATGGCTGAACTAATTGCCTTAAATCCACTTTATGATGAGTGGAAAAAAATAATAAATTCTAGGACATGATTCATTAGGTCTGCTTTGCATATCCACTTCAGAAAATACTGAATTGTACCTAAAGTTTCCCATTTTTCTTTGTCGACTTCAGAGCTTTAGCGGACATCTGTCATCATCTGTACTGCATGTAGACATGAATATTTAGATAAATGAATTCTTTCCAACTTACCTTTGAAGTTATGCTGTACTTGTGCAAGTGTCCCTAAACAATGCACATTTTTTTCATTATCTGCACTAAAATGTTAACGCACATAAATGTTAACTAAATTGGATGTTTAAAGTTCAGCAAATAAAATACTTTGCCTATTTAACTATTTGAAGAAGGTCAGATTACTCTGTATTCTAACAGGATAGCCAGGGATGTGAGATCAGGCCTAATCATTCAGTTTGGAGTGAACATCAGAAGGTCATCTAATCCAGTCTTCTGCTCAACATTGATTTTGGACCAGGATGCTCAGACCTGTATCCAGTCAGGTCTTCAAGTTCTCTCCAGACTCTTTGGATTACCTGTTCCACTGTTTGACTATCCTCAAGAGGAAAAGCTTTCTTCTTACCTCTGGATGGAATCTCTCGTGATTCAGTTTATGATGTTATCACTCACCCTTCCACCATACACAGTTACAAAGGCCGTGGTTCTATGCTGTTAGGTTCCCTGACAGCTCTTCTCCAAACTGAACAAGCCCCATTCCCTCTCACAGGACAGTGCTCCAGCCCCACAACCATCCAGTGATCACTGGCCTGTTAATACAACCCAATATATTGGGATGCACTGCTGAATCTTGATTACACTGTTGTCCGTCTTTGCAGCAGAGGTGCTCCCCACTCAGCCAGCCCATTCCCAGACTTTATCAGTATGAGCTTCTTCCTTCCTAGGTGCAGAATATTGCCTGAATCCTTACTGAATTTCATGAGTCCATTACTCCAGCCTGTCAGAAAGGCAGCTCTTCCCTTAATTGCCTAACCCTCAAGCTACTATATTTTGTGTATTTTATTACCACAATTTAAATTCATATATTTAAATTCATCTCTCATAAGAAAAGAAGGATGTTAGGAGGAAGCAAGCAAGATACTCTAGACCTTAAAACTGAGAAAAGTAGTCTTTCAAGCTGCTGAGAATTTGAACACTGTATGACCATATTCTTTCAGTGCTTAGCAACAGTGGGTCTGACCTAAAGATTCAGGGTACTGCTTATCTTTCTGTTCCTGATTATTACCTTCTCAATAACATTTAATTAAAAAAGCCACGAGCATCTAGTAAAGAGTCCTAGCTCCAACTTTAGAAAAAGATAATCTCCTGGCTGTTAAAAATTTCATATCAAACATCAAAATCCAGGTTTAAATTCCAAGACTGAGGGTAGATTGACTTTATAGACTGTAACATGGTATTTGAATATTTGTGCTTGCTTAGACAACAAAACAAGCTGTAGGTGCATGAAGTTCCAAGTAGTCTAGCTATTCTAGGCCATGCAGATTTCCATACTCATTGGAGAAGATTGTTGATGTCAGAATTTGCTCTGATGCCTCTACTATATTACTCTAGCATCAGGTGGACAAATTAGGGATTCAGAAAGATGCCTACTAATCCTAGTGCAAAAGCTCCAAGTCTGTTCTGAAATCTACCCTTTTCTTAAATTTATCTTAGGAAAAAATCTTTCAACATATGTAGAAAAAAAACACATTTCACAATATATTAGGGTTTTTTTTAATGAAGAAGATTTTCTGCTTTGTAGTCAGGTCTACCTATAAATATTGCTACATAGTTTCCATTAGTTAGCTCCTCAGTTCCTTCTGTTTCCCAGATTGCCTGCCAAAATGATGTGGTGTATATACCACAGAACAGAAAATAATTGATATAATCTGACTGATATTATTTTAGCTGATTTTGCAAAGCACCACATATTAATTTACTGTGATTATTTCTAGTAAAATAGATTAAATAGATTAATCTCTTTTCTCCTAACACTTTATTTCCCTGAAGAGACCATCCAGGACTGAGAAAATAATTTAACATATTTAAAGAGATGTTCAAATGACTATATTATTTAATTCTCCTCCATTGTGTAAATGAATTGTTTCTTATGCAAATGTAAGATGCTGGAGATACATTGGAAACTCTCTAAATGTTTGTCTTTCCTTTGGATGTAGGGAATGAGGGATTTTGCTATTTCTTCAGAGATTTGGTTCATGTATTTCTTGCAATGCAAGACAGACGGTGATCTTACCTCTGGTGCAAATGCACATAGACTTCCTGCCAAGGCGTAACAGAACATTGCTCTCTGATAGTTCTAGTTGCAAGCTACTGGACTTGAGGGAGAAAGAGAAGTCTGAGGGAAACATTAATGAGAGGTGAAATTCTGTACCAATCACAAGTCCTGCTATGCTGACCGAGGAACTCTGCATAGAAATATACCAGCATCCACTTTTAATCCAGCAAAATGTAGGGCTACTTGTACTGACAAATCCATGGGTTTGAGCTCAGCTATCAGGAAATGTTTAATATATACCCTCAGAGAAGTATTTGGAGATTATGATTGCGATTTGAACTTACAGAATGGTCAGTACTGCAAATAGCTGGAAATAGCTGGAAAACTAAATCACCTAAAATAGAAACTTAATTTTTAAATTACTGAATGTGATTAAGCAAACCATAGCCATAACTCTTTTCTATCCATATAAATATCTGCTGAGCCATGAACAGCATGACTTGTGACCAGCTTAAACCTATGGGTTCACTTACAGATGTTCTCATTGGCCATTTAGCTACTGCCAAAGCAAATGTGGATTGGCTGAGCTCTGCCTGAGCTGCCCTCAGAAGGCACAGTCCACACATTGTGAAAATCAATGAAACTACATGAAGGTGCAACAGGAAACAGAGACACAAGTCAGTATAATAATGGTCCACTTCCTGAGAACATCCCTGCTTCCTCAGTAACTGATAAAA
The DNA here is from genome assembly GCA_013399195.1 of Dicrurus megarhynchus. Taxonomy (NCBI): domain Eukaryota; kingdom Metazoa; phylum Chordata; class Aves; order Passeriformes; family Dicruridae; genus Dicrurus; species Dicrurus megarhynchus. Next base: position 864,355 of record VXAD01011634.1, on the reverse strand, counting down.
GCTACTTTAAGTTTTTAAAGCAGTGCAGACAAAAGTGAATTTTGACACCCCAAGGATGAAGAGCTGACATAGGTAAATGTAAGGGGCTGAAGAGGGATAAAACATCCTGGTGTAGGTCCAAGGAAGGAAAATCCTACAGATTCAGGTTGTTTCCATCAGTAGCTGTTGCTAGAGTAAAATACTCTATTTACCTGAGCACTTTCTGATTTCACCCTCAGCTGTTGTAAGGCATTGGTCGGTGACAGATCTGATTCCCAGTATGGTTGCATTGCTTTACAGGAGCTAAACTTGGTTCACTAAAATTGAGTTTTGCATGTCTGAAGGACAAAACAGATTGGAGAAGTCGCTGTGATTAGTATAGGTTTGGGTTTTGCCTTTTGCCACAAAATTTCATGCTGTCACTGTTTCATGTTCCTTTTTAATTGAAATTAGATATGATGTTTAGAGGAAAGCATTTGTTTAATTGAAGTTTTAAAAATTCTCCTAGGACTCCTCTTTTTTTTTTTTTTTTTTCCAAGGTACAACTAGAGGAATGGCACTGCCATGATGACCCTGACTTTACACCATGCTCATCCTGACACACTCTATTAGCTTGCATGGTAGAATTAATGCAAACTCAAACACTTATATCCACAATGGTATGTTTTATAAACCACCTTCTCTTCAAACAGTCTGGCACTTGACTCCAGGACTATTTTCTCTAACCTTTAGATGCTTTCAAGTGTTTTCCCAAATGGCTGTATTTTATTTACCTCACTAAGTTGCAACATTCAGTGCCAGTAACAAGCTCCCCTGATTGTTTAACCAATCTGTATTATACACTAGACTTCTATGTTGTGTTTCAGTTTTTTCCTGGCCAGTCCAGAAGATTTGGAATATTGTTTCCTGGCAGATCATGATTTCAGGATGCTTGTTCTCCAGATCAAGAGAATGCTTAAAAGACAATTTCTTTTTCAGTATCCATATGGCTGATTTGCTTTGGCATGTGGGAAATTGTTGACAACCCTGTGAGGTCCTAAGTGGATAAGAAGAGCAGTACATGAACTCAAAAGCAACCCTACAGGTCTCCAAGAAGAATTTGAATGAAGCACGATTAAAGCCGTGGAGGAAAAAAGCCTGCCATTTAAAAGTAAAACTTTCACTGAGAGAAGTTTTGTGGGTTTTTTTGTCAGATATCAGTATGAATTTTATAGTTAGTGAAACTTCAGTGGTTTGTGTCCCCTGAATATCTATTGTACTGAGCTCAGGCCAACTGCTTACATGAATATTAGAGAGCTGATGATAACCTAGTTTTTGTGCTGCAGAGAATTTCTTTTCCACCAACTGATGATATGTCAAGTACTTGCTGCAAATATTTGGCTTTCATCACTCCACTGAAATAATGCCTCCCACTGTAAAAATATTCCTATTTTGGGACCCACTGTAACTCCCATTAGAGCCATTTATTGAATTAGAGGAGAAGTTAAGTAATATTTTCATAGTGACCTTTTGCTCTGGAGTACATTGAGGTTATGTCTGTCACTTTTCAATTAATTTAGTGCTAAGATGGTCCTGTTGAGTTTGCTTCAGTGTTTTTAGTATAAAGGAGCTTGCAGTTTACTCAGGAATTAGTCCATTCAGAGTATAAGTAATTTATCCCTTTGCTGTATAAGTGAAACAGATTGGAAAGCTTAAGAACATATTTGGTTCATTTTTGTACTAGGAAAGAAAAAAAATCAATTTTTCTTAATTAAAATGATGAAAATTGGTGTTAACAAGTTCATCTTTGATATAAAGAAAGGTGAAGGGATTTCACCATGCTGCCCAACTTTGGAAACTTTGAATTATTTGCCTTAGTTAGGACAAGAGTCTGCTCAGTCTGTCTGGATAGTCACAGGAGAAAGATGGATTCCCCCTTTAGTATGATTTGTGAATTATTATTTTACATGTTTTCAGTCAGCCTTTGGATGAACCCTTCATTCTTTTTCCCTTGACATTGCTAATGAGCCCACCAAAAAAAAAAAAGAAAGAAAGAAAGAAAAAGTTTAAGAAATGCTGGAGGCAGTCCAGCTCCCTGCAGTAGTGGTTTAGGTATTTCCTGAAGTGGATTTTTAATGTGGCCCACTAAAAGACTTAGAAATAATTATATATGTTCATTTTGCTTTCTTATTTTTTAAATTATTTATCTTGGTTAGCTTTTTTAGTGTTGGTCTATCCTTTAAGAAATATTGTATACAGGGCTCAGGATGCAGCTGCACACAGTGGAAATACCAGGTTTTCTGTTTTGCTTGCAATTTCTTTGTTAATACTTTCTTAACTTTATATTTCCTTTTTGACTTCTGTTAAGCAGGCATTTCCTTAAGAAATATCTAAAATGACCCCAAAAATCTGTCCTCTAACTGATAATAGCTCGTTTAGAACTTATAATTTTATGTAGTTTTCCCCATGTTTATTACTTTGCATTTGTCAACACTGAATGTTTTATATCTTCTATTACCCATTCACTTCTGTAACTCTGTAATCAGCATTAGCATTGACTTTCTTGAATAGCTGTGTATCATCAGCAAACTTTGTCACCTCACTGTTCACGTCCGTAGTGGAATTATTTTAATAATTTTTACTTTTCTTGATACAATGAATCCACATCCTAATTCCAGTACCTTCTTCCTCTATGATTGCTTTTTTGTTTTGTTTTCTTGAACTTATTTTCTTATTTTAAACAGTTACTTATCTGTAACTGAAGTCTGTTTCTTACCAATGATCATTCATTTTTCTAAGAACCTTTTTTAACAAGAATGTTGTGAAAAGCTTGTAAGAGCCTTATGTATAAAAGTCCAAAGGGATTACCCATGTTCATGTGCTATTTCACTTCATAACAAACTTAATAGCCCTGTGAGGCACAGCTTTCCACTGCAAGAAAACCATTTAATTATTGATATTGAACTCTGTATCTCATATTTATTCATATAAATACTTGTTCAACTGTTTTTCTCTGCACCAGCCCACAAACCTTTCCTTAAAGGTCATTTTCTTATTCTACTACCAAATTCAGCAACCAGCAAGTAATAGTTAGCAACCACCATTAGAGCTTTACGTGTCTAAATATGAAGTATTTAATCATAATTAAGTTAATTTAGAGCTCTTGAGTGATTCCATGTGGTCCTTGAAAATTGTTTATCTTCAGTTTATTAATTGATTCTGAATTCAGCTCTACACTCATTTCTGCCCACGTATAAACAAACTCCAATCTGTCAAATTCTCTTAGCTATTTTTAGTGTATACTGATCTGAAAATATCTATACATTTAATGTTACTAAAAGATCTAGTGAATGCTTTTTCTATTTTTGATCCCTTATTTGTGCTGCAGACTCTGTATCGGGCTTCACACTTTGTTATTAAATTCTAAGTCATTGACAGAATGCATTCCAAAATCCTTGCATTACATTTTCCCAATTATACTTTTTTTTGTTAAAAAATAAAGTATCGGACTCTAATTTAGGCACTTATCTTCACTGTCCTACATTGGGCTGAATAACTGCCATCTATAAAGTAATTAGAAGACAGAAGTAGCAGGAATGGATCCAAGTGCTTTGGATCAGATCAGCAGAAGTAACTTTCTGCTTGCTCAAGGTAATCAGAATTGTCTAGTGCATAAAGGCTTATGCACTGGTGTTATAAACACTAAATATAGGATTCAGCTACAGCTGTATATGTTATTTATTTGATCAAAAGTACAGTTTCTGCATAGTTTTTGCACAACAGAAAGGTAGAAAAACAAAGTTGCTGCTGAACTCAAACTCATTTAGTAGAAGCAGGAAGCAAACACTTTGAAATCTTTCAGTGATGCTTCATAACCTGATTTTGAGGCCTCAGTGATCACAACCTTGATCTATGAAATGTAATATTGACAGTGTCAAGTCAAATATTTCAGACTGTGGAATTTATTTAGATCTTTGTTTAATAAGGGAAGGAAAAGTAATTTGAGGAACAATAGCTAAGACAAAGATAAGTCTGTACTAACTGAGGAATCATAAGTAAAAAATGAAAAGGGTGTATTCCAACTTTAAAGTCATTGTATGGATGAATTATAATGCATTTATAATTAAATATATACACCTTCATGTGTACATAGCAGATAAAAATGGATCCCAAAAGGATCGTTACAGTGCTGTGTTTCTTCTTATTTAAGTTAGGAAATTTCAACTCTATGCAGATACAGAATGTTACTATTTTTTTTTAACTCCAAACCCAAGAATATTTATTATCCCCTCTCCCCACAACAACTCATTCTTTAAAAAGCCTTAAATAATCCTATTTTAAGTTTATTCAAGAATTTAAATGTGAGATCAAAAATTTGTGTATGGATGGCTAATATTTTTCAGCAAATAAGGAGGAGGCTGCTATCACTGTGCCATAATCAACATTTCTGATGTTTACTCAGGCAGTATAATTGTGATTTATTGTCTTGTTATTTCTGTCATGTCATCTCTTGAAAGTGAAAATAACGTAAGTGTCTGGTGCCTGAATTTGGCAGTGAATGACCATAAACAGAACATTACAATGTTCCTCAAAAACATAATTTTAACACAAAAACAAACCTGCTACTGCACTGAATACAAATATGGCATTTTTCCAGATATCTACAACATACATATTGAGGAGTGGCAGCTGTTAAACAAACAAGCAGCAAATGTGTGAAGTGTCATTTATCACTAATTGGAAGGCATTCGCAGAGAAATGAATTTGAATTATTAGCAACAAGCTACAACTGAACATTAAACAAAACAAAGGGGGAAGGGCAGAGACAGAGCAGGAAAGAAAAAAAGAAAGAATGGGAGAGAATAAGAAAGAGAACAATTTACTGCTTTCTAGGAGCAGTATATAATGGTTTCAAAGGATAGATATGGGGACATTACCTCCATTCATTTTAATTTTTTTTTTTCTTTAGGAAAAAAACAAAAAGAAAATCTCCTTGCCAGTGTTATTTTATCCATTTGCACCTGCTCTTTTTGGTTTTTCTGTGCATTGCCTTGCTAGTGTCATGACTTGTAATTCTCCATTCAAGTACTGCACAGACTGATGTTGGTCAGCTATACAGCAACCTGCAGCTTCTTGTCTGAAATGAGACTGTACATTCCTCAAGATTGCTTCCTCACGCTTCATATTTTGTGTCAGCCCAGAATGGCCCTGGGCCATTTGTAAATTTGAGTGTTACTGAGGCAATGAATGAGAATAAACGTTCCAGGTAGTTCGAGAAAATTAGGGAAGGGATAAATCATACTCTTCTTGAAGACTTCTCTCCATAGCTTGATGGTTAAGGCAGGAGAAATAGATTAGTTCACACTTGCTGGAGCAGGCTCCTGACCCAGCTGACAGTAGAGGTGTGGATCAAGAGCATGATGGCTCAGGCTTACAGGTTCTGCTGTTCCTCAGAGTGATGTCTACATAAAACCTGCATTGTATTTGCACTTTCCTACAGTAGTTCATGCTTTTATTCTCTGTCAAGACAAACTAGATATGTTTCTGTTCTTGCTCTCTATTAATAAAATAGCTTCCAAAAGGATTCTAAACATAGACCCATAGAGAAAATTCTTAACGTGAATAACCCTAAATTGCAATTTTCAGAGTAAAAAAATATTCCCGAAGATTCCTGTTATCTTTGTATACTATTTTATGTATGCTTTTTTGTTTACGTTCACTTCCAACAAAACTTTAAGAGGAACACTGAAATCATAGCATTCAATACATTTAGATAGATCAGAAGAGGGTCTTAAAAACCAGTGCCTTTACTGTGCCTTTACTCTGATTTATTGTCAGAAGCAAAAACTAAATGCAAGGCCAAAAATCATATGTTGGGTAATAGCTTACTCTATGGCTAGTTTGATTGAAGTCAGTATGCCTACTGATGGATATGGTTTAGCTTTCCATCAGTGTGGGTAAAAATATCATCTTAAGAAGAGAGGATTGTGATTTGTCAATTTTGAGATGTGAAATTTTTAAACTTCCACTTGGGTTCTTTTTTTCTTTCAGAAAACAGTGTGTGTAGAATCTCAAAAAGTCCTTTTGGGCAGAAAATTACCATAGAGCCCATAGCACGGGGAGCTTTATCCTCCTATATCATTAATGAACTCAGTTTTACTTTCTATGCTTTGTGTTTGCAAGCTTTGTGTGGCAGCTGAACTCTTGGTTAATACAGCAGGGACTGAACCAGGGACCTCAAGAGCTAAGAACATGAAATGCAACAGCTTGAGCTAAAAAAGCAACCCTTTGTAGCTGGGGGCTGCAACACTTGTGTTGTCTGTGAATAACTCACTAGTATGCTGCAACTGCTTTGACTACTCAGCTCTGTTTTACTTTGAATAATTTCAAACTAAACTTCTTGTTCAAATATTTACACTCAAATACCTTATTAATTTTTGCTTGGAGTTTAGATCTTTGTAAATGGCAGACAAGTTTTCAGATAAAAATGGCAGACACACATAAATAATTTTCTCTGATTTCCAGTAAGGCTTACTCCAAGGACATGAGGCACCATGTGACTTTAGCAATGTAAAATAAAATAACTTACTGAAGAGTCAGCTAGGCAACATTTACAGCCAGTGGAGAGAAGCAAGGGAAACTGTTCATATCACTATTTTATTTGCCTGTTCAAGTGGAATGGAAAAATTCTAGAAACTAGAATTCTAGATTCTCCCTCCTTTGCGTGAGAGTCCTTCCCACCTGCAATGAGTTGTAGGTTCTGAAATATGGAATTTCAGTGCTGTCTGAGATACCATTTCCACTTGGCTTCCAGCCATCACTCCAGAATAGAGTGGATTTTTGCATAACATTTTTGTTATGTCTGCCAACTGTGGGTTGATGTCTCAGATATGCTGCAACATTTGAAATAGCAGTGCACAACTATGATTAGGTACCTGAATTATTCCCCTGACTATAGGCAATGAGGACTGGCAAGGGAATTAGCTACACTTTAAATCCTAATTTCACTGACATCACTTTCAAATCTGATTTAATTTTAGTTGTGCAGGTGCAGACCATTACCTCCCATGAGCCTCAGATTAACAAAAAATACACCTGAGCAAAGAGTTTAGGCAGATAGCAGAGAGTATTTGCAAATAATTTTCCTCTCCTTTGCTGGAAAACAGCAAGCATCAAAGATAGTTTTGCATGATTATTTTTCAGCAGAAAAAGGACTCCTGAGTAAGTCTACCAGCTGGGCTTGAGCGCTATGTGTATTAAATAACCAAAAAAAGAAAAGGAATGAAAGACAAAACAGTTGGCTCAGAAGATGAGTAAGTAGTGAATTGAGGAATTCTTACATTTCAAGTTTCACTGCTAGGAATATTTTTTACTTCTAATCAACAGAACAAAATTGTATAGTTTTAAAAAGAAATGTACATGATTGCATTATACAATCTCTGCCTCTGCAGTATTATTATGGAAAGTTGTTTGCTTTGTCTATTAAGAAACCATAAAGTGCCTGATTCAAGTGAAATGAATAGGAGTCTGACAGACAGTCGAGGGACTGAAATCTCAGAGCTGCTCTCTGCTTTGGAGTTTAAGTCCCTTTTGGAAGAGATCATGTCTACATAGACTTTTGTTTTAAATTTTTTTTACATTCTCCATAATATGATACTCTTTAGTACTTGATACAAAAATTCTTCCAGGCTAAAGAAAGAAAAATGCATGTATGTAATGTACACATTATAGCAAAACCAAAACAATTCACAGGTTAGTAAAAAGATTTATGAAAATGTTTTAATGTTGGCAGCCCTATGACAACTTTAAGAACATGATCATAAGCCCTTCTGAGGCTAAAGAATGACTTACGCAGCATCTTAGCTGAGTGACAACAATGCAGCAAGACACAGTGATTTACGCACTTCCAGTGGCAGATGAAAACCATAAATAAATGGAATTCCCTTGAAGAATCATTGTGTAAATAGCGATCACATATAATTACAAACAACAGTTTTCCAAAATCTTAACAGATCTATTTCCATCCTCCTTGCAAAAATAATAAAAAAAAAAAGAAGTTTACATCTACGTTCCACTGGTTTCAGAAAAAAGCCCAGACTTCCTTGTAGATTAATATGCCATTTCATTGAAAAATAGAATCAGTGTATTCCAAAATTACAAAGGCTAAAAACACCCACCAGATTCATACAGGAAAAACAGCAGGTTTGCAGAAGAGTTTTAGAGCCTTCAAGCATTTAATTTAAACAGTGAATCTGTGTGTTGCTTTGTCTGTCACCAGAATCTGTTGTTTTTATGATGATACTTTCCATATTCAAACAGTTTTAAAATATTGGATATTCATCTTTTCCCTTCCACTGAATTTTTATGGGGTTTTTTGTTATATAAGTTAAGAGAGGATTCTTTCTGAACATGAAGTAATGATATTAAATCTTCATAAATGCATAGAAGAAGAAACAGGAAATCAATAAAAAGTACCTGAAGGGGAAAGAGTTTTGACAATAAACAAATTTTTTAAATTAATCTAGATCACCAGTCTCTAGCTAGACACTAACATGACTCCTCGATCAGACACATAACTCTCCACATAATTTTTTCCCTTTAAATTCTGCAGACATAATTCAAGTCTGTAAGAAAAACACTAAGATATGATTCCCTACTGGGCTACCAAGGCTATTTCAAAGTCCTGGAGGGTTTAAACTGAGACATATCTGTTGAATTATTGTCATGTGAGATGCAGAAACCCTCTTTGCAACGGAGATGAAGTCTCAGATCTCTAAAAGTCGTGGATCTCTCCACATTCAGAGCCATTGGTAGCGGTCAATGTAAGCTACTTCCCACAGGTCCAGATGTTTGTGACTGTCACCCATCAGTCTGCCTTTTCACATCAGGCTGGGAGGGATGATGAGGAAATTAGTTACAATAATGATATTACAGTCGTTGTCTTACTGTTCTCATATGGATTTACAGAAGATCTAGATTTTCCATTTTCTTCACAGTCTGCAACTGATATTTAACATCTTCACTTGCCAAATATTAAAATCGTGCACTGAATAATATTTCTGCCTAATTCTTACTTCATGACTTTGAGCTATGTCTGTAAACCTCTCCCTTTCTGAGCTGTTCAGCCCTCTAAACATTCTGGCAGCAGATCAAGGTTGACACTTGCCTGGAAAAGCAAGAACCGTGTAACTCTCAAAATGGACAGTTCTCTGAGCACAGATGGATGAACAAAGTATAAACTTCCACAGCCTGGCATATTCTTTAACTTCAGTGAAAACACAAGCTGATTCCTCTGCTGACAGGGAAACATTTTACCTATACCAGATTCAATGACTGGAGACAGGAATGTCACATTTTAGTGATGTTCAGCCTGTGTGTAGAGCAGCTCACACGCTCTCCTAACGGCTTTTTAGCCACTGTCTGTGACAGCATCACTCCCACTAAAGCATAAAAGTAAGTTGTCAGCTTTTGCATGTTGTGGGCTGAACTGTTTCAGTTCTGTAGCCATTAGTACTGCCATTACGACTTTTAAAAAGACTTACTATGTAATTGTGCATAATGCTGATCACAACAAATCTTTATAAAATGGAGTCCCACTTCTATTTACCTCCCTAATGACTGAATTTCACTTATTCTTGTGCTGTCAATTTGCTCCTTAGAAGACTGTGTTTTTATTTATTTATTTAACAGTTTTCGTGAGTGCTTAAGACAGCCTGATTGAATTGCCAGTCAGTTTAGCAATAATTACACGTTAGTTGCTATAAATGGACACAAAGAACATATTTCCCTAAGAATCCAGAAGAAGAAGAAAAAGAATAAAAAAGATCAGGCTTTAGAAACACTTGTAAGCCACTTGTCTATTCGTACCAGCTGTTTGACACTAGCACTCTCCTTGAAATAATTTTTAGACTGAAATCACACAGTGATGTTGCTTCTGAAATGTTAATGTTTTCATGTCTAAGGCAAGGCTAGATTATTCTCCCCTGAAGTTTTTTAGTAGGCAGTTATGTCCTTGCCAGCACCACCAGCATTCTGAACCCCTGCTAATGACAGAGTAAAAGAACTGCCTTCTGTCTCATTTCTTTCGGGAAGTAAATGCTCTTTGTGACTCACATGGCCTTACTCCTCTTGAATGCAGCTGTCTTTTTCTCATCAGAGTTCAAGTAAACTTACAAAGGTGCTTTAGTGAGAGAAAACTGAAAAGCTGCTTATTCTCCAAGCTCACTATGTTGTCCTTTTTCTGAGAAACACTCATTGTTCAGTAATGATATTCCCCGCTGAACCCACAAATTATATCTGGGGGAGAGACAGGGAGGATGTTTCGAAGGTTAAATTGAATGAAAAGTTTTATCAGTGTGGTACATAAGGATCATAGTGTGCTATTTGTTAAGGTTTTAGCTGGGGAAAATGTGGAATGTTCCCTCTGGAATATATGCAAGATTTTTCCCATGTGTTTGGAGCCTAAGAACTCCAGAAATCTGCTGTGGAGAGCCTGTAGCTTTCTGGTGGTCCATAAGTATAATGAAAAAGTCATTATATACTTATAATATGGGCTTGGCCACTTCTCACCAAGCAAGGGGTCTTATCATCTCTGTATTTGGTATCACATCTCTAGCCCTGCCTGACAAAGAAAGCTGAATTTAATTACAGCTGTGTGTCTATTCCTGGTTGGTGGGTGCCTTGGGGTGATTTTATGATAACATTGTATTCCCCTATCATCTGCTTCATGCCCAGAAATGGGTCCCGGAGCTTTAAGCTGGGTCCAGAAGAGGAGGGAGAGAAGCCGGGTGAATTCTTAGCGCGGTTTGTGTTCAGGGTCACACACACTCGTCCGCGTTCTCACCGCTGCAGAGCCGAGGGAGCACCTTCCTGCTTTGAGTTAACTTGTTAGCTGAGGCAAGAGGTTTTTTCCTAGGACGGCATACCGGCATACCGAAATCCTCCGGTAACAACTACTTCTTCTTCTGGAACTGTTGGGCCTAGCTGTGATCCGAGAACCAGCTCATCGGACCCCGTGGACCGGCGGGGAGGCCGCGGGGACACCGCACCCCAGCCTCGGGCCTCGGGAGGGGCCCAGCCAGCTGCAGAGGGAACTCTGAATCCACCAGCTTTCTCTGCAGAGAGGAGGTTTGTTATCTGACATTACTCATAGTTTTCCTGTGTCCTGTGCTGGCACTCTGCTTGTTAAATAAATAGTTTTTTTCACTTTCATTCAAGAAATTCCTTTTGTATTGGTGGGGGGAGGGAGTGCTGAAACCTGTCTTCTGTGGAGGAGACGTCCCTTCCAGGGCATTTCCCCCTAAACTTGTCTCAAACCGAGACAGTGGGATTGCTGAAGGTATCCTGAATGGGTGTGTGGAGAGGTGACCTTATAGATCATCAACAGAAGAGCGAAGACAAGATAACAGGAAAAGTAGAAAAGAACAAAACAGTGACTCTATGTCACTCCCTTTCCACTCCCTGGGTGGGTTTTTTGTAAGCTCACACGAGCAGAACTGGCCAAGGTTGTGCTTTTCCTGCTTTGGCAACATGCTGAATGTCTCATTGTGCCTGTCAGTATCATTTGTTACAGCTAGAGGAGAGGTAAAGGAGCACCTTTGCTCCGCTTTTCTCAGCAAACCTGTTTAATGATAGCTCAAAACTTATGCAGCATTTTTCTCATGGCCAGCCCATTCCCTCAGAGCACCACAGGATAATTCACGTACGTATCAGGCACTGGGTGAGTATTTGAATGAAGAAAATAAAAACTCATTGGTTTAAGTGAATCTGTAGAAGACCAGCCTAGATAATAAGAAGCAGCAAGTCAAAATTTTGGTTGCAGTCTTGGGAGACAGAGAAACATGGAAGGAAGTGACAGCAGATATTAAAATACTGTATGTAATGTTTTGCAAACAAAACTCCTGACACTTCAGATGGTTTTGCAGTAGATCTGGTAGAGTGTTACATAGATGATCACAGAAAACCTTTCGAATTAATGTGGCAAGTTTGCTGCACTCTTATTTATGAGTTTTAACTATTTTAATTTCTCTGTAACACTGAATTATTGCAGCCATTTGGGATTGAGGCCAAAAAACTTATTTAAGCAATTAATAATTGAAAACCTGCAATTCATTTATTGCTTTCCTCTGAAAATGGAACTTTAAAATATTTTGAACTGCTGTGGGAGAAAAAAAAAATCCTTATCTGGAAAAAATTTGAAAGTTCATCTGTATTTTGCTAAGTTGTTGAGTTCAAAGTTTTACAACATGATGTGACAGATAGACTCTGAGGACAAAGAAATTATTTGTTTGGAGTAACTGTGTAAGATACCTCTCCAAAACACTTAATCTGTCCTTTTCTTAATCTGTCATAAATTTGTGTCAGATACTGTGGAAGTCCTGCCAAAAGTCATTATAATCTATAGAAGAAAAGTAAAACCTGGGAGGAATCTTAATAATTATCTTAAGAATTTGAGAGTTACTTATGAGTTTGCTTAAAGGAAACAAATTTGCTTTTAAACCAAGGAAGATGTTAAGAGGTAAAAAAAAATAAGATATAGTATACAGGGAATTTGCAATGTCTTTCTACAAACCTGTGATGCAAATTAGCAAGGAATATTTGGAGCCTTTTATCAGGTATCCTGAAGGCACAAGAAAAGCTTTACTAAGTGGAAGAACTCAGACGACAGTCATAAAAGTTAGGCCTAGAAAAGCTCATAATAAAACCACAGTGTTTCCCTTTCTTAGCATAGTGAAAAGAAATTAGGATAGAAAATCATTACTAAAATATCGAAAGTAGATTGGGAGCTTCTTGCTGTGTCATAGAACAAGAATTAATGAGAAATGAAGGTAGGATATCGAAAAATGGTAAATTCTGAGACAGGAACTTAGTAGAAAACAGAGAGGGAATGGATGCTTGTAAGTTCTCCAGAGTGTTTAGAATTATAATCAATTGTAATTAATGTTGTGGAAAGGATATTGTGCCTTTTTTTTTAAATTAGAAGAGAAAAAGATAAATATCTGCATATTCTCTTACAGCCTCTGGTGTTGGTCACTGTAAAAAGATGGCTCAGTGAGTTAGAAAAACACATGGATTAATCTAGGAAGAAAAAAAATGCATTGAAAATTAAATGTAAATAATAGAAAATTTGTCTGTTAAGCTTTGAAATTTTAAACTCAATTTACAGACTCAACAGCTCATTGATCAAAGGAAGAGAAAGCCAAATTTGGACAAAGCACAAAAACTAATAAGCTAGGGAAATGCCTAGTGCTTCTTTGCTGATTTGCATTGTGTACCTACAGAGGGAAACTGAAAAGATAAATTCTTAAGACTTTTATCTCCCTGGCCTGAATAGTTTCTATCTTTCAGTTACACGGATATATAAAATTTAGATTAAGCCATTGGTGTCACCAAATAATGAATAATCTCTATGGTCAAGCTAAGACTCTAATTCTCAGTACTCTACAGTGGCTGATATAGTCATGCTCAAATTTTCAGCTGACATTAACTTTAAAATGACCCTAAAAGAGTGCACTGTTTTATTTCTGCAGCAGAGGACAGGTTTTTATTTCCCTATTTATTTTCTCCAGCAACCATTTCACCCACTGCTGCCTGATTCCCATCTGCTGTCAGTGTCTGAGGTAGCCTATAAGAGTTGAGGACAGGCAAGACCTCCAGAGTAGTAAATTTATTCAGAATTCCTTTGTTTGTCCACTAGATGACTCTCTGAACTATTGGAATTTAACAGCAAAAGCTGTAGACCCTGGGAATAAAAAATGGTGTCAGGGTGGGGTGGGGAAGGTGTGGGGGGAGGGTTTGGTTTGTTTTTTCATTTGATGTTGATATCAGTGTGCTTCAGTGTGCTAAGGCAGCATTGGAAAAATCTACCCAAGGGTCAAGACAAAAGTCAGGCTTATTCTTACAGCCAACCCCCTTTTTTGTTTGGTTGGGGTTTTTTCCCCTTCTAGGACTTAAAGATAAGGAATCATATATACACATACAGAAGGAGAAAATAAGCAACCTTGGCAAACTAAATAGGCAAAAGTGAGTCTCCAGTGTTGATACCATCACATGGAAAAATAGTTATTGATAGGAAACAGTGATGGCCATTCCACTGATGTTATTGGGCCCCAAAAGCTCCATGTATTTTCAATTCATTCCTTCAGTAATTTTGATCTCTTCATTAGAACTGATATCGTTATTCCACCACTTCTACCAAGAAAAGCTTCAGGATTGTGTAGCATAAAAGTTACAGTTACTCTGCTTCTCACTCCTCTCCCTCCTGCCTCCTCCTTTCCTCCACTAGAGAAATACTATGGTTCCTAATAAGAAGAACTTGAATGCACATGTATAGAAGTAAAAAATTCAGCTCTAATTTGACGTTCCACAATGGAGCAATGTCTTGATGAAAGTCATTCTGAATCATGAATTGCAAGGCTGACTGCAGAGCTGACATCTGCAGCATTTTAGAGCCTGAGAAGCCAAGTGAGCTGACCAGGTAGATTATGCAGACCTCTGAAGAGAACTGTTGGATGAGGACTTAAAATAAATCCCAAAATGTAGTCTGCTCTCATGTTTTCTGCTGAATCAAAGAGCAGATGGTATGGCTGCTTCAGAATCTTAAGCAGGCACTGTGCTGTTCACTGTTATATATTAAACTGGATGGCAATAGGCAACTTAACAAATTTTTAAAAAGTACTTCTACTTGTTTATGAAAAGTCCAGGAACTAGCATTACTACAGCAGATGTTTGTATTCTTTTTTTGGATGATTACAATCCTTCCCAATGTAAATTACTGTCATGTGGCATAAAAAAATCCAACATGCCCCTAAATCCAAATAGATTTTACTGTGCAATTGTTTGCGGCTTATGTCTGATGGAATAAGAGAGACGGCTTTGAAGATCATGTGAAGTGACTACTTAAATAATTTAGTTTTTGATACCATGACCAAAATCACCAATCAACCACCGGTATTGTCCAGATCAAGAAATAATCATATTTTCAGAACTTATGAAAATCAGTATTAATTTGATCTGCAGAAGTTTAAGGTGATATCTTAAAGTATGAGAAAGGAGATTAGTTTGGCTTACTGTTGCTGTGCACGTGGCTGTAGCCACAACCACTGACACACAGCACCACGCATCCTGGCGGCGAGGTACTGATGTGTAACATCTCCGTGGTTGTCGTGAGTGCCCACAAGCCTTTGCACTCCTAATTTGACTACTTGATGTTGGTTGGTTTATATTTTCCCTCCCCATTTTATGTATTAGATCCTGAATATGTAAATCCCCTGTTTGCTTATGTATAATTTCTAGAAGGTTCTCCCCTATTCGGCGCCCCATTGGCCTCTTGCTGGGGACCCCTCCTACGCGTTACTCTTACTAGTTACTCTGTTGTTGTTCCCACCCCCTCCGCTTTTCCTTGTTGGCTGTTCCGTTCAGCTCCGCCCTATATTCCCTGAGCATAAAACCCTTGGACCCCCTAGTTATTGTGGTGCTTCGTCCTTGGACCCTTCACCTCTTCCCGGAATAAACCAAGCTTGTGGAACCTACTTGAAGGACCCCCTCCTGCTTCTTGGCCTCTGCTGACACGCCTGTCATCATAGCTTGGGGCTAACTCTTTTAGGGAGAGGAGCTTGTCCTCTAGAGCTGTTGGGCACCAAATTGCCTCTCAGCTGGACCTTCATGCTAACCCCTGGATCAGTGTCTCAGGTTACCTATTAAAATGTTGTAATCTTCAAATGCAAGCTGGAAATAAAGTTCATTATATCTACTTACAACTGAAATAGTGTTTTCATAAAAATAATGAGGATTTCTGAAGTATTTGGATTCTCATACGCATTTTCAAATATTATTCTAAAGTGTACTCATAGTGAGTGAATTAATGAATAACTAGTTTAATTTAATAAACCAAATGCTAACTACTGCATCTTTCCAAGAACAGATGTTATCACTTTTTATTTCAAGATAGGATTATTTACATATATTTGTACATTTTTCCTGGAATGAAAAAAACAGTAAAGTTCAAGTCTGTGAATAAAGACCTGGTGAAATTATATTACTGTAAATGATATTTCAGTTTAAATAATGGCTTTATCTCTGATCTTTTTTTTATCCTTCTTGAGGAATAACTACGGCAGGGACTATGGAGTGGTGTTGGAATTTCTTAGGCAGCCATTTTTACTTGATAATTTTCAGTCAAATTTGAAATTCATGAAGGGAGCATTTAAGGTTTCTCCATATCAGTTTTTAATCTGGATATCCTTTGTTCATCTGTCTTTCCAGATAGGATATGTCATTACTTGGTGGGATTTGATAAAGTGATTTATGGCATCTGATCAATTGGAGCATACACCATCACAATAAACTTGAAAAAAGTACAGTTGAGCAGTGAAGTAAGAATATACAAATGCTTCCTGTCATTGTCTTGCATTGGTTAGCTACGAAATAAAATTCAATACTGAGAAATCAGGAGGTGAAGAAAAGAACTTGCAGAGAGGTAGCTAGAATTTTTTATTACTTAAATTCACCTTTGATGCTTTGAACTGTGTAACATTAGCACGTCAATGTCTCCCTCATTTTAAGTAGTTTCATGTTCTGTGCCATGGCAACTACAGGCAGACTATAGCCATGAACAAATTGAGTCTACAGAGAGCTTCAGAAGCAAGTCTGGCCCTCATTCAAAACCTTTTGAAATAGATGAAAGAGTGTCTATTGACTTTGATGGGCTTTGGCTTGAACTCTTCCAGCTTCTACAGGCAGGCTTGGGTTCTGATTACGGCTCCAGATGATGTCCATGTATTTTATTCAATTGCTCCTTACTTATATGTATTGAACAGCACTTGGAAAAGATCCAAGAATATAGGACATTTGCTTTCAAGGATGATATAACAGTGAATGTAAGAACATCATCCCTTTTTTAATAATGCCACTGAATTTTCTGTGATTTCCTGCACAGTGACACAAACTTTGCATTTGGGATATGAGCCATCACAGTAGACCAGGGGTGAGGTAAGATGGAATGCTCGTGGTCAAAAGAGCAAAGGAGGTACTGTCCACATCAGAATAACTTCTATAACCATTCAGGCCTGGGTCAAAATTGCACTTACCAAGTTGTAGCAAAAACCATTTTTAATTGCATTTTCACTGGATTCAAAGCTGCCTGACAGTGGGGAAAGGCAGGACTTCAAGCATATCAAGCATTATATATAATACATAATACAATACATGTATTATATTTTATACATTATATCTTACAAGGGATTATCAGACCAAGAACAAGGTACCTGAGAAATAACAGCTTTTCTGCTTTAGAAAAGACAAAGATGTGACTGTTTGTGTGATTTTACAAAGTAAGACTGTCTTTGAAAGTTTGTGGCCTTTCTCTCCACTTCTGTGAGTGGAATGTGCTGATCTAAGAACATGACAAGGAGGACAAATGGTTTACCACCTGCTGCCTGAGCACTCACCCGCAGGTCACCAGTCTTGTCAAAGAGATTTGCATTGACGGAATATGAAATGGCATTGCCATCAAAACATATAAGATTATCTTTCCTTTGAAGAAAAGCAACAGCTACTGTAACTTTGAAGTTCGAGGACAGGAAGGCAATCAGTTCAAAAGTACTAGACACAAATGTGGAAATGAATTCGACATTGCCTCTAATAGAAACCGGCAGTTTCAAACCCTGAAAGATGGACTTCTTATAGCACTAGTTCACAGCTAGTGAACTGATTTTGAACAATAAGAGTGGAATCACTTGAAAAACCATGTCCAGTCGTCAAAAAAGTTAATCTTTTTGCTATGCGTAGATAGATTTCACAGAACATCTACTCAGTGTGCCACCATATCCTCATGAGCCACAGACATCTCCAATAATCCACATGTTACCGGAATAAAGCAGCGGAGATTGTGGGAGTTACATGAATTCTTTTAAATAAAACTTTGAAGATGATGTAAGAAAGCAAACTACACTGTATGCTCTAGAAGAGCAAACTTCTTCCTCTGCTTGCAAGTGACTAAACGATAATCTGGTTAATGAATAAATCACTGAACATATGAGCAAAATACAGCAATTAATCACTTGATAAATTACAGTGCTATTAAGGGTATCAAACTTGGGTCTTCTGCCTGCCTTTAACTCTGTCTTAACTTCACCTTTCTTCAACTTACATAAGCTTAACATCAGGACTTCAACTTTAGAATCTGAGATTTCTCAGAGCTCCAGTAAAATGTCTTACATCACTTTCAAATAATTTTTTGTCATTGCATCGAGTAACAGCAACATTAAGCTATTAAAGTATGCTAACTTAATCACAAGTAGTTACATTAATTTCTTACACTTGTCTCCTGAAATCAATGTGCTGTCTCCTTACTGTACTTTCACTAACACTATCTGAGTTTTGATGAAGACAAGTGAATATATGTCTGGCTGACTGGACATCCTATCATCCATGGAAGTGCACAATATAATAAAGCCTTTACTAGTAATTTTACCTAGCTGATATTCTAGGGGACTATGAACTTCTTCTTCCTAACACAAAGCATCCTTTTAAACGTAACCTGTATTATTTATCCATGTCTTCTCTTTCTGTCTCCTGTATGCTACCTGAAATTAAGGTAAGACTAATGCCAATAATCACCTGAGAGTTTTCAGCAAATACAGAATGTATCTGTTCTTTTTTTTTTTTAAAAACAGAATCTGCTGTAATTAGCATAAAACAGGAATTCATAAATATGTGCTGATAATTTTTTCTCAGACATGCTTGACGATTTCATTAACAATATTTAAAACTTCAAGTGTTATGGAAATCTTCTCTTATATTATATCATTACATTATATACATTAGAACATCTCTCACATTGTATCAGCTGAGAAAAGTTATAATCTCCTAGAACAAGCCATCAGATTAACATTTTCTAAGATATCAGTGCTGGGTTCTCACAGTGGAAAACCATTCCTCTGGCAGGCCACCAGAATCTAAATTTGGCAGGCTGTAGCATAGTGTAAGGTTTACTTGTTCAATCAAGCATTCAATTAACTAACATGTCAGTATGTTGGTCCTTTGTGAGACAAATAAAAGGCAGCTAAAGTGCATTGAGCCATCTGAATGGATAGTTGTGTAATTAATATTTGTTTTTAATTTACTGTAAGATGTCCAGATGCTCTGGCAATCAGTTCCTGGGAAATCCTTAAAATAATTGACTGAGTTCTGTAAACTTACTAGAGGGCAGCAGGTTTTCCTGTCTCTCTCTATGTGATTAGAATTGGGCAAATGATTCAGCAGACCTTTTAAAATTTTTAAAATTTTTTAATTAATATATTGTTTACAGTTCCAACATAATTTCTGTGTAATTTAATGTTTGTTTAATAGCAGGGTTTATCTATTATCTATACTCTATCTCAGACTCCCATTGTTTTGGGATCATACAACATTCTCCAACTCAGTAGACCAAGATTTATTGGTTTGGCAGAGAAGAAAGCACGTAATTTCAGGACAATTTTTTTCTCAGTTACTCTCTCATCTTTGTGAGCTACTCCAGCAGTTAATCTTAGTTGTGTAAACACTGAACAGTGGGAGAGAGAAAGGCATTTGCAGTGTGTGGTTTTATTACATACGTGTTGAGATGGGATGAGTTGTCCTCTAAGCATGGCTCAGATAAGTAACTTAGGCTATATGTACAACTTTTAGGTGAAAAACAGGAGGAGGAGGGGAGTTCAGAGCCTTTCGGTGTGCTTTTATCCCACAACTACAATATGTAGACTAAGATTATAGCTATGCTAAACTAAGATCGTAGCTGTGTAAAACATTCTCTGTAGCCACTGGAGATCCAGGCATCTTCAGAGAATGACATAGCTCGGACATCCCATTCCCATTAACTACTGAAAAAGCCTAAGTCAATATTGATAATTGAAGTCGGGTGAATCAGATCTTTATGTGGCAACACTGCATTTCACCAAGGTCTGAGAGTACACAGGGTGCTTTTCAGCTAACCAGATGAGAGCTAGGCTGATTGGCTATATTGCATGTTTTATATTGACATCACCTGGTGACACTGACACCATGCGGATGGCAATGACATTTCTAAATATCATTCCATTGGTGATCATTTGTCAGTTTCATATGATATTACAGGCCCTAGTGGGAGGTCCATTATGTGTTCCACTGTGTCATTTCCAACACACTATTTTTTATGTCTGGTAAGTCTTAGAATTGATTTTTATCTCCACTTTCTGTTGCATTTGCATCATTCACCTATGCATTGCCCCCACTCAGTCATTGGACAAAATGCCGTTTGTAGAAGGATCATTCCCACAATTATCACCCTGGCTTATTTTTCCTCTGACCAAAGTTGTATTGATTTTCCTACTGCTGTCTTCCTGGCTAGCAGTTAATGATCACACTCAATGTACAGATAATAGAGATGCCAGTATCCTTGTAGGAGTTAGCTGTGGCCTCACAGACCCATTCTTCTGCAGAAGTATTAAAAAAAAAAAAAAATAGAGATCCCGCAAGCATTCATCTACACAGACACATTTATTTGAATGATAATGGAAACCTCACCCAGGAGGGGTAGATTAGTTCATAAATCAGATTTAAAGAATACCTTTTCAACTTTTACATCTTGCATGCAAGATATAGAGGGTTCATTTTTAAGATGAACTGCTTAGCAGCTACCGTTTCTTTTACATGTAGTACATTATGCTAACTTGTATGTTTAAAAATCCTAATATAAGTTTAGTAGGATACAATATTGAATTCTATGTTTTGTAAGATTTATTTTACATCTTTGAAAGCTTATTAAAATACATGAGTAATATTTTCCAAGTTCCACATAATCTGTCTTCAGTGTTCAGTTTCTGACTGGAGTCTGCTGGGGGGCTTTATTTTCAGGAGGAAATATTTGGAAGTTTGGCAATATTTGAAAAAAATAACCAGTGTGACAGGCATTCAGTGAAATACTGAGAAGCTGAGGTACCACAAATGACTAGTCATGTTTGTAAAACACTGAACATTGAGAAGAAAACCAATGAACAACTGTTTCACGCTTTTGAGCTCTTCAGTCTGGAACTAGTTCATATAAGGATTGGAATAGTTAAAGAACATGAATTGAGTCTTCTTGCCAATATGACAACTCTTTTAAACTTGAAAAGGTATGTATTCCTATTCCTTAGCATTGTTTGTTTCAGTAAAGCACACCTGATTTTTTTTTTAAGTCTATGAAGGCTGCCAACCAAACAGCTCCTTAAATATCAATAGGAATCTATCTCAAGGAAAAAAGAAATATGATAGTCCACAGATGAACATGAAACAAATTCTTTCTCTGACATTTTATGCTCCTACTTTATTTCCTTTCTTGTTGTCTTGGACATTATTCTTAGGAATGTCATTAAAAGTTCAAAGGTATGTATGAGATTAAGGCTTTCAGGAGAATGAAATTGAAGATCGGTTTTCAGTACTGATATCTCCTGCACTATGCAAAAATTTGACATTTCTATTGCTCTTGGGGTACCTTATCAGCAGACAGTGAACTTAACTTTGGGTTCCTGTGGATTAAGAAAAGTTACTGGCATGCTGTGAAATGGAAAAGCAAAAGACTACCCTCTCTACTCAGTGTATGTATGCAAGCTTCTAGCATGACAAAATTTAAAGGGTATCATTTCTATAATTGGTGCTCCTAACACAGTGGTAGTTTTATCTGCGTGTTTCTATATACAAAGCACAAGTATAAAAGAACAAGCCCAAGATTTCTGCTGAGTATGACTTTTCTTTTTAGAACCCTTTTTTTCTACCAGTCTTTTTTCCCTATTTCTTCAGCTGGAGTGATAAAGTAGGAAACTCTTCTACAGTCCTTAGCTAGAGCTAATGGGACCCAGGCAGTATTACTGCCAGGATGAATCTGCATATTAACTAACCTTTTGTGTAGGGGCCTAGCACCTGACACTCTTTTATACTGCCATAATTAAAATGAGTCGATGGGTCAATTAAAGTGAACTTTTCACTATTAATGACCTTTGATTACACCTAACTGAAGAATCAATGGTACAAAGTCAGAACAGGCTGGAAATACTAATCCAGAAAGCCTGCCAGGTAGGCTGAGATACCATGGAACGAGGTCTGAGTCTAAAGCAGAAATAGGCTCTGTCATATTAAAGTAGTATCATATAGTCTCTGATAAACATAAATAGGTCCTTGCATTCATCTAAGGTACATCTGTTCAGTGATGTCATACCTTAACGTGCAATCTAAATTTCTTTAAAGAAACTGTTGCCAATGCTCCGTCCAAGGTTTTAAGTACCAGCAATGTTATGGTGGTCCATGATTTGTTAGACTGGATTTACTTTTAGTAGCAATATATTTACTTATTTGTTTCAATAAAATATTTTTATTAAAGGGCTTCAGCTTGATAGGTGAGTGAATTCTCTTTCTTTTACAGCCTCTGGAAATGACAGAAATCTCTGGGCAAGGAGTTGGTTCTGACAGTCTATATAACACTGATTTCTAGTGATGTTGCTTGATGCATGGAAAAGGGCCTCATATTACCCACAGGTGGTTTGACGAGGACAAAGAATTTTGGATAGGTAAAAGATCCATAGTCTTTCACCAGGTGCAACAAAAAATTTGTGGATGAGGACACAGAATAACAGGGCTATTCTATTTCTTGAAATGAAATTTCACTTTTCAAGGTCTCAGAAGTAAAACTCTGCAATCCAGTCCACAAAAAGCACTCACAGGTCTTGACAGAGCTGATTTTCATCCTCTATCCATTAAGTAAATTTTCTAAAAGAAGTTAGTTTAAGCCTAACTGCAGCCCAAATAACTCTGGTGAAAGTTCACTAATGAATTCAATGAAGCATGTCAAATCAGTAGTAAGTGCTTTTCAAAGTCACTCCATTAAGCCTTTGAAATAAACTTATCAATTCAAAGAAAGATAACATGAGAAAAAATCAAGAAGTATCAATGCCAGCCACTTCTTTACTTTAGAACAACTACGCAACAATAGTTGAGCATGTCTGAATAACACTAATAATTTCAGTGATATGATTCCAAAATACTACAATGAGGGGAAGCACATTCAAATTATGAAAAAGCCCTTGTGGCACTGTAATTTAAAGATGCCAAAGAGAAAGATGGATGGATGTTTCACTGGATCATTCTTTTATTTATAAATACACAAGTCAGTAGCAGCATAGTTCATTCTAAAAGGGTACTTCATTATTGCAAAGTGTAGCATTTCTTGATATTTTTCCTCTAGTAAGTAGCAATATGTCAAACTTCACATATTTAACTCACTTCTCTTGATGTCAGAAGACCATGGCATACCCTAAAGAACAAATATTTGAACAGTGCTAAAATCCTGTCGGCAAAGTCTTGGGTACCCATCTGTTACACAGATAATATACATACTGAAATGACTGACATTTGTTACCAATACTTACAAAATAGTCAAGACTTGTCATGTGTGTGTATGCATAGCACATGGTAAGCAAATCTGTATGTATATACATCTATTAATTATATGTCAATGTGCATATAAATTTCAGCCTAAATATTTACAATCAATTAGTATATTTTTCAGGCTTAGTTTTTATATTGCTTTCAGCTGACTGAAAGGGCATATGGAAACAATAGAACATATGGAAGAAAAGATCTGTTTAAAGACCAGACTGTGGTATGTTTACTCACATTGAATAACATACCAGGAATATTCCTTCTGTGGCATAAAATACTCTGCTGTGAAGAAGTGTCACAATACAGAAGTTTGTATTTATTCACACTGTTAGGTATTTGCCATTTATTTACCTACAGTAGTGATGGTGTCACATCAGAATTAAATCTGGGTTGGATTATTTAATTTATTTCCAAATTCTACCCCTTGATAATTTCCTTGAATCAGGGTTACTCTTTTATTTACACAAACTGGGATCAAGCTCTTACCTCTGCTGTATAGAGATTAACCAGAAGGCTTATTGAGGTCTTCCATTTATAAACATTATGCTGTTTAGTTTATCAGCTTAAAAATGGGACTTTTCAAAATGGATTGCCAAAGCCACACTGTATCCAAATAGTGTTTAAACAGTGAAAAATTGTTTGCTTCTTAAGGCTGATGAGACACTGCATATTTTACTCGCCCTATTTTGCCTAGGCAGTAGCATCGATCTCCAAGTGTGAATGGTTTTATGTGTGAGGGGTGCACAGTTACTCACCCTCTTGCACATTGGAGAAGAATGGAATTTCAAGCTTAGCTCTGGATATCTTCCTTGAACAGCCTGACGTTTAACTGCAAATTCTTCCACCCTTTTCTGCGGTACCACACTGGTTCCAAATTCCACCTGAGTTCCTGTCAAAATAGCTGGAGATATTGGCTCTACAGCACTAAACTCCAAAATTTAATTTGTGCCCAACACATGTACCCACACACGAGAAAGTCCAAGGGATGTTTGAAAAGCATTAACCCACTTTACCTAGGAAAATGCCAATTTGCATAGATGATTAATGTATGTACAAGTAAGAAAATATAATTAAGGCCCTTATGGTAGACATCACACACATGAGCCTTCCATTAAATTCCATAGGAGGTTGTTGCTGAGGTCTCGATCCTGGCTAAGTCCTATTCCTTGATTTTAGCCCAAAGTTAATGCCACATGAAGGGGAGAGATCTTTTATTTTAAAAGTTCTGATCCTGCAAACAGTTTTCCGTACATGTATCATCTGCAGAATCAGAAATGCCCCAAGATACCGTAATAAAAATATTTAAAAAAAAAAATAAAAACATATTCTTAAACTGAATAGACTCTGTTAATGGAAGTTCTATCATTTCTCTAGACATACCAACCTAAATTCATTTGTGCTTGATGCAAAATATTTAAAATTAATAAATGAAGGTGCATATTTCTAGCTGCTCAATTTTAAATCCTTTAACAAAAAAAAATTGTAGTTTATTTCTCATAGGCAAATATGGATAAAGTAACTGTTAGCTTCAATGGAATTTCAGTGTAAAAAAATAGATCTTCACTGGGGATTTGTATTATTTAGACAAGATAATACTATTTTTCAAAAGAGAGAATTTACAATGCCACAACCACTTCAGAAAAATACAGCACTGGCAGTTTATATCTGTATAGATTATATCATATGTAACCTGGAACAAATCTGTGGATTTGCCCTGTAACAGAAGATTCTTAGTTCATTCCCTTTTTTCAACCTAACATCTACACTATTCTCTTTTTGATTTACCAGCAGTTCAGTAAAGTACCTGTTCCCAGTATTCATTAATTTTCTTGACAATAAACCTGTAGAAAACCCTGACAGATCAAACTAACATTGAGTCAGAAGATCCATGAACGTAGGGCAACTTCACCTATCAAATTGGAACTCATAGAACAGAAAAGTTAAACATTTCATAATAATAAGGTAAGCAAATAAATTCCAGACTTGCCATGGAAACACTGACACTTACTAACAGCAGCATTCGATCACACTCCAGTCATGTAATATTATCCTTTAGACCCTAATTCTGCAGTGAAACTCCCTCAGCATGGTGGCCCAATCATACCTCCTTATGTATTTCTGGATTATTTCTTTGGCACTGGGACTTGCATCTTTCTCCTGGGTTATAAAGCAGAAAGCACAGTGTTTTCACACCACAAGCAGCAACACATAAAATGTTTTAGTCACATCCAAGTAAATTATGAGCAGAATACTGTCCATAAGCTACTCTACTAGAAGTCTTTCATACAAAATATCTTGAAACTAGCAGTAGCTTCCCCAGACCACTACTTCCTCTGTAGCTGCAGACAGAGGGTGGGGAGCTGGGCAGGCTGAGGCACCTGATCCCACAAGATGCTGTGTGTGAGACAGTGTTCCCTCAACTCCAGCAAACATGGCTGGAGTTACAGACGTTCAATACATCACATAAACAGGTCTATAAACTCTGGCAGTTTTGCACATTACTTACCTGAATATGAAAGACACTTAAGTGAAACGAGGCAAGATAATTAAGCAAGTGCACATTCTAGCACAGACCAAGGGCCACTTCTCGTCACACCTCAAAGGACATGTCTTGTTGCACCCTGCTTTTAACCTGAAATCCACCATATGGATCAATAGCATATTGCCATAAAAAGCAATCTAGGAGGGTTTTGATTGGTTTTTTTTTTCATTTTATACAACCATAACTTGAAAGGAGAAAAAGAATCCTAAAACATGAAAACAAAGTCCTCTGGAGACGTAAGATGGAGATGGAGACAAAATCTGACAGTGGCAAAACCTATTTTGCTACCCATCCTTAGAGTCCTCTCCCAATATGCACAGCCAATAACCAGTAAACATTCTGGTCATGACAGGAAAACATTTCACAAAGGCTCTCTATGTTTCAAGAGGACATGAACTGAATTTTTTAATAAAATGTTAAGTCTCAAAGCAATTCAAAAGATTGCATTTCGGAAAGAGAATCATATCTAAGCAAAAGAAATTCTATAGAACTGTTACTCAAACAGAAAGCTTGCAACGTGACACAGAAGAAAGAGTGCAAAGTATCTTGACACTGCTGTCATATTACAAGTCAGTACTTCAAGAGCAATGAATGAGAGGTAAATATTTACACTAGGTAGCTAGACCAAAGAATGCAAACAGATTCCACAGATATAATACAGTTTGTCAATATCTTTAGTGCTGGAAATGGAAACATTAACTCTGCCAGACCACTGATCCTGAAAGATGAATACAATCAATTACATTTTTTACCTGTCAGTCATTCGCATCATTGCCTTTCTTGCAGCTGACTGCTCCCTGTCTTCCAATTCTTGTTTCAAGGCACTGAACAACTTTTTACATCCACTTTTCATTCAGTCTTTTTCACAAATTCCCTACTGCCATGTCAGGTTAACACTGCTTGTTTCAGAACTTATCTGTTTTCTTCCCATATTTTCTCAGTGTTGCCTGTGTCCACTGTCTCCCATCTCAGAAAGGTGGCCCTTCTGGTCTCTGAAGTGTCATCTTAAATCTCACTCTTCCTCAAGCTCCACAAATTTTAACCACCTCCTACACTGGTCAGCAAGAGCCATTAACTTCAATGGACTATGAATCAGGACCAGATTGCTGCCAGTAGCTCTGGACTGAAATCTAGCTAAAGAAAAATAACAGAAGAAACTGTATGGGTATGTACCCTTGTTGCTAATTAGAGACTGCTGCTTGAACAGAGTCATGGCAATACCATATCCTATGTTAATACCATCTGTTACTATTTCCAATATATTTTCTCCAGTCCTTACGCAAGGACTAATGCCTTACATTGTTGTACCTTTATCTGTACAAATTCAGAGTGATGCCAAAGGTGTCTGACAGCTTGAATAAATAAGTATACACTAGCTCCTATCATTTCTTTTATATACTACAAAATACCATTCTACATCTAGCTAGGTAAGGCAAGGAAAATCGTCTTATGAAACACGTTAGTAAATCATTGCAAAAAAAATTTAGAGTGACAGAGTATACAGGAAGCACAGAGAAAAGTTTACAGGAGGTATGTTTTAAATTCTCACTACTGAGAACAAAAAATTGTGTTCTTCTAAGGAATCTCTGTCTAATCCTATGTTATTAATCTAACAGCAATTTGAAGAAAAAGCATTCCAGAAATCAAAAATAACAGTGTGATTCTACTTCATTATTCTTGCCTTCATTCATAAACATTCTGGTACTTATTTCCTCTTCATTAAATTCTCCCTGCCTCTTGCAACCACGGGTCTCTAATGCATATTTTTTATATGGAAAAATTCTAACAAATTGCCTTTGCCCACCTTTCCTTCTCCTAACAGTTTTTAATGTTTTGTAAGTGCCTTGTTGTAAAGCCAATGCCTTTCTGCAATACCACAGTGCTCCCACCAAGTGGTACAGGGAAATCAGTTCTAACAGACAATTTAGGCCATCTAATGTGGTACAGTAGGATACACAAACACTAGGTAGAAGATGCTGTTTATGTTATGGGAAAAGCTATCATCATCAGACAGCAACTATTGCCTATATAAAGCTAAGATATTAAACATTTATTAAAAGTATGCTGTGGTTTGAGGCTATTTCAACAGTAATTTGACAGTAATTACAACTCACATTTTTACCCTATATTGTGCTAAACAAGGTACTTTAGGGAAAGGGATAAAACTAACACTGCCTATTGCCACATAACTTTGCCATGTGTATCAGCAAGGACAAAGCCAATTAGATGATGTTCACTGAGGAGGTGCAGTTTTGGGGGTACAGGTTTTTGTTCATTTTTTCTTATATATGTTTATGCTAATAGTTTTATTATAATGAGGTACACTCCACCCTCACAGCTTCAGCTATAGTAGGCAAATGCTTTGTAGAAATGAAATTACTGTTGCAACAAGGTTGCTTATGACATTGTTTAATACAAAAAAAAAAGAGTGGGGACACAGTACATTGATAGGGGGTGGAGTGTATCATATATACAAAAGAGGGGCATTACTTCTGTCATCTGACATTGATGTGGGAAGAGAGAACAAAACCAAATGCATTTTCTTTCCAGCACTGAAAC
This sequence comes from Dicrurus megarhynchus, assembly GCA_013399195.1. NCBI lineage: Eukaryota > Metazoa > Chordata > Aves > Passeriformes > Dicruridae > Dicrurus > Dicrurus megarhynchus. The sequence continues at coordinate 835,866 of VXAD01011634.1, read as the reverse complement.
ATGCAAAGACAAAATTACAAGTTGTATGCAGCTCAGAATAATAAAAAGAAATGCCCCAGTATACTTGTTTAGATTTTTTTAAAATATATTTAATTCTCTGATCTTTCACTTCAAAACTTAGAATTAAGCAATGAGTGAACAGGATCTGAAATACAGACAAGGCATTGCTCACATCACATTAAAAGGCATCTTTTAAATGCTGCTGTGGATTTCTAAACTTACACTGAACAGAATTTTTAGTTGCTGGGAATTTGAAATGCAAGATGAACTTGGCCACATTACATCTATTTCTTTAAGTGGAATTGTAAATATGCAATAAATTGCTGTTCCAGAGAGGCAACATGCAGAATTCAAAATTTTTTCTTGCAGGATTCTGTTGACCTGTTATGAAGAGATATTGAAGCAGTGGTACAAAATCCACAGCTCAAGCATGAGATCCTAGTGGCTGGATTTCTGAGTATAATATTCTCCAAAATACACCACTTCCTTTTAACCACTGAATTTAGTTTTAGGAAAACAGCTGCTCACCAACTTTTTCCAAAAAAAAAAAAAAAAAAAAAGGCAAGAAGGGTGGGAGGAGGGAAGAGGTGGAAAGAGCTTATGCATTACAATGACATTTAGCAGAGAGCTGCAAACAGAAAGCAAAGACAAATATTTTAAATGTGATAGATTTCAACCAGAAATGTGAACGTATTTTTTCCTTATAAATAGCTTGCCAGAGTTGGTTGGGACAAAATCTGGGTTGCAGCTACAGGCTGAAGCAGCAGTGTGGAGAAACAAAACAAACAGGCATTTATCCTCCACCCCAACACCCCCTTTCTCTCCCAGCTAGCAAAGTATGACCGATGCTTTTGGTTGGCTACAAGGCAAATATTAGCTAGAATCTCATTAGCTACATCCACAGTCCCAGATGCTTAAAACTTATCATGGATTAAAGCCATGAAATAAAAATTAAAAAAGAAATTTCAATTTGAAATTTTATTGGCATGTTGCTAGAATGGTCAACATCGATTGACAGGACTTTGTCCACATACTCTGAGAACAGCCTTCCTGCACCTCCCCCCTCTTTTCTTCCTCTCTCTCGCTCTTTCAGCATTAATGCTATTAAAAGCCAAACAAAATACTGGCTATGGGTGTAAAGAATGCTGGTTTTTTTTGGAATGTTGCCATGGATCCTGCTTCCAGTCGCGTCCCACGGAAGGAGGGTGCAGCCTCCTGACTCTATGGCAGGCTGGTCTCCCCGGGCAGGGCAGAAGGAAGATAGCCACGTACTCCTGCTCCTCCCTATTCTTTCCCATCCACTATAGCCAGGTCTTTGATCACCCTCAGTTTGCCACTGGCATCGATCCTGCGCTTCTCGCGTATTAGATCCTCCAGGCTGTGGAACCTCACCGTGTGCACCTTGTTCTCTGCCAAGTGGATCTTGAGATAGTACTGCTGCTGGTGCTGGGTGCCAGCAGCCGCCTGCAGCTCTCCCCCGGCTTTGAACTCCCTTTTCCCGAAGCGGCACCAGGCGGCGAAGCTCTCGGAGTTAGTCCAGCAGATCTCGTCGCTTTTTAAGCCCAGGTGCCCGCAGGCGTTCTGCACCACCAGCTCCGCCACCAGCGGGCGGAAGCGGTACCAGCTATTCACCACCCGGCCCACGTTGCCCGCGGCAGCCTCGTACAAGCTGTCCTGGCGGATCTGCCCCTGGTGCAGGTGGATGATCTGCCCGCCGCCCACGTACACGGCCCAGTGGGGCGGCGGGTGCTCCGACGGTCCCAGGTAGAGCAGCTCCAGCAGGTCCCCCGGCTTGCAGAGGGTGGGCAGGGCTGACACCGAGTAGACGCTGAGGTCCCCAGCCTGGGGGCCGCTGCTGACCTTGGAGAAGATGCATTCCTGGCCGCGGAAAGCGGAGAACTGGGTCTCGTTCAGCACCAGCTGGTGGTGAAGGTGGTGGGTGGGCGTCTCCTGCCCAGGGCTGCCGGAGCCCTTCACGCCGTACTTGTCTGGCTGGCCTCGCTCGTCCAGGTCCTCCTCCTCATCCGAAAAGAAGTAAGCCACCCCGACGCGCAGCTCGTCCTTCTCGATCCCCGAGGGGTCCCCGGTCGGCAGCTCGCTGTAATTCAGGTGGGTGATGCGATCCAGTTGATTTCCCATCAATGACAGGGCGAGGCGAGGGCAGGAATCGCCGGATCTGAAGGAGGGTGCGGTGGGCAGAGAGAGAAGAAGAGATGGGTAGGAGAGTGCACGCAGAGGGAAGGAGAGAAAGAACGAAAGAAAAAAAATATCAAGGCACAAACAAAAGATTTCAGCGATTTCGCCCTAAGCCCCCATCCCTCCCCGACTTCTTCCCTCCCCTTCGTGCACTGGAGAAACTCCCAGTGCGGATCCTTCCCCTTACCCCCGGGGTGCGGGGCAGGGCAGAGCCCCGACTCCGGAGTGCCCGGCTGCCAGCGCCGCCAGAGGAGCCTCCCGGCCATCCGCCGGCTTCGCCCGGGGGGACGGAGCTGCCCTGGGAGTCTCCACTTTGCGAGGGGACGGGGCTCCGGGGCCGCGGGGAGGCTCCGGCCCGAGGGTCCCGAGCCCTCCCTCCGCCGGTGCGCAGCCGAACCGCGCCGGGCAGTGCTGCGTGCGGGAGGCGGCTAGAGGAGCGCCCAGCCCCGGAGCTGCCACCCCTGCCCGCCCGGTGCCCGCAGCTCGGCCCGGACCCGGCAAGGCACAGGCAAAGAGCAGGCGATTGGCACCCCCCACCCAAGGGGTCCCTCCCGTCCCCTTCCGTACCCGTGGTCGCCCAGCGCCAGAACCCCCCCAAACTCCTTTAAAGTCGTCCTGTCCCCATGGGCGCCGCAGAGGAAGCGCGACCCGTCCTCCCCGCTGCCGCCCTGCTGCTCCGNGGGCCGCTGCAGCAGGCGGGGCGTCCCGCGGGAAGGGGGTTGGAGATTGTGCCCACCGTGTGAAGCCGCTGCCAAGCCACCCCTGCACCGGACAGAAGTAAAAAGGAGGAGATAAAAGCAAATTAAAAAAAAAGAAAAACACCCAAAAAACTAACCCGCCCAGGAGGGACGCACAGGGCCAAGAGTTTCTCTGTCCCTCGAGGTTGGAGGTGGGTGCCCCTCACCTCACTTCAGCAACCTCAGGTTGCACTTGTGCAGTCTGAGCTGATACCCTGGGCTTCCTTTTGCTGAGGAGAGACAGGCATTTCCAGAGGGCTGTTCCTCTCTCCTGTTGCACCTCCTATTTTAGGACGGCATGAAGAGCCCTAAGGAGGTGCCTGTCCCTTGCGATCGCGTAGATGAGAAGTTGCAATGTTTGATGGTTGGCATTAGGTGAGGTGACTGTCTTTCCACATCTGGACAAAGTAGTGGCTGTGGGTTGTCCTCAGATTTGACTAGAAGACATGCTATAGCTTGTCTTAAGTAAAAAATGAGATTGACTGGCAGTAGCAGTCCATTTCTTCCAAAAATGTATAAAATCTAAAAAACTATCGTCTATAGTAGCTAATAACAATACACAATTTCACACCTAATTTTGCACATTATGGAAATGGAACTCAGAAATTATTAGTTCATTTGGCCACTCTTCCCCCACGAGGCAGTGTCAATGATGGGATTGTAACCTGGTTCTTTTGTGTTCTTAGTCTTGCTCTAACCATGTGAACTTCTAAGAAGTGAGAATTTAAATATTTAAGACACTTCATGAAAAAGATCTAATGACATGTTGCATTTCTTAATGAACGTGTTTACTTTGAATGATCCTTTTCTTTTTCCATTCAAATATTGATATAGCTGTCTTTCTAGAATAGCATCTTTTTTTTTTTAACATATGCAAAGGCATCACATCATAAATGGAAGAGAAAAAAAAGGTGTGTTTAGTGAAATTCAGACTGACTTCAGTTATACAGCAGTTATACTACTCTGTTGATGGTTACAGACTTCTCATGTCTCATAAACTCAGGGGTTACGGCCTGAGACTCACAGGAAATAAGCTGATTTACAGCAGTTAAGGATGTAACATTCAGGGTGTGTGGAATCAGAAAGACAATTTGAAAAAAAATTTAAAAATAAAGGAAGATTGTTTTCTAATATATGCATTTTAAAGTTTCAGAGGACTAAACATAACAGATGGATGTTATTTATCTCTGGAATTGTGTAAATACTTTTCTAATGATTGTCAGAAATTATATGTTCTTTTACAGCATGACCTTCACCAACTGCAACATTTTAAATTAAATTAGGTTTAGAGCTAAGGCTGTAAAACAGTGTTTAAATATTTTGATTTCTTTTTTTAATAACTGTTAATGTGCTTCATTGTTAAAGCTAGTCCAAGCTGAAAGCTATTTTCCGTAGACCTTCATCGACAGTTTCTGTTTTCTAAACACTTTGCATTTTTCCCATTTAAAGTCTGCATCTTTTTAGGTTGCGCTCGCACAGTTCACACTTCCCACGTTTGCCAATCTTCAAGGCTATGTGGAGTAATTTTTAGATAGTTCTAAACAAACAAAACATTATTTCATCCTTTCCATGCAAAACAGTGGAGAACAGACTGCTTCAGCAAACTGCAGGTGCAGAAGGATGGAGTCTGGGTGTAGGAAAGGCTCTGCACTTCAAACTAGGTGGAGTATCTCCTGCCAAATTTTAACCATGTTTGGGTGATCGTCTGTGGTTTTGCAAGTCTGCTCAATGAGAGTATTGTGTCTCTTGCTGAAGCATGTACAATCCCTTACAATCCACCTCTCTTCATGACCTCTATTCAACACACCTCCAACACCGATTTTCTTGTTTCATTTCAGTTTCCTTCTCTGTACACCATCTCATCAGTGCTTTGTGCTCTACCACTGTCCCTCAAGAAGAAATTTTCCCTCAGTTTCTCTTCAGTCACAGTTTTAGGATAATGTCAAGAAGTTGCCTTAAAAAAAGAAAGCATACAAAAAACTCCTGTCAACCGACAAACCAACAAACCCCAAACTTATATATAACCGTGATTAACGGATACTGCTGGAGATGCCTGTTTTGTCTGAGCTAATTTGATTAATGAATTTATCATCTGCTTTAGATGTTTAGCTTCTGGGGGCTTACTTAGCAAAGCAGTGAGTGCAGGCTTGGCTGCTCTTAGATGATGGCACTGGCAGTGCAGCATCATTCTGTTCACACTCCCTCCGACCAGCTTCGGCCTCATTAAGTGGGATCATAATCTCTCCTTGCACCAGGACATGGGAATTTACAATATTCCTAACCTGTTATTACTGACCCTAACAATTTTTTCTGCATTCTTAACATAGGAAAGAAACCCAATAACATCATCATCTCTGGCTCTGTCCTGATATACTCTGAGAGTGAATCTATATTTTTCCATTGCTATTTTTTCTTTTTATGCCTTTTTCTATACTTGGCATTTTGTAACTGTTGCATTTATGTTTTATTTAATACAGTGAAAACCCTTAAAATATGTAGCAAAATAGATACCAAATATCTTATTTTTTAAACCTTATTTTTTAAATGTTCTTATCATCCTGCCTTGAGCTGAGCTTTGGAGCCTTGGACCCCTATTGCTAAAAGTGGAGCTGAAACCACCATTGATTTTAATGAGTGGAGAACATTTGAGCAAAAAAATTTAGGGACACATGTTTCAAAAAACAACGAGAGATAAAAAAATGATGATAAGGGTGGAAACTTTCCTATCTGTTATGAACTTTAGATTGTAGAAATCTGTCCATTACAATCCTGTTAATGTTGAACCTCTCATGCCCAGAAGCTCTTATCTATTTCAGGCACACTACACTTGGTAGAAACTAAATACAGTTTCTACATCTAAGTAGTCTGGGAGAGTCCTGAGGTTTTGGATAGGCTGAGGGAGCTGGGCCAAATCAGCCTCGAGATTACTGAGGGAGACCTCATCAGTGTCCATCAGTAACTGAAGAGAGGGTGTCAAGAGGATGGACCAGGCTCTGCTCAGTGGTGCCCAGCAATAGGACAAGAGGCAATGGGAAGAAACTGATGCACAGGGAAGTTCCATCTGAACATGAGGAAGAAGTTCTTTGCCGTGCAGGTGATCACACTGTAACAGATTGCCCAGAGAAGCTGTGGAGTCTCACTCACTGGAGATATTCAAGAACCATCTGGACACAATCCTGTGCAAATGTGCTCTGGGATAACCCTACTTGAGCAGGGAGGTTGGTTCCACCCACTGTGGTCCCTTCCAGATTTTGGTCCTTCAGCCTTGGACAGCTTTTGCCATTTTTATCCAGTGATTGTGAAATATAAACCATGAAAACTCAAGAAGATAATTGTGGTCACAGTTTTTCCTGTTGCCTCTTTTCTGCTCTTCTGCTGTCTTCTGGTGACTTCATCATTCTTGCATTCACAAGGTCACTTGTAAGTAAAATTGTCCAGGACCTTTTCTCTGGCCCTGGGGTACAATATAACCACATAATTGTCTGTCTGAACGTTCTAAACTCCAAAACCAAATGTCTGTATCTAAACTACCTCTTAGGAGTTATTCCTAATCCATTTTAATCCCTAAAATGTATGGAAGAATAGTGTCTGACTCATGCCAAAGCTTTTCAAAGGCTGTGCTACCAATTAATTGTATGAATAATACTTCACTGATCCTTGAACCTGTGAGCTGGGCCTGTGTAGCCAACTGCTTTGACTCTACCCAGCTCCTGAAGGAGAGGTGGAGCATAAGCAAGTGTATTTTTTATCAAGTGACACTTGTTAAGACTCCAGACTTAATTTCTGCTTCCTGATCAAGTGACACAATCAAAAAGATATTGTAGTAGGAAAGATTTTGAGGAGGAATGGGAAGAATTAATTTCATTTAAATATGTTTATCTTTTTAAGGCTGTTATGTACACAGAATCCCAAATGGGGAAGTCACTTCAAGTTCTCAGGGAGCAGCAGGTCAGGATGATGGGCAGGGGCAGGGTCTGGGGAGCTGGAGTTGCACCCAAGTGCAGTTTCCCAATGATCTGGCAAGGGGAGAAGAGCAGGAGTGCTGGGCTGGGGCCAGCTGAGGCCAAGCCAAGGGAGGTCATGGCAGTGCTGCAAGGCCATCCCAACTCAGCAGCCTGGCCCAAGCATGTGCCAGAGTTCTGATGCAGCTCCCAAGTCTGGGCCTGAAGCCCTATCCCAGCTCCTCGAAACTCTTCCTCATTAACTTTGCTTTTCTTCTGGACATCTTATCCAAGGTTCATCCTATCAGACCTGATCTTGAACAGAAGTAGCAAGCCCCAAGGAGGTGAGGGAAGAGTTTGTAGATCTTGCACTCAGATCCCTGACAGCAGCATCATATTCGTTCATTGGAGTATGAAAGAAAAATAGCTGAGGGACTAGATTTTCATTTAGATGTCTGGGTCTGTACACTAAATGGAAACTGAACTGAATGCATTGGCTTTTTTTTTAGGGGGAGGGGGAGTATGTTATATCTTAAATTACTACTGTAAGCAAAGAAGCCTTCCCCAGGATTACAACAATATCCTTTATGAACTTTTGAAGAATTGGATGTTGATGACCATGCAATTAGTTCAATTAACAATGAATTTTATTTCTTGATCCTTCTATTTTCTGGAGTATGTCTTTCTCAAAGTTATTTTGGGTGTTCCAAAATGTCACCATTTTCATACAGAGACAGAAGAAACTAATCAACAAAACCAACAACATCAAAACCCTCTAGGCAGACATGACCATAGTTAAATAAGGAGAATCCACTTATTCATAGTAGACTATTACACTTATGCAATACACTTATGCAAGTTTTTTTGTTTTTGGTTTTGGTTTTGGTTTTGGTTTTGGTTTTGTGGGTTTTTTTTTTTTTTTTTTTTTTTTTTTTTTTTTTTTGTTTTTTTGGGAATGTAGTCTAAAAGTTCATACTATTTACATAAATTTTATTTTATTTTTTGTCTGTTATGAAATAATATAAAATATAATCTAGCCTTGTGGTGAACCTAACCAAGTGATTGTAGCTACAGAAGCAGCAGCTATGTGTTTGAAAGATCTTGGTAAAGTAAGCTTGATCTTAAATGTGCTAGTTTAATCATATATAGGTCTAGGCAGGTTCAGTATAAGAGAATTTTTATTCTCTTCTTTTTATTTTATTTTTATTTCCCCTACTTGGGCTTCAGGTATTTTGTTGGTTGGTTGGTTTGGGTTTTTTTTTTTCAGTAAAGACAGTTTCATATTATATTTAATAATGAGTAAGAGGATTCCAATTGATAGCAAACTTTCACCCCAACTACCTACTGCCTCAACTTCATTCATAGCTTATCTTGTGATCATGTAGTTACAGGGTGAGTTTGAATCCACAGGACTGCTGTAACAAGATGTTGAATATCTGCCAGAAGAAAAACATCTTTTTTAAAGGTGTTGGCACTCTGGAGCTGGTACTTTGAGACTGAAACAGTCATGAATATTGGTCCCTTCTGAATATAGGATTTTGACATGGCTTTAATAAAGGTGGTTACATTGTTCCTTCTGTAAAGGGAGGATAATAATGGCAGTCTACTAGGAAAATTTCCACAGTTTCCTCTAGCTCTTGCTACAAATAAATCTAAAATAAAAATGACATCGTAATGTTTGTACAGGGAAAAAATATCTCCAGAAAGTAGTGCAAGTTCAAAAAATAAGCTGCCAGAAAAAAAATAAATTCAAAAGTATTTGTAGTTATCTTCTAATGCAATCTTGTTAGGTGGGCTACTATCACATGGCAAATCAACTTTTTGATGTCTTTCTTCAACTGACATTTTGCAATTGCAGACAGGGCTTTCCTAAATCAGTTTTAAAGATTGGAAACCTTTTTAGAAATCTCAGACCATAAGGAATAAAGTAGTGGTTCTTCACAAAAATTCCATTTTCGGTGTATGACTCTCCATTGATGATGTGTTAACTTTGTCCCTAAATGGCTTTACAAGAAATAGATAAAAAATATGTTTCCAAGTGCACACTGGTTACTTAATTATGATTATCTTATTATTAGCTCTTTCCCAAGCTACTGAAAGAGAAAAGGCAAAATGTTTTCTGAAGTATGACACGACATTTTCTTGCATTTCCCCTTTAAACCTAGAGAGATTGTCCACTATACTTTCTTTTTTTGTATTTTTAATTTTTTTTTAAATTGGAAACATGTAGGCAACCTAACACCCGCCTGCTTGTATTATAACAGGGTTATTTGCTTGGCTTTTCCCATTTTCATATGGGCTTTGGGATCCTTTATTAAGTCATTGTTCTGTAACTGCATTCTATTATACTTTCGCTCATTTTTAATAATATGTATGATATTTCTGCTGCCCTGAAGGACTCCCATGAAAATTAAATGTTGAAATAAAATGAGCATCCAATGCTTCTTTCTATTAGGCTAGTTAATATTTTATAAAATATAGTTTATCTGTGAGTCTTTCAATACCTGAACTCGAAAATGACTTTCTAAATATTATAAGCACTAACAAATACCCCTTGACTGAATAGCAAAGCAGAAATTCAATCTGTGTGACAGTTGCTATTCATAAACAGTTGGAGCTTCACTCTCATAGTTTATGCTGTTAGCTGAACCCTTTTGACTGAGTTACAGAACTAGATTCAGTAAGGGAGTCATACCTTGCTATATATGAAAACCTTTTGGAGCGAGCTTCTATTTTTCTTTTTCAAATACAGAGCCCAGTCCTGGAGACCTAAATCATTCAAAATGCATATCAATTTTATGGCCAGACCAGCATCATCCTGCCTACAATACAGAAAAGTCTGTCAGAGATACATGCACACAGTTTTCTTTGAATCCAGTGAGATTTCTGTCTGCATTCAAAGAAAGAGTACAGCCTTAGATGCTTAGAAATGACAAATGTATACAATTAGAATTAATTCAATTTGCTAAGGTGTATGAGTATTGAATAAAGTCATTGAGATTGCACCGTGGTGCCATTAAAAATAAGTTTCTCCTCAACAAAAATTGAGTGGCCCAAATTTGTAAATTCATTTCTATTTCCAGTAGTAATTTCCAAGCAACATTTTCCCAGCCTCTAAACAATCTTGGGTCCATTGGGTCATGTCTATTCATGTATATAATTCTTTCACCTAAAAGTCTGGCTCAGCTAATTGACTCGCAGGTTAACCCTGTTATCTTCATACTCTTTTTTTTGCTGATTGTGTCCATATGAAACTATTGTTTACAGAATAATTTTTTAGAGATGTAGCATACTAAACTGTAACCAACTACTTTATGTATAATGCATAAATGAGTGTAGACTACAACTCATTTTACTTAGCTGTGTTGTTCCTTCAATAATAATGGAAGACAAAAGCCATGCAAAAATTATGTTTATCCTTAAGTTTAGAAGATGCAGCGTGATTTGAATATACTCAGGACAAGCTTCATAAGGTATGACAGTAGTACCTTAACTTCTTCCTTCCCTCTTTAAAAAAAGCAGAAATTAATTTGATTTTAGTAGGGAAAAAATCTGACTGAAAAGGAAAGAAAAAAAAAAAAACTGACTTGAGACAAGACTGGTTTTGTAGTTGCGTGTTTTACTCTTAGCTGCGGTACAAAGACTTTTAGTGACCCTGGTCATGTCACTGAGACCTAGGCTGGTGCCATCAATTATTATTTAAAGAACTAGAAGCACTCTTCTGTTTACAACATGGGCATATTACTCATCTTAGGTGTCAAAATTCTGGGTTTAGTTGCTTGTGTAGCCACAGTGGTTTAAAACTCTTGTCATTCAGTTTAAGGGTAGCTCTTAGTTAAGACACACTACAGGCTACCTGGCTATTTTCCAGTTACCATGTTGTAACCTTGCCCTTGTTGAGAAAGTTATTCAAAGAAACATGAACAAAACTTTTAACTAAGAGATTAGAGTACTCACCTGAAGGCGAAGGTACCTGGGTTCCTAATTCTGTTCCCATAGTTCAAAGACTATTTAATGTAAAAATGGGAATAAGCCTTGAGATGAGAATGTTCATCCAAAAATAGGTGCTTCGTTCTTTCCTACAAAATAGAAAAAAGGACTGTATCCTACCTTCATGGTGTCATAGTTTTGGATTTTACTGCTGATTATGGAATGGGTGGGCAAGTGTATCACAATTTGTGGCAGGCATGTTTTAAAACCTCATGGTTTTGTGTTGTGCTCAGGCCTGCGGTGGATGGTTGGTGTTGCAGAACACAGCACAGAGCCCTGAGGAGGATCCCCAGGGATTTAGCAGGAGTTCACAGCAGGCCCTGTTGATAGGTGCTGTGCTGCTTACATCAGGAAACTTCAGGCATGCCTGTAATGAGAAGCACTAACCTCTTGTAAACTCAAGTCTCTCTTGGGTGTAAGTGCCTCCAAGTTTAGGCAGCAGCTGTTGCTTTGCTTTTCAGATTACGGTTTCTGCCTAAACATCTCCATTTTCTCCAAATCCTTCTTTAGATGTTTAAATCTGTTATCGGCTCTATCCCTTGATCTCTGTTCCACTTACCTTCCCTTATGTAAATGGGAATATTCATACTTCTCTCACCTCACTTTACCTTCTGTGTTGCCTGACAGCAATTATATAGGACAAGGGGAGGCATCTCCAGGGGAGACATCTCTCCAGGGGAGGTATAAGCGGAATACAACAAACATGGGATATGGGGGTATTGTCAAACACAAATAAACTTCAATAATATAACTGCATACTAATTTCATTTCACTTCCCTGTTCCTTAGACCATCACTGATATTTTACATACAATGCTATAAGACTTATATTATATTGGATGTCATCAAGTTTGGGGGAGTAATAATCCACAACACAGATGAAATTCTGTGTGTGAAAGCATGGCCCATGCAGCCTCTGTGCTGTGTTTGCAGAGTATGAGAGAATTGCTAATGATAAAAGGCCTTTGAAGACTTTGATCCCTGGGATAAGCTTGTAGAGATTGTTGTTCTGTGGCCATTTCATGGGGAGATAATCACCTGAGGCTGAGATGGTAACCCCATGTCCAGAATATGGTGAAATTCACAATTACACAGCCCTGATATGGCCAGTGGGTCTTTTGGCTCTGTTTAAAAAAGAAAAAAGACAAGACAGCATATGAGTTCTGAAGCTTTTGAAACTTCACCAGACATTAAAAAAAACACCCCTCTAAAAAATTTAGCCTATGAAAAGGTAATTTTCTATTAAGTCAATGTTTTTGACGTGAAGAATGGGACTTTTTAAAATATGCACTTTTTTTTTTTTTAATTGGAAAGGAGATAATTATATATGAAGCATAAGTAAGTGGAAAGTGAAATTTTCTTTTGAAAGATGAGGGTTGTTTTTTCTCTTTAATTATAAAGACTAAATGTTAATGTCAAAACAAAATATTTAGAATCTGCAAAAATGCTGAATATTTTTAAACTGAAAGGTTTTGCTGAATTTAACTTGGATTTGAAAAATAGATTTGATGACTGAGTAGTATATTTCTTGGTACACAGAGTATTTGCCAAAGGAAAAAAGAAGTAGTTTATTTTAAATAAACCATCCTGACTGAAGCATGTGATCTGGGTTTATGACTGGAGTCATACATGATGTTCAACACAGGAATGCTTTTCCAGACCAGAAACAGATAATTCCTTGCAACCCCAGAGATACCTGTACAGGGAAACTGGGCTTTGATAACCTACCCACACCAAATATGATTAAGCCTTATTATGTGTCTAGTTGAATATTAGAGATAAATGAAGCTAATAAAGAGGAAAGAGTCTGAGTAGGACCAACTGTAATAAGTGAAAATGGTGTAAATCACGTATGTTCATCTCAGCTTTAACTGGGCTCATGGTTCTTAGTGAATAATTTATTTGACACATTATTTCTTGTCTTTTTTTTTCCCTTTCTGTTCACAAATAGCTTATGAGAAAATAACTGCTTTATCAAATTTATTAATTGAGCAAAATTGTTTTGTTGAATAATTTTCATTAACAGAAATTGCATCTTGTTTTTATATTCAATTTCTGGATTATTACTTGTGCTCATGAACAAAGGCTTGAAAAAGTACTTAGTATGGAAATGTTTCTGGCACATAATTCAAACTCCTAAATCCTCTTTGTAAATGAAATAGTGGGAATTTCATAGCATCAGGATAAAATCCCATCAGTACAAGATAGCTGGAAGAAAGATAAACCAAATCACATCCAAAGGAGAGATAAAACACTACATTTTTTAAACAAAAATTATTAACCCTTTGGAAAAAAAGATAGCGAGAGCAATACAATCTAATGCTCAATGTATTTTATGGAACAGGCAAATAAATTCATTGGTTTCCATATAGTCAAAGGAAAAATAAAAAGAAACACTTTAGTATATTTATCTAATCTGCACCGTTCCTGAGCAATATCTCTTTGAGTACTGGTAGACCACGAACAGTCTTTTGAAGGTCTTTACAGTTCCAGAGTCCATAATCTCCCAGAAAATCTATTTCAGCACTTCACTTTTCTCACCATTTTATTACTGTTTTCTAATATTCTAATCCTAATTTCAAACACTGTTGTTGTCTAAACCCATCATTTCTTGTTCTCTTAGGTCATGGAAAATAATTTATTCCTTCTCTCCTACTTGCAACATTTTATATATTTGAAAAATTTCTGCTTTTCAGTCTTTTTGGTTTTTTCTTAGGTCAAAGAACCATAATTCATTCATGTTTTTCTTTCTCTTCAGTTATGTTTTCTAGAATCCCAGTTGTTCATACTATTCCACTGAGCTCTCTTCAATTTTAAATCTTTCACAAACTGTGGTGCTCAAAATTGGAAAAAGAAACCCAGCTGAGGCTTGAACAGAGTAGAACAGAAGAATTGTTTACAGACTATTTCTAACTATTTCTAAGTTTTATTATGGTCTATGCCTTTTTGCATCAGAGTGGCGCTGTTAATTCACATTTAGATTGTCACCCAACTACACCTTTTTCTGTGAAACTGTAGCATTATCAGGTAATTTCCCACATTACTGTTTCTGACCTTAAAATTTTGAAATCTGTGAATCTTGTGAATTGCTACAACATATTCCCCTGGTGATTATATTCAGAAATTCTTTCATCTTAGCAGAATTCTGTATCAGTAAGTCTCTTCTTGACAGAGTAGTCCTTCTACATAAATTAAAGACCTTGAAGAGAAGTTAAACGCCACAGAGGGAGGTGAAATAAGATTTAAGATGGTCCACTACAGAGTAAAAATTTACTTGCCATAGCTGATGTCAAGTAGTTAGAAGTCGCTGCATCTTTCTCCAGGTAAAATCAATTTGTGGAAATGGAGTGAAAAAGGAGTTTTGAACATAATTACTGTAAAACCTTTTAAGAGTGGACTATGGAAGTTATTACTGAGGTTCGTCCAGCTGTGTTTTTATTCCTAGACAATTCAGATTTCCTGAATTACACTATTTGGAGGGACTAAGATTTAGCAGAAGGGGGTTTTTTTTCTGTCTTAGACTCATAGAAGTGGTAGCTGGAAGGGATATGTGGTGGTCCATATAATGCACCTCCTGCTCAAAGTGAGGCTAATATCAATCCTGGATCAACATCAGGTATGGCTTTTTCTAACCTTGTCTTAGAAAACATGACGATTTCACCACTTTATAGACTGCTTCAGTGCTGTGCTATCTGTATAGAGAAAAAAAGTTTTCATAATGTCCAACTTGAATTTCTCAAGCTTGCTATAGCTGCTTCTTCTTTAATTGTCTATCACTCCAAAATGTTTGGCCAGGTCATGTTTTTAATGGCACTTCTTGAGGAGGTAGGCTGCTTTTGGGTTGTGCCTTAGCCACCTCTTTTCCAGACTAACACATTTCTCCATTTATTGTGGGCCACATGCTCTAGGCTCCTGAACAGCTTGTTTGCTTTCAGATGGACTCTTTCCAGTTTCCTGACACTCATTTTGAGCCAGGAAGCCAAAAACTGGACATGCCACTCCAGGTGCAGCCTTGTCAATGCTGTGTAGAGTGACATGTTAAGTGCTGGCCTCACTTCTAACTAGTGTAGCCCAGTATGCACTTTGTCTTATTCATGTTGGTAGTGCACTTCTGCTCATATTCAGCTTGATAATTACTGTAACCCCCCGGTCCTTTTGGTCAGGTGCCACTCAGCCAGTTCTGCTTCATGAGGTCCTTCTACCCCACGTGCAGAATTTAAAACTTCTCCCTCCTGAGCTTCACAAACCTTCTTCACTTGACCCAGTCTTCACCGTTCTCAAGGCCCTAGAGCTGAATCTGTATCACATGATGTGTCAAACAGTTTTTCAGCAGATTTTCTGAGGGGACATTCTGCTTCATCATCCAGGAGGAAATAGTGAACTGCTTTCTAGCTCTAGAGTATTTGTTTCATTACCAACTGTTAGATCTCAAGCTGTTGAATATTGCCTTGGAACCCAGTGCTGCAGCCAGTTTTCAGCCCAGTTAAAATACTGTTTATCCTAGTACAGTTTCTCAACCACAAGAATGCAGTGGAAGGCATTGCCAAATGCCTTAGTGGAGTAAAAGTTACAGGAACTGTTACCTTTTACCTTCCCAGTCCATCATTTTGTCATAGAAGGCAACCATGTTGGCCAGGTAGGATTTGCCTTTGTAAATCTGTGCTGATCTTGGTTGCCTTCTTGTCTTTTGCATGCTCATAAATGGATGAAAGGAGGGCATACATCGTCCATTCCACCAGGGATTGCACTTGGTGTGTCCAGCTGACAGTTCCCAGGATTGTTCTTACCTTTTTTAAAGGCACGATCTGTTATTGCCATGTTTTTTTAATAGTAAGGAAACAGCTTTATAATTACAATGGCCAATCCTTCTACAGCCTTAGGGCTCTTTTCAGGCTCTGCAGATTGGATAATCTAGTTTTTCTAAATAATCCCTCTGCCTGGGAACTGAGGGCTGGGAGCAGGCTTGTCTGGTAAGGCTGAGAAAAACCCAAAGTATTTCAGTTTTCCTTGTCGTTCATTGCCAGGT
Source organism: Dicrurus megarhynchus (assembly GCA_013399195.1). Lineage (NCBI taxonomy): Eukaryota > Metazoa > Chordata > Aves > Passeriformes > Dicruridae > Dicrurus > Dicrurus megarhynchus. Next base: position 819,977 of record VXAD01011634.1, on the reverse strand, counting down.
TATCATCCCCCTCTGTCAGCATTCACTCATTTGGTTGCTGAATTAATTTTTCTCCATTACTTCTACAAAAATTGATACCCTAGGTTCATCAAGCACATTGAATGCTGCACTTTTTCTTGCATTAGTAATCATGTGGCATCTCCTTACCCGCAGTGGTCTCATTATCCCCAAAAAATGACCCTGCTGTTGTGCGTTTTGTGGGAGAGAACTATTGTCAGTAAGCTTTCTAATACTGAGTACTTCAGAAATAAAGAAGGGAGTTGGTATTTCATATTGGTTGACTATGTTTAGTAGATAATTTTTATAGTGATTTCTTTGAGCGTCTTTTTGCCAGTAGAATATTCATTAACCACACAGGAGATTCTGGTTCTTTGCCTTCTTTGGCATTTGGTTAACATCATCCTAGTCCAGCCTTTCCCTCTTAACCATGAGCAAACCACAGCAAATGTTGTGCAGAGTTGTGATGTGCAGGAACCACAAGGGATGAAGTGTGCTCATTTATTCATTTGGGATGACTCCTACATGGTCGAGTGATGTGCAGTGTCCCACATCACTCTGAGGCCTAGAACATGTCCAGTTCTATGCACAGCACTGAGAATGGTGTTAAGTCAAAACAAATTCTAGCAACCTTTTGTCCAGAGTATGCAGAAATGGGGTTTTCTATTCATGTTTAAAACTGGTCAAATTTCATAGTATTTTTAAAAAAATGTTAAAAAATCACCCTGAGTGCAATTGTGATGTCTGGGCTTCAAAGCATAGTTTGTCTTTATAAAATCAGGTAGCTAACACTTTTTAATGTTAATTTTCCCCTAATTCAATTCTCCCAAATGGTTGAGTTGTTTGATTGAATATTGCCCACCAAAGAAACAGCCTCAGGCAGGCATCTGTCATGGAAAATTTCATCCCAATTCATTAATATTTTGTAAAATTATAAGCTATGAAAACAGGGATTTGTAATTTGAAGTGTCAGGGAGCCTCAATAGTACATTATGTTACTACCTTCCTGCACAAGTAAGTTACTGGTATGTGATAGGGTATTTAATAATGCTCTTGAATTTTTTTTTTTTCATAAATAGATGCAATAATTTGGCTCAAAGATTCTCTGGATCTGTGTAGTTCTTTGTTACACACCTAGGAACAAAAGATCTGTAATAAAAGTGAAATGGCAGTCTGAATTCAGAATGCCCATGCTTTTGTGTTTTGATGTCTCAGCTTTCATGCTATTTTTATGTTGTTTCTTTCTTCTTTAATTTTACCAAGAGATTCATATTAGATACATTATTAATCCCTGTAACACTGCCTTCCCTACTGCACAGTGTGAGAGATTTCTGGCTCCAACAGAAATAATAATGTGTGAGATTATTTTCTACATTTAATATGCGAATGAAAAGCAAACAATGTGGATTTTCTAAAATCTCCATGCACTGTACTTTTCTTCCAAAGATTTCACTGATGCACTAGGACTGAGAGGCATAAGCAATCACCAAAAGCTTTTAAGCAATGATTTTGGTTGTGTACTTTATAACTTGAGAATTCTCAGCATGCAGCACATTATAGCACATGCTGCACTGGAAAATAAACAGAAAAGTGAAGTATGGCAATTGGACCTTCTGTAGGGGTTTGACATGGATTAAATGAAACACAATTCCAATATGTTGACCAACTGCAGAAGAAGCAATTAAATGTCTCACTGATGATGGTTAATGGGACCAATTAGAGAATGTGTTTTAAAACATGACTGGTACAGTTATGATGCCTGCAACAGAGAGGGAGAGGCAGGGGAAGGAGAGTAAGGGATTATGAATGGCTAATGGAAGGACTGATAATTTCAGAGCTGGGGTTTTTTTTTGGCTGTTGGGTAAAGGGAAAGCTGATTGCAAATGCTCTTCCACTTTGTATTAAAATGTGCATCATATTCTTTTGATTGTTTTATTTATTCCATAAGCAGTATCACAGCTGCACAAACTGGTCAAAGAAAAAGGAGCAGCATGCATAGCGAAAGTCTGGCCATAGTATATCTACATAACTACAATAAAAAGGGTACCCTTAGGCCTTCTACAGTGTTGATCAACGTTAGCAAAATGAACTGATGGTCTTTAGACTTCTATTCCAGCCAGGAAGCAACAACAGTAATCCACTTAAACAGAAAATTTGGAGGAGTATTTTGGGCCCAACCCAAAAGGTAATATGCTAGCAAAGGGCAATATGTTTCTGTGTGAGGTAATGTAGGACCTTTTTAGCACTGCTTTTCTTCTTAGAAGCAGTGCTTTTCTTAGACTGCTTTTCTTCTGTTAGAAACAATGATATTTTCATGGATTAATGTTACCTGAAATCCATAAGCAGTTTGAAATCTCTCATTTGGAACAGTGCTGCAGGTCTTCTCCCACCGGCCTTCCCCAGACAGAGATGTGATACTGCTCCTGTGATGCTGCTCCCAGATGCAGATACAAAGGCAGTTAAGCTGCTCCTCTGGGAGTCAGCCCTGAAGGTGAAAGTACTGGGAGGTATGGTGGAGCCCCAGTGAACACCCCCCTTCCACATAACCCAGTTTGGATCTGGAAACAGCATTGACACATCTGCAAAGCACTCTGGCTACACCAGTAACAACAGCCCCTCTACGGTTCTGGGTCCGTTTTTCTGGTTCCCAGCTTTCAGTTCCGATCTCTCTACGATCAGTGCTCATAGCTAGAAATGAGAAGGGCCTATTTTATCAGTGTAGTCCTGCTCTTCTCAGAGTAGTGCACGCCCTAAGGTCTGCCCTCCAAAGAAGACCAGTCACTGGTGCTTCAGAGCACACCACAGAACTCTAAAGTGTGTTCCATGTTCCAAAAATATAATGAAAACCAACTTAAGTTATACCCTTAGTGAACATGTACATTCTTCTAAAGCCAGAAAAATTGCTGTGTTTTCTTTAGCAATGGTAAGGTATAAAGAAATTAAGGTGTCCAATATGTTTCATTTGCTGTATACATGTACTGTATTGCCACAGATATTTGACTGGTTTATTTCCAGAAAAAGTGCCACAGCATGATTTGAAAGACTCATAAAAGGGGTAGTTTTTCCACAGTTTGATTAGAAACAGGCTAATAGGGTTTAAACTGAGAAGAGAGAATGAATGTTAATTGTTTTTAAATAACATAGTTTAAGCAACACAGTTAGTTTCAAATAACACAGAGGTAATCATTGAAGTGTGTAAACTAAATTTTTTTTTCAGTTACCAGTTATTAGAACTCCAGTTTAAATTAAAAAAAAAAAAAAAAGATCAGGAGAATTATGCCAGTTTATAATCAGGCAGTTGTACTGGGTCTGACTAGGACTGAGTTAATTTTCTTCCTAGGTACTCATATGGTACTTTGTTTTAGATTTGTTACCAGAACAGAACTGACAACCACTAATTTTCTAGCAGTGTTTGCACAGCATCAAGGCTCTCTCTGGTTCTCAGTGTGCCCCACTCCAGAGACTAGACTGGGCTATGCACAGTAGGATAGAAGAGGAGATAATCTCAACTATCCAAAGAGATATTCCTCGCTGTATAACATCATGCTCAGCAATAAAAGGGAAAAGAGGGGGTTTAGGAACGTTAGGAATCTTTTGCTTGGGAAATGGCTGAGCATTGTTCTACCTGTGGGAGATGGTGAGTGATTGCCTTTGCAATAGCTGATTTTTTTGCTTGTTTTTTTTTTTTTCTCTCTTCTTCCACATATGCTTCATTTATTAACCTTATTTTTATTTATCTTGGCCCCCAATTTTTATTGCTTTTATTCTTTCTTTTCCTCATTCCCCATCCCACTGAGAGCTGGGGAAGTGGGCAATAAGCTGTGTGGTGCTTAGCAAACCACCGGGGTTAACCCAGAACAGGAAGAACAGAAAGGCTGTGACAGACCTTCCTTGTTATTAACTTGTTTCATGGACCAGTCTAAATGAGTGTAAAATGTCCATGTTCTGCTTTATTTATCCATTACAAGGCAATGGAGATCAGTGCTATTGGTTTCAGTAAAGCTACTTCTGATTCAAGCTGTTCTACCTGAGATGAGGTTATTGTCTATTAAGGCTTCAATTAGGTTTACTCTCATTGTACTTCTCTGTGAAAAATATTTCACAACAGAAAACAAATGTAATTGGGTATAATACATGATTCATGGAACAACACCTGCTGTTCCAAGTTGGGACTGAAAAACACTAGATGTGTTAACACAATGTGAGACAAATGCTGAAAAGGTGTAAGTGGCTGTAGCGCTATTGTTTTCCATGTGGGTACATGCATTCAGACTTGTTTATGTGTATTTAGACTGGGATTTAGCAGAGTTATAAAATTTTTAATAAGAAATATTATTAAGCAGCTGGAGTGCATTCTACTCTTCTTGGTTTTGTTCTTGTGGCTGATATTTCTCATACAATAAACAAGCTCTGTTAGAAATATCCTCTTCTTAAAATTTTAATAGAATTTAATTCCATAAATACTTCTCTAAATACCTCTGTTTTACTAATCATAATGGAATACATTCACGGCAAGAGTCATAAAACAGATGAGGCAGTGAAAATGTTTAGTGAATGTTAGAACTAATAATCATAATGATGCTGCTAGAGCAGTTGGAGCACAGCACACAAAGACACAGCAGGATGCTACCTAAGCTTCATGCCCTCTACACAGAAGCAGCAGTAATACAAGATTGTATAACTGGAATTACAGGCTGTACTGGAATTGGTGTCTACCTCTGGGATTTGCGTTAGCAGAGCCAAAAATGACATAAATCTCCATTTGATGTTCAGAATACTTCCTCTTTGTCTGCATTCATTTTCTTTCCTGACTCTTTGCAGTGCTTAGCCTGAAGATTTTCTGTTTATCATCATTTTCTTCTTTGGTCTTTAGCTTCAGTTTGTGAAAGAAAGAAGCTTTGTCTTTTCTACCCCATTTGGAAGTGCAATACTCAGTAGACCAGCAGTGTTATGCCATATCAGGTCTGAGTACATCACCCAGAGCTGCAGAGCTGTGCTGCTGACTCACCTGGCTGTGAGGTGTTAGGTGCTTTTACAGAGAGGCACACTTGATATGCCGTCCTCTTTTGACAGGCAACCCAGAAATAAAAATAAATTTAAGTTGCTGTATTTGTGAGAACTGAAGAATCAAGAAAAACCCAAATGGAATAAACTCCTGGCCTGAAAGAGGCAAAACTGTCATTCAAGGCTATATATATTTAATTCTTAGTTGGTCATTTTGGATGACTGTTTGTGTGTATGTTGCATGCATGAGCGTGTATATTTACGTGCACAGTTAGGAGGCCACTGGAACTGCAACCAATTTAGGACACATTTTAGCCTGGAATAGCTCCAGAAGAAGAATTTACTAGCTAAGCCTTGCTGGAATTTATGGATAAGAGCAACATTAAGAAAATTAGCAACAAGACCAGTTATTCTGCAATAGGGAAGATGGTAAAAGAAATTAAATAGACTAAATCAAAAATTGAGTAACTTCATTAAAACATAGAACTACAAAGGAAGTCTTTGCTGTGAATTAGATGTGTCCCCAGTCCCAGGTGGATGTCTTCCAAAATCACCATGCCATGCCCTGTTGATCCCCAAATATCCATATTTACTTTAAGGTGAGACATCTGTGCATCCACTATGAAGTCTTTGCTATACAATGTAGAAATTAATCCTAGATTTGATCATACATAAGTAACTAATACTATACTTCAGAATTTGATCATACATAATTAACTAACCTATACTTCAGAAGATTATCAATGCTCATATTGTCGTAAATAACTGATAACCTGACAAATAATACAGTATAAACTTAATTAGTGCACAGCACTGTATGCCTGAGGAAGAAAAGAATGTTTCAAAGACCCTGTTTTCCTAACCCTGATTGATGATTCCTTTTGAGCTTAATAGCTGCTCAAAGCTGGGATCAAAAATGGTGTCCTTGGTAATGTCTTGAAGTTATTGAATTATTGTGTAGAGTATTGTAACTACTCTAAAGTAATGATTGGCTATGGGTTTGCTGCTTTTTGAGTGGGTTTTTTGGGGTTTCTTTTGTCTCAATGTTATTTTTTATCCATGCCACATAACAAAATTTTTTTGAGAAATGAACCAATCAATTAAAGTGTTTCATATAACAGCAGTTCAAACAATTTGAGAGATTTTGGCAAAGGAGACAATATGCATGCTCAGAAGGGAACTGGAAGTAAATGGAAAGTAAAGGTGAGGGATGCAGGGAAATTCAAATCTAAGTAATAACACAAAATAAAGCAAAGCATCAAAACACACTCAGACAAGTAAAACCTAACTAGAGGATACCTCATTTTCCAGACTGTAGTGGTGGTATTTTGTATTTTCTTGTCTTCCACTCTCAGAAGTGACTCTATTTAATGCAAATTTCTGTTCTAATTATTTAAAATATATAAAGCTATAAGGTTTCATTTTGAGTTAAATGGATCTATCCATTCTTTTTCTGCCTAGGGCCCTCTTCTGCTCCTATTGCAATCACGAATAAAATTCTTAAATAGCAAATCTTGGTATAGGATTGGGACTTGGAAAAAGAGTACTAAATAGAGGTGGCTTGAATACAATTCAAGACTTAGTATTTTTAGCATGTCATCTATAATGGGAAAAGGGAGAAAAGCTTCAGTGTAAGAAGAGAAACAAAATTAAGCAGAAAAACCAATTTATCTTGTGTTTGCTATGAAAGTTTTCCCGCTTCCTCCTTAAAAACACTCCAAAGAGTGGGTCTTATGTTCTTTGCTGTGAATGAGTCCAAAAGTGCATTTGTTTTTGTGGGGTAGAAAGTACTAAACCTCTCAGTCTGAGTTATAGAACTGGACAGTTGAAAAGTCCTCTACCTGTGCTACTGTCCCTCCAAAATGTGTACAGGGTTGCCTAGGAGGGCGGTAGGTGGCAGGGACAAAAGCTGTAGTAGTGAGAGCGCTGAAAATTAATATGGAGCATGAGAATCCAGTTCCTATCTCTGTCCTCCCTGTGGTTTTATTCATTCTTATAAACACAATCCTTGAGGTCAACTTTTGCTGCACAGGCAAGTGGTGAGTCAGAGAGTTTCCCAGTTGCTAACCACCATTCTGGAAGATTACACTGGGGAAAAAAGACAGGAACTGGCTCGGAATGCGGGGTAAACAACAGAGAGAAAATGTTCAGGGCATCCTTCAGTCAGTTTTCTGTCTGGTGGCTTATCAGGGGGCAGTGAAGCAAACCTCAGAGTAATTGAAAGAGACCCTGCAGATGTTCTGGAAGGCCTTGATCCAGCGCTCTGGCACAGATGCCAGCTGCCCTGTCACCAAGTGAGAGTCGCAGCCGTGGTTCAGCCTCTCCTCTGCAGCACCGCTACCGCAGCTTGCACAGCTTGCAGAGGCTGCCTGAGCCCTCATGCTGGCCTGAAGAGGAGCATGGAGGGAAGAAGAAAGGAGAGAGGAGGTAATTAGACACTTTGAGAGGCACAGATGTAACTGCAGCATAAAAAAACATTTAGTTTTTCCAAACACAATGCTATTGTACATTCTGCTTATACCTGTGAATAGATTTTTGTTTTGCTTAGTAGTTGAGCTGAAAAATTCGTCAAAGAAATAGTTCAGTGTTGGCCTGTTGGTTAAGGGCTAGTAAGATGGTTTTTTGCTATTCATTAGTTGTGTCAGACTCAGTATGATTTTAAAAGGAAAAAACATTTAGCATAACAAGCTTTTTAGCACAACTCTTTCATTAAAGAGTAACTTTCCCATCTAAAGTTTTAAATTTCCCAGGTGAAATTATTTGCTGTAATTTAAATAAATTGTTAAATTTAGTTAAATGATTTCTTATCTCTTAAAATTACAGTTTCTGACAAATTTTGTAAGAACAAATATCATGCATTTGGACTTGAGGAAGAATATGACATGACAGCAAAGACTAACTGGCTTGTAGGCACTCAAAGTAAATGCATATAATGTGAGAGCTATTACCAAAGTTAATTTAAATTTGGTACATTAAAAATAGACTTGCACAGATTTCAATATCGTTCTATTTGCTGTCCTGTGCAGTGTGTGGCTGCTGATACTCCTACACGGAGATGCAGAAGAGTGGCTGCTTGAAGTTTTACTTCTGCTAAGTCTTGAAGTAAGCAATGTCTTTAAGCTTGGTCTTAAAAGGGCTAGAATTTGTCCTTTCAGGCAACCTGTGAAAGTGGTGTATTATTCCTGACCAACAATCCAAACAGGTTGACACAGCCAAACTATCCTGTATTTTGTATTTTATATTTTCACACAACTCCCACGTGAGGACCCCCTCACGTGTCACGGTTAGATCTGCAACATGTAACTACTATTTGTATAATAACCTGCAATTATTATTTGAATAATGCGTAACTAGTATTTGAATAATATGAATATTGGCCATTTTTATAAACAATAAAAAGTGTTTTCTGGTAGATCAAGAGGAATTTTATTTAAAATATTTTGCTCATGTTAGCAGAGGGAGATTTGTAAGATGATTTCCCCCCCCCTACACCACCCCTCCCCAGTAGAGAGCTTGAAAAACCGTTTCTGTCCTAGAGAAATTATAATACATTATTTTGGCCATTCAGTGAAAAGGTTAATTTTTTTTCTTTTCCTCAGACTTGTGATAAAAGAGGCTGAAGATTCTGGAAAATCCATGGGGAAATGAATATTTGTTCTCAACTTGTAATCCATTCTACATTCTAAAAGGCTCCTGGGTCCACTTATATTAATTTACTTACAGTAAATTTTTCCTCTCCTCAGTCTTTGATATGTCATGTGTAAGCAGAACATATGTATGCAAAAGTTGACAGTAGTGGTTTGTTAGTTCTTTTATGCAGGCAGAATGTTCATGGTAATTAAAGATAATTCAGCACTCAAATATGAACAAAGGAAATGTTAATATGTCTGTCAAAAATTCAGCTCAAGATATACAAAGAAAAAAATAAATAATGAAGTAATTTCCAGGAACTTTTAAAAGATACTACAAAATTTTTAATTTCAGTGCCAGACAGTACATGTCATCTTTCCTTTTTAAACCTTTCTTTTGTGGTTTTTACTTGGCTGTGAAGATTGACTGAAGCTGGATTAGTTTAGAAGAGCTTAATTGGGAAAAGATAATGCTTCTTCCTGGATAAATTTTCAGGAAAGAAACAAACAACCCACATGGCTGAGATCAACATTTCTTTTTACAGCCACAAAGCTTTGAAAAATATTGAATTTTTGAGTTTGGTATTATTCTCTTAGATACATCGAGAAGTGCAGACTTTTTTCCGATTTTCTTTCAGTAATAATGCACCTATTGATGCATTTTAAAGGTCATAATTTTTCACTTTTTCATACATGTGTAAATCAAACAGCAGGGCTGCACAGCTCAAAACTGAGTGTAATAGCCATGCCTTGCTCTTGGAACACCAAGTTGTCATGAAAGTGTAATCTCCCTGAAGTGATGCAAGATGGCTAAAATGAGTGTAATGGCTCTTCTGTTTTACTGTTTTTCTGGAATAGCATGGGGTTCTGAAACATTTTTTATTTTAACAGGCCATCCAAAAAATTGAATAACATCCAAGCAATGCACAAGGACTACATAAAAAGGAAAATGGACAGCAAGGGCAGCAAGTTAAGCCTCATTCGCTGGAGATGGATCTCATTATCACCTAATGTTAGTTGTTTAGAGAAGCACCTATGTTTTGGGAAGCAGCCTTACCTCCTGGTGTAGCCTGTGCAGAGAAGACAACCCTGGAAATGCACAGTTTCTCATGCCTGTTTTATAAATACACATTAGGAAATAATTAATGGCACCAAGAAATACCTATTTCTCTTCACTGTCAGGGGAGTCTAGGCCACCAGTTCAGATGTCAACTCCTACTCTGTTAATATCTGCAGTTACTCCCATGTTTTTAGCTTAGATTAACTTCCAGGTGGGATTTTCATTTTCCGGGATAGCTTTCTGCAATTGTCTTAAGCTATAAGGATACAAACTAGAGAATATTAAAGTAACATCCAAGCTTTATGGAAGCTCATTTAAGGTTGGAAGCTAAGTTAGGTCAGGAACTATGGCTGGTCATTGTGTATTATATTAGCCATATTTCCTATGATTTCAAGATTTTTGGGTAGAAGTATGAAAAGGGTGTATTTTCTGTTGTCCCAGTGAAATATGCCTTGTTTGAAAATCTGCCTGATCCTGAGCCTACTGTCCACAGCCTTACAGGCAGCAGTTGAGCTGACCACTGAAAATACAGCTCCAATAGGAGCTCCTTCTGAGCTTTAAGTCTGAAGGAAATGTCTGGGTTGTTCCTAACCCTGCAGTTTCTTAATGCAGAGGGCCTGAGGCAATAGGTAGGAAGGAGTCAGAGCCACTCCTCAGCTGATCTGTACTAGCCTGACACCAGTTCAGTCCTTCCAGCTTGGGAACTTCAGTCCTGCACAGTTTCCCTTCCCTGAAACGTGTCAAGCTCCTTCTGGATCAGTCACATTTGGACACAGTGTTCTACAGTATTTCTGTGTTCCCCAGTGTTATTTATCCCACTCAGTGAAGAATTATATACAGGCAGGCTTCTAAATTAATTTTTTTTCACATAATGTTTTTCCTCCATCTCCCATCATCTCCCCACTAAAGGTACAGAGTTTCAGAGCTTTCCTTAGACGAGTTCAAATCATCATGCTTTCTAAATTCATTCTTATTCCATGATTAGCAGAAGCTTATTTGCTCACTGGGTTGCCTGGGTGTGCCTGTTTTCCCAGGTGCAGTTATGCAACGTGGCAAAGGCAGATTAATGATGGACAAGGGCATGGTTACTCTATGTTAAGCAACAGCTAACTGTATGTTATTTGTCAAGATTCCTGTTAAGGCATGTAGCTCAGCTTTCATTTTGAAAAGACATGGACACATTTGGTAGTGATAGCATAGGTTACTGTCAATCAACAATTTTAAATCAAAAAATGTATTATTCAGGCCCCCACTTCAATCAATAGGTTTGATTTTTTTTTTTACTCTTTTCACTGAAATTGAACAGAGTCCAAGTTCCCTGCAAACTTGATTTTACTGTATTTCTAGTATTTTAAGTAACAAAACTGCTATTAAAACCTCCACATTTTTGCTACACTTAAGTGATCTGAGGCATTCTTACTATTGCCAAGATTATTTTCTTCTTATTTTATAAACAGTGGATTTAGAAAAAGTACACCACTCCCAACATCCCCCTCTCTCTCCCCTCCTCTCACCTGGATTTTATCCTACCAAATGAATCTCTACGTAAATTCACTTAAATCACAGATTTCCTCTGGGGCTAATGAGAACTGAGGCTATATTGAGTATTAGATACACAATAACATTAATGAGGAAAGTAGTATGTGCTATGATAAATACCTGTTTCGGGTGAAGACCAAGAAATATGCATAGAAAATTTACCTGGCTCTAGCACTTTAACCAAAGACTTTAAATCAACTTTTCACCTGCATGGTTCTTCTTTGGCATTCGTTTTGGGAGTATATTTTAGAATGGAGCCTTCTAAGATTTCTCATAGTCCCTGCAATCTGGAAACTTAACTTCGCTGATGAATGAGGATGATAGGTCAAAATGATATGACTGCAGCAATTGCAGATGCTCAAGCAATAGAGTAAATAAATTGGCACAGACAATGTTTCTGCAGTGCAAGCCCCAACAGGAATGTGCCTCTGACTCAGAGGAAAGGCAGCATGTTCACTGCAAAGTTTGGAGGACTGTGGAGTGCATCTTAGCAGATAAAAGTTATTCATGGGCAAAGAGTCATGAATCCCTGTCAGCTTCACTGGCTGTGGAAGCCCCAGAAAGGACCTGTCAGGTTCCCCCAAACTCTTCAAGCTGGGTGTCAGGGAAGAATAAATTGTGATCTCATACCATGTGTAATTAATGAATTTCAGCATAAAACCTTTGAATGATAAAGATCAGTGATACACACACTTTCCAGCTGTGTAAGCTGCACTCCCTATGTTTTGTGGGGAAAGAAGCCTTTTTGCTCCCCTGCAAGATTGGATTAACTATTCATGCCCACAAAATTAGCGTGATATGCAAGGAAGAGGGGCTTCAGAAAGGTGATAATTAGAAAAGGACCTACTTTTGTTCATGAAACCCACAAGCTGGTTCCTAAAAGTACTTTGTCTACTTTACACTGTCGGAAATTGTTTGGAGGAGAAGAGAGGACACATGCCCTAGCTCATCTATGTGCTTCTTCCTGAGCAGCTTTAAGTAGATGGCAGCTCCCAGAGGCCTTTATTTCCCCATTTTTCTTTCCCTGTGTTTGGCAACAAAGACTCTATCTGATCTTCTTATACTGTCATCAGTGACAGCCTCATATTACATTGGAATGTGGATTTACTGTCTGTTCAGGAATGGAAGGGCAATCTGACATGATGTGTTTGAGCACATGGTCAATTTCTGTCATAATTTTCATAGAGAAATTAAATATTATTGCTATACTATCATGTTAATAAAGTTGGGTACTTTTATTAAGACTGAACGTTCCAATATACCTCATAGAAAAAAGCCGAAATAATAGTTTTCTCCTGAAATGAGCAGAAGAACTTACAGAGGTTATATGTCTTTTCATCCATGTGTGTGCATGACATCTGTGTCTGCTTACTGCTTAATTCACACAGGTCAATAACATGGACTGGAAGCAGAGCTGTAGCACTCAGAAATAACCTATAGAAACAGGAAACTTTGGGGTTAAGGAAGGAGGCACACAAAACGGGCATGCCCTACTTGCTGAGCGTACCTGACACTCTCAAATGCCCCTGCAGTCCACGCTGCACATCGTGCAAGACCTCTAAGTATCCAATCCTTTTCACTTCAATCTCTATCATGGGCTTTCAGCATGAACCAGATCATAGGGATTTTTTCTGCTACATAGACAAGATTTTGGATAATAAATATTACTGATTAAAAAAATTCCACCCTACAAAAACATGCCAAAAATTCCCAAAGGTGTAATGCTAGGATTATAAAGTAATTGCCTCAATTGTTCCATTCTGAAGTAGTGACAGGATCAGACTGCAGGATAATAGAAATGACACTGTTTTGTCGTAAGTGTATACCTTACAAAGTATAAAGGTAGATAATCCTTTTTAGAGCTTCCAAAGTTTATATTCATATATGAAAAAAAAAAAAAATCTTTCCATATCTAAACAGGTAAATCATTCAGACAGAGCAAAAACATAGTAAGTATAAACCTTAATACAACAAAGTGCAAAATTCATAATTCTCTGAGGATTAAAATGTCTCAGAGACCTTTCCATTTGTCCTTGACTCTGGGCAGGTATTTCAGTCACAGCTGTAGGGTTGACCAATTACTCCATCAAATTCAGGCTGCTGTCAAAGGAATTGCTTAGTGGAAAACCTGACAGAAGCACAATTCACACCATTCTCCAGGTCTCCATCAGTGTAGCTAACTCAAACCACTGGAATTCATAGAGTTATTCATAGGTGTATATGAGTTTGAAATGCTTATGAAGAAAAGGAGAAATCTATAACACTGGGACTTCTGCAGCTGTGAAAAATTTAGCATCTGATAGATGTATTGTTTTTAAATATAAGCCCATATCTGCTGAGAGAACTAATGCATTTCCATGTTTGAAACCCCATGAAAATGTTTTATTATACTTCAAATTAAGACGAGGAAATTGTACATTTAGATGTTCCAAACAGCCACTGAAAACCTTTGGACTGTTAATTTTTTCAGCAGGAAATATGGGGAGTAGGAAGCTCAGCTACTATTTCATTCTGCTAGCTAATTCATGATACATAATTAAAAATTTTAAATCCACCCTTTTCCTGAAGTACTTTTCCTTGTATTAATTATCTAATCACAACAGACTCAATTAATAGTCCTTGTAAAATGTGGTTCGAGGCAGGTGAAAAGGTCCATCTGGTTAGAAAATTTGTCCTTATTATGGGAATTGTTGTGAGAAGGTCTGCTTATATTAATTGCTAATAGAGTTTTTTAAAAGGAATATAGATATTGTATATGTATATAGACTTGTTGTGGAGGGTGACAGGAAAACCATGAAGAAAATGAGACTTTTCCACTTTTTTTGCATGCACCACATCTCTGAGGCTCCAGATACACTATATGTCTCAGAATAAATGTTTTGAATGAAATAAATTTGAATTCACTGCCAGAAGTATCATATTTTAAAAACTATCTATGTCAGATGTTCCTATATGATTTTTCTCAATGATTCTGGTAATCTGATGGTTTGCAAAATGTCCACAGCTAGAAACACAAGATTAATTAAATGTAATTGGAAGTCTTGATAATAATATTGTATGATGAATTGTGAGAAATTCTAACTAACTCTGGATCAAAAGACCAACATAGACAGTAATTGAGTTGAACAACTGATTCCAAAATTAACCTAACAAACAAGCATTTTTAATAATACTGGTATTCCTGAGCATGAGGTTGATTTTTTCACCTTGTCTTCCATTTTATAAGATATGACATTTATAAGCAAGTCTCCATAGCTATCAAGGTAGCTAAATATAGGTTTTGCATATATAAACCTTTGTATCTATTCACATACATATAAAATCCATAAACTATAAATTGACAGTGATATATCTCTATCACGCATTAGGATATGTACCAGCAGATAGTCACAGATATGATTCATGTAGAACCATTATAACCTGTTTTTTATGAGACAGTGATGGTGCCTCGAGACTTCAAGCAGTGTGAAGACCCTAAGCCTCGTGATTTTTGAGAAACTGAATTTAGAATACAAGTTTGAATCTTTGAACCAAGGTAAAATGGAATCAGGTAATGTACATTAAAGTTTTCAAAACCATGACTAACCATTGAATAAGACAAAAACAAAATGAAAGAGATATCTATAAATATCACTTCAGTGCAGATGTTAAACAGGGCTACTAAGCCAAATGTGCTGTGACAAGTATCCACTTTTCCCCTTCCTAAATTCTTTTTTCCTAATATGAGGGAGAGAAACTTACTTTATGGAGTAAAAGCGGATTTTATTCCAGTAGCTGTGGCTTGATTTAAGACACCCTACATTGTGAGATTCTCAGTAAAAACACTGCAGCTAGCAATATTGTAAAGACAATGCCAGATTTTATCAGAAGTGAAGGTTTATTAAATTAACAGTGCAACTTCAATGCTTATTCTCAAAAAGCACTTTGTTTTCCATCCATAGACAAAATGCAATTAACAGAAATTGGTACCATATCCCTCCAATTCAGAGAACAAATAATTATCATCCTAAATCCATAACACTTTGTTGGAATTCAAAATTAATTTTAAAGTATCTGGTTCTTTTAAAAAGTGAGAATATGCTGATTTGAGATAATATTTTTTTCCAAAATATTAGAAAAATCTACTCTGATCAACACAAAGAGGACACTGAGATGATTTCTGACACTACTAGATGAGACACTCTTGATGCTGAGCAGAGTTAATGGAAAAAAAACCCTGTACAGTAGTGCAGAATATCAATTGTTCATCTCATTTATTTCTTCCTATTGGGTATATATGGAGTGGCATCCTAACTGAGTGTTAATGAGGAATTAATTAGAATTAAGTGCTTCAGTAGCAGTTGGTGATTATTAGCCTTTTTTAGGATTGGGCAATTTAATTTTGAAACAGTTTGCTCACATTTCCAAAATGGGTAAAAAACAAATAGAAAGGCTGTTCTCCCTTCTCCCCTCAAGCCTTGAATTTGCATTCCTTCAGACAGTGACATTTTTCGGGTGATTTTTAATGGCAGCATTAGAAACCTGCCTCTCCTGCCTCTCCAAAGGCAAAGGACTGTCCAGGTTTTCAGTAAAGTTTTTATTCATAGCTTCCATCACCACGTTTCATCTCTGCTGTGAAGAAGCCATTTCTAGCAGAGCAGAGGTGTTCAGTGCCTGGGCTTGCTCAATTCTCAGCCTGTCTGCTTAGCTGTCAAGCCTTGCATCAGGGACATGGATATATAGGAAATCCAGCATTTTATAGGAGATGAAGTTTGAAAACAAACCGATTTCCCACAGGTCAGAAGACATCTGCCAGGTGATAATGACTTGAGGTCATGGTGGAACTAAGCTAGATGTGACCCAGAGACCACAGCTGAGACATTTGGTATTCCTTCAGCCTGAAAAAGATTAGACTTTCTGTGAGTAGCATCTCTATGCATTTTCAGACATCAGTGAGACTGGTGATTTTAATTTAGTCCTTATCAATCTGATACGAGAAAATAAGCAGGAACTCCTTCCTAAAGAAGCAATTTCTTCATGTTCTGGCAAATACAAGGAAAATTAACAATACATAACTCAAAAGCAGCAGAAATTACAAAGAGGGAAATGTCTACGATTTTTTTTTTTTTTTTTTATGGCTAACATTTCTTCTGGGAAGCTTGCAGCTGGATGCAAGGTCTGATATTTTTCTTCCTTCAAGGTATTTTATGGATATTATTGTTAGGGAAGGGGGAAGATTATGACCCTCTGACATGAAAACAAGATGAGGTAAAAGCAAGTTGCAATGCTTCTCTATTACCTTTCCAGTTCCTCAGTTCCCCTTGTGAGGATTCTGTCTGAGGTTTCCATGGCAGGCCAGATCTGCAGAGGTGTGTCACAGGATTTAAAGCTTGCAAACTGCATGGTACTGTGGGGCAAAATGAGCCCTCTTTAGAAATGCTGATAAATCTACATATGTAAATGGAAACTTACTTTAAAAAATCAGCATTTTTAAGTCAGTCAAGTTGAAAACTTAATCCTAAAATATAATTTGAATTTCACTAATTTATAATCACTAAGAAGTGAAAAAATGTCTACAACAATATTTGAAATAATAAAATGGGATATACAGGTACTCCCAGGGAACATAAACTGAACGTATAGTGGATGCAAAATGCAAGGAAGAGTGGCCAACATGGGTATATGAAAGATGAAATGAAAATCATGATTAATAGAAGCAACAGGACTAAAATAACATACTTAAAATTTTGTGAGTTATTCACCTTGGTCAGGTACTGCATTCTAATACAAAATTAACATGACCTTCATAATGTTAAAATCTGGCTAATTAGCAAGCCCAGCTTTGAGCTGAACTTGACAATCTCCAGAACTCCCTTCCAACCTCAGATATTCTTGTGATTCTGTCATGAAAGGGAAAATGTAATCTTTATCTTGGACACAAGTGTGACTAGTTAGAGTGGAACTGAGCATCAGTCTACTCATGCTGAAGTATTGAAGACAGAGATAAAAATCCAGCAAAGTTCTTCTAAAAGTATCTCCTTCTTTTATTTAACTTAGGCACTGCTGCCTGTATTGCTGCGACATGCTATTCAACCTTAACACAGAACATCAGTAATGTCATGTTATTTCTTATATCCACACAGAGTTCAAGATTACTGCTAACAGTATGACTTCTCCTTTTTTTTTAATTACCATGTATCAGCAGGAGTAGAAGACCAAAGTCTCCTACTAATGTCTGCAATTCTACATGGTAATTACCACTCATCTTGCTAGCTTTTAAGAATATGCAAGTTACTTAAAATTTAAAAGGTCTCTTTATGAAATAAGAAATGTTTGCAGCACTGACTGAAGACAGCATGGCTGTGTTGACTCAGGCTTAGAAAGAAAAGAGCAAAGTATATTGCATGCTAATAAGTGTGCAGTCTCTAACACAGAGCTTGAATTTAGTCAGAGGATGAAAAGTCCTGTGTATACAACCTTTTTTAAGTTCTACCTCAAATTTTGTTCATCTTAGTGAACCAGAATGCTTATGAATCATCAGAAAAATTACTGTTGAAAAGTCTGTAACATCATAACAGTTTCATGCACACATATAATATACATTTATTTGTGCATTTATATATATAAGGTCTCTACAGATAGATGACAACTAGAAAGTATCTAGGTGTAGTTAATCATCTTGCTAAAATAGAAAAGATCTCTGTATGTGTAGAAAAGATCCTCCAGCTCAGAATGGCTCAGCCAGAGGAGTGCCATCTTTGTAAGATTTATCTTCACTAATCAAATTAACAGTGAAGTTATTATTGAATTAAAGGAATTTTTGTAAATTCTTAACCCAAGCATAAATTTAACTTAGAAAAATCCATAGCCATTTTAATTAACAGAGGAATTTTTTAAAAAAAGAAAAAAAATAAAGAGAATGGAAAAGTAGAAAGCAGTCTGGAAAGATGGTAGTCAATTATGCTGAATTTTGTCAGAAATAGAGAATTAACTGTTTTAAATAATGGACAATGTCAATTTGAGGCCAACGAGCAATTTTATTAGCAGCCAAAATAAAAAATTATGAGCCTTTTATGGACAAACTGTCAAAGCAAAATTCATCTGAAGCCGGAAAATGAAGGAACACTTGCTGAAAGCCTGCTTTGTTGAAAGAGTAATGGCATGTCATGATCCTGTGGGAATATGTTCCTGTGGCAAGGACATCAGTGGGGAAGAAAGGGCAAGTTCCATAGGTGCCTGAAATAACTTTTAACTGCTCCTGATACGTGGCTGAATCAATGTCACGTAGAGTTAAAGCCACAAAGGAAGAGAGATCATCCCTTTTTGAAGACCTACATAAGCAAGGGTTTGGTTTTCAAGATCTGAAGTATAAGGCACCACTATGAAACATTTGTCCAAGGGCTGAGACAGCCCTTGAAGAGCACATGCACTGAGCAATATATATTTTTTACTATAGGACAGGATCTTACTTTGAGGTATTAAAAATAAAAATTATTCACGTGTGAAAGCAAGCACAGCACTACGGGGTCAGACTCAGAATCTACCAATATCCTGTCTTTGACAGCAGCCAGAAGCTGATGCTTAGTAAAAAATTGTAAGAATAGAGTGAGCACACTGCAATGCTTTCCTGTAATAACCTCTCACCTTCCAGAATTCTGAACTACAGCCACTTTTTGTGACCTAAACTGCAACTCTATGGTTATAGCAATGTGACAAATAAAGAAACACACATAATACTGATGTATACAGATATATATTCATATGAATCCATACATAAGTACATGAAAAATTGTGTATATGCATAAACAGGCAGCTTTACGTTATTATCTGTGCATATATATATGTATGTTGTAGATCCACTTAACATTTTTTCCTGTTTTTTCCACGAATTTGTTGTTAAACTTTATTAAATATCAGGAGTGTTCTGTTGTACAAAAGACATATCATATAGTGGATCATCAGGCCAATTTAATTCAATAGAATAACTTGTTCTTGCCTTACTGCCTTCTTATGTGTTCATGAGAACATCTTTGACTTAAGAATGTTATAACGTTATCAATTTGCAATAAGCTTTTTGTCAAGGGGATTTTACAGCTGGTTAAAGCCCAGTAAGTGGGCTGTAAGTATGACCAAGATTTAGTTCTTCCTGTTTTCAGTGTCTGGGTTTGTAAATTTGGGGTTTTTGCATTATTTTTTTTTTTTTTTAATAGGAGCAAAATAAAAAGACAAATTTTGAAGTTTTTGATTTTATTTCTCTGGAGAATAAAAACCAAATGTGTTAAATTTGTAAATTAGGTGTTTATAAAAATGAGATTTCTAGTTTGTAAATAAATGAATCATGCAGTCATAAAACATCTTCATGCCAAATATTCATAGCTACAAGGGTCAGTGTTGGCTGTGCATGTGGGCATGTGTAGGAGTGCATACAAAAGCAGTGCTTTATAAAGCTACAAAACTGGAGCATGCATAAGATCATTTACAATACTAGTAGCTATACAATCAGGAAAAAAGGATTTTCACTGAAATCCATTCTCTAATCTTATAACCCTCATGTCAACAATACTAAACATTTCGCATTTCAGTGAATACAGTCTGACATATTAAAATCAGTACATAATGTTGTCCTAGGTTACAATGTAAGATGTAACCAAAAGTATGTATTCTATTATCATCTTCACAAGCTGTTAAAGCAGGTGGGGCAGTGTTCATTATCTCCTACCATGACTTATCCCTGATAATCAAGGACCCACCACATGACTCACAGAATTACATCAGCTCATTGTGAGATGCTCCGCCCAGGGGGGAGGAGCCAAGCGTTCCCACCTGGATATAATCCGGGGTTTGGAGCAGCACAAGGAGCTCTACCTACGGAATTCCCAGAGTGCAAGAGCTATATAATCACCACTGGACCTTCAGGTGAAGACCAGACCCTTCTACAAGATCACTGCTTCAACAGAACCACTTCATCTGGGCTGCTGCCACCACCCTGACTAACAGGGTGTCAGGTTTTAAACTGAGTCTGTCAGTGTTCTTGTACTGTTGCATTTATTTTAATTTTCCTGTTAAATTATAATTCTGACTCCTATTAAATTATAATTCTGACTTGTGATCTCCCACTGGTTTGTTTTCAAACTAGTACAAATGTGCTTGACAAATTGCTGTTCAAAATCAATTGTATGTGCCTTTTTTTCAAATGCTGTCTATTGTTTTATCAATAGACTTTCCATGGCTCAATATCTGACATACAATGATCTATGAAGATAGGTCTTCTCGAGCAAGATTTTTCAACAAAACTTGGAGAACAATAGGTGGAAAACAAAGTAGTTACTGAATGCTTTTCATTTGTAGTAACAGGTATTTTTCCTAATCCAGCTGGTGGGGAAGGGATGACAGATGATGATATCTGTCAGATACCAGAACAGATGCCAGGCTTTCTTAGCACACCTCAGTAGAAGAAAACTCAGTATCTTTATGAGCTCCATGTACCCATGAGACTTCACTGGCAATGCTTTGCTGTTGGAATGCACTTGATAATATTTGAAGATAAATGAAGAAAAAAATATGAACAAAAATTTGTGCCTGCTTACCTAACATCATAAGAGGGCTTCTGAGCTCATTTTAAGTGAAGCCGGCAAGTGAGTGACTCTTTAAAAAATTCATTTCTCTCTTCCATTTCAGAGAGGGATGGTTTTCACACCAGAATAGTAGTTTTCCAAACATATCCCAAGAATTTGACACCTGTTGTGTTTCACTTTAAAGGTCCTAGTGCTGAACTCAGTGCAAAGGATTGATGGCCAGTAAGAAAAGTAGAGTAAGTGGGAGGATGGGTGAGAAAAAAACTTAAAGGAAATATCTTCTTGGAGATTTTAAAATTTTGAGAACTTTCAGTTTGTGCCATGGACTCTTTTTGCAGAAAACCTGCGCAGCTCAATAAACAACTGTCTACTCAAACTATCACTTGCAAGAACATGCTGCTTTTTTTAACTGCAGCACAGATTGTGTGGGGGAAAACTCCTAGAGATTAAAGAAATAAAGGAAAGGTGGAGCATAACTTCATACCCGGACGCTGTTGACACCTGTAATGTCCACCTTGCTGTAATGCCACAGGACATTTAACTAATTTCAGAGTAGAGATTCATTTATTCTAATATATTTCCATTTTGTGTTTTAACTTACAATGTGGCTTTGTCAGCTGCAGATGATTAGGGCCTTTTTTCCTAAGCATATGAGCTACAAAAGAAGTTGGAATGTCCCAAGGAATTCAGAGTGAATTAAAACTGATTTTTATTATAGAAAGTGTATGGCTGGTATCTACAAAACATAAAAAAATCCTTTGAAAATAGGAAAGAGCTCAGTTCTAATTATTGCGTTTTTTTGAGTTTTGTTTTTGTTTTTTTTTTGTTTGGTTTTTTTTTTGTTTTTTTTTGTTTTTTTTTTTTGTTGTCGTTGTTGTTTACTTCACTCTGATAAAAATTCTATTTATTTGAATATAAACATGTGCACAGACACACTGGAGTAGAGTTTCCAAAAGTGCATGAACAGCTAGGGAGTACATAACTTTCAATTTTGCTCAGATAAACGGTGCTAAGTGTGGTGGTTTTTTTAAACCTTTATATTTTCTTCCCTCTTACATTATTTGTCCAGCCTTATACCTCCTCTCTAAATATCTCCTGTTAATCACATCTCTTCCATCTGATTAATACTGCTCACAGTGCACCTCATATATTCCTTATCTCAGTATATTTAATATCTATGAATGAATTTGTTTCAGTACTGCTGTATGCCAAAGATGAGCTCACAGACATACCAGTTTTAAAGGGGTCCTTCCTCAGCATTTTCACAGTGTCATAAACAGTGGGTGGAAGGCAGGTTTCCAGAAGATTCTCCACATCTGAGACTAATTTTCTATAGCATGGAGCCAGGAAGGTTTAATTCATAAAGAAACTCTGCTCTATAGAGTAATCACTCCCAGGCGCTGAATTTGCAGTTAGTATATTCCCATTTAAAGTTGTGTTGGTTGAGTTTTGGTGGGTTTTTTTCTTGTTGTTGTTTGTTTGTTGGCGGTTTTTTTTGGGACACTAATAAGAGTGCACACACATGGGTGTAAAGAGGTGAGGAGTTCACCTTCTTTCCTCTGACACCTACCCTGCTCCTCCTTTCTAAAACTCAGATTATAACCTCTCTTCTAATATGCTTTAATGCCTTCTTTCTAACTTTCCTTACAGAATATCTCCATTTCCCAATGTTCTTTCCAGATAATAAAACTTCCCCCATGACTTTTCTTTCTTTCCTCTCCTGACCCGGGCAGCCACTCGAGGCCCATCCATAACCTCAGCTGAGTTTCTGTCTGTTTGCTCCCTTACCTCCCAGGTGCAAAATATGAGAAATTGAATACTGCCTATTTTACACTACATCCCCATGAGCTGGGGAAAAGTCAAAACAGCATTGCCAGGAAGGCTAAAGTAAGCAAAAAGGAGTTGTAAATATCAAGACATCATTATGTACATTGTTTGGACCTTTATTTTGGTGTCGGATATTAGTTATTTTTGACTACATTTCATAATCCTGCTCATTATTTATCAGACTCCATTTTGTGTATTAATAAGTGTTTCTAATTGCAAACAAATGTGGTGTCTCTTGAATGCTGAACAAATTGTGAGTTGTAATTGTGAAATCCACTTGAAGTCCAGACAACAATGCAGCCTACCTGCTGCACTGCAGTGCAAAATCTTGTAGACACATTGCTTAAGTGAGTGGCTTTGTGAGCAAAACTTGCCCTGTGCTGGGGGTCATTCCTTGAGTAACTAGTTAACCTGTCAGCCATACCCCTTCCCAGACAAGAGGGCCAGCCCAGATCTCGGCTGCAGTAGGCTGTTTGTCTGGATAGGGCTCCAATTTCAAGGAAAGGGCTGGCATGGACACTGGTGCTCTGGCACAGACATTTCGTGGCTATGGCTGAACTGCATGAGGTGGATTTGGTCTTCTGCAGTTGAAGTCTGTTACTTGGGGAAATGGATCTATTATTAGTTACTATTATCTAATCAGGAATTTGACTAAGAGCCAAAAAATGCCATTCTCAAATATCCCAAACACAGAGAGGAACCCGATAGTTCCTATTGGTGCCATTACTTTCCACAAGAAGGAGTGGATGTATATATACAGAGATGTCTGATATAAAGAGCAAAGGATACAAAATGGGGTGGGAGATCCCCCTTCTTTCAGCAGTTTCTTTCTCCATCTGTTAAGAATATGGTAGGGAGACTGGATCATCAAACACATCTCACCTTCAAGAGAGGCACCTAGGAGTTTTGTAAGACTGCATGCCAGTCAGGTGTCTGAATTACCTGGGCTGAATTCTACCCCAAAATCAAATCTGCTTTTGAGTGGAATAGATTTTAATATAAATAAGTTTCTATTACATGTAGTATTTCCTTTCACTTCTTTCCTCCTTGAAAATGTGTTTATCTGCTGTTGTTGCCATTTGCTGTGACAATTAACAGTATTTTAACATATATTTGAAGCATTTCTCCTTAATGGTCCCAAATGCTGAAGCTAACAGTGCTATTAAGTGCTGAAAATTCTTTTAATTTATTAATGTTCTCTAGAGTTAGATAATCCCTATGATCCTCCTGCCTAAAACTGCTCTGGAACAGATACCTGATGAATTTCAAACAATAAAAAGGCCAGCACTTTAGCTAAATTCCTGATTTATCTCATGTTTAAAATTCATGAGTTTGCTTTGCACATTTGCCAGCTTCCTGATTTAAGATTTTGGGGAAAAAAGAAGCAAGATTGAAAACTCCATGTTAATATGTCATGAGACTCTAAGACAAATAAGAATGAAAAATAAAGCACTGAAGATTGTATTTTCTACTGATTTCTGTATTTTTGTAATCCAAATTCTTGGAGAAAAACAAAAAAAGTAATTTTTTTCATTATGAATTATGCACTGTTCAGAATACTTTCATCCAAATATACTTAAGAAGGTCCCATATTTAATTACACTTTACTCTTTAGACCACCATTAACCAAAGCAATTAGATATGTTTAACTGGATGCAAAGGAACTGCTGTTCATATCCTTAGTTTGTAATGATGATTGCTCCATCTCAGTAAGCATCAGTCCAGATCAAAGGGCTATGTCTAGTATGTCAAATTACTAAATGCAGTTCTAAAACCTAAAAATTAAATGAAATAATTAATTAATCTTATTAATTAACATTAATTAGCATTAAATAAAAATTCAGGACTGTTAAATGTTGGACTCGATTTCAGTTGCTGATAACTTTGCCAAGCTTGAATCACTTAGGCTAAAATTACCCAGGGGTGTTTGTGCAGCCAGTTCTGTTTTGTTTGGTTTTTTTCACCAGAAAAAGGGAATGTTTTTATTTTTTTTTTAAACCAGAGTTATTTTGCTCAGGATTGGGGACCATGAAGCAGTAAAAGAAATGGCAGTGCTATCTTAATTTGTCTTCCTAGTGACTAGGCTTTTTTGATAGAGTTACATAATTACATAGTAGTTTTTTTTCC
Source organism: Dicrurus megarhynchus (assembly GCA_013399195.1). NCBI lineage: Eukaryota > Metazoa > Chordata > Aves > Passeriformes > Dicruridae > Dicrurus > Dicrurus megarhynchus. Next base: position 795,240 of record VXAD01011634.1, on the reverse strand, counting down.
ACTGAGCATTGTTTCATCCAGCGTAGAGTAAGGAGGCACCTCAGGGAATAGCCCGGGACTGTGCAGTTACAAAAAGCCCTCCTTGTCATTGTCATAGGCCTGCTGGAGTCATTCACTGCAGAAGATGTCAGGTGAACAGTGAGTGAGGCAGGAGGCCATGAGAGGGGTTGAGAAGGTCTTGGGAGGAAAGCAGCAAAATGATGCAGCAGGCTTGAAATACCCTACTTCTCAGAGATAAATAGTTCATTTAGAATGTTGTATAAGCGCAGCTATGCTGCTTCTTGTATCCAAATTGTTCATTACTGCCCCAGATATCTCTCAAATATGTGCAACGTACCATGTAGACACACATAATTGTGTGATCCTTATTTTGCTAACTTCCTCTATTGAGGCTCTAAAGTCTGATTTGCAGAAATTGTGTACAGTCACAGCTGCCATGACTGTCTGTGGGATGCTGCTTTGAACATCTAAACTGCTGTCTAATTCTCAATACTTCAAAAAATCAGATTGTGTGTGTCTTTGATTGAATGAGAAAATTAGTGGGCACTTTGGACGTTTGTGTGCCTCAGTTCTCAATCTGTAAAATGGGGATGATAATTTCATCAGATGGTTGTGGAAGTAGTCATTAGTCTAAGAAGAGCACTCAGATACTACCCTGACAAGTACCAGAAAAAAAGCCACAGGAAATGAATAACTCTGTATTCAGAGCAGGGTTTAAATAACACACAGTACGTAATCTGTTGAACCACTCATTGGGTATAAACGAGAAAACAGCTATTGAATAGTTGCTCATTACGTGGACAGTTTCTGTTCTCTGCCCTGACAGCAGCAGTAAAGAAAAAAGCTCTACGTGAACCTGTAATTAAAGACTGCATCAAAATCTGAATGCAAAAGACATCTCATTCTATTTCCTTTGGAATCGATAAAACTGATATTTATGCACTTCTGACTGCTTCACTCTGTGCTCTTCCTCTCTTTGTTTCTTTTTCTATGTTAAAAATTTGGGCTAAAAAACTACTATGATGTTTCGGCTGAATTTTATATCTCCCTAAGCAGCAGAAAATAACATTTGAAATTGCTTATGTAATATTTACCTGTTCTCTTGACTGCTTTATTTAACTTGGAAGAGTCATATTAGCAAAATGTGGACAAAATATGTTTCTGATTCATTGAGTCCCACGCCTATTTTTATATAATCCATTTAACATGAGAGACGTATTTAATTTCCTGTGATCCTAATTTTGCTTGTGCAATCCAGTGTAGGCTCCCTATCCATCTTTTTCCTGAGAGTAAAACAGAATTTGAGGAAAACAGCTCTGTGACTCAATATACAGTATGGATATCTCGGTGAATATACCTATGGATACCAAATAAAATTCTGGTTTTCACTCTGAAGTTTATTTAAGTGCTGTTGATATAACATTTGGGAATATAGTCAACAAATTGCTATAGAAACATTTTGTTGGTATAGTTACAACAGTTATAGGCTGCAGAACTGTTTTCACTGAAATGTGAGAACATAAACTACTCTTTTGACAGTGATGTGCCACTGAAAATGTGTTATACCCTGGTCAATGGGGATAGAAGGGATTGCCTTACAAATCATTGACAGGCACCTCTTAAAATACAGCAATGCCTTTTTTCTGAGATTTTTTGCCATTTTATTTCATTCCATCACGTGTGATGGAATAAAATGATAGCTTTCACACTGATTTATTCCCAACAAACAGCTTATCTAAATTCAGCATATTTAAATACATTAAACAATGCAAATAAGCAAAGCTTTCCCCTCAAACTTCCCAAAATTAGCAAAAAATGTTCATGATCTCATACAGTTTCTTTCCAACTCTGAATGAACTGAAATGTGGGTGATATCACATATCCAGAATAGGATTAATTCTACTGCAGTTTAGAAATCTGCAGTGAATCCTTTGACTTTCTGACGACCAACTTCATCTGCCTTCATAGTCAAAATATTTTAGAACCTGATCTATTTTGCACATTAGGAAGTCTATTTCCAGATGAGATGCACAACACACAGAAATTCTTATTTCTTGATTTACTGTGAGAAGCTCAGGGAATCTGGACAGAAAAATGCTCCTTTGCTGATGATAATGTTCCAAATAGCTGTTAAATCCATAGCTATTGTATTAGCAAATTAAACTAGGGATCTGCATGAGCAGTGAAATACCCACATCTAGACAGCTAAGTTATTTGAACAGCCCTTACCATGGGTAGGACTGGGGCCAGCTGGCATTTGTCCTTTGGTGCAAAGTGGGAGTCAGCATGCAGCCTGGCCTAAGGGCGAGACAGCAAATCCAAGATTTTAGTTTACAAGTGTGGATGTGATTTATATGTACACTGTATCCCAGTATATGTGTCCCAGTGAGTGAAAAACATCCATTCTGCTCTTCGAAGGGACTTTACTGGCTGGAGACAAGTGCAAACATGGCAATATCAAGTGCGCAGTACTAAGTCTCTGGAGTTATAAATAAATTTTAGTATTTCTCTTCTAATAACAGTCATGCTATCTTTCTCTTCTTAGGTAGGATTTGAGTATTTAAGCACACTTTTAATGAGCCCGGCTCTTACAAGTAAATGTTTATTGTTAGGTGTACTAAGTAAAATATTTTCGAGGTCAGGATGTCACCTGTTGTATTGATAAGACTGCTATATGGCTTCCTCTGGCAGATATTAGATAGGTACAAGTCCTAATGTTGCTTTATTTCTCTGTGTGTGATAATCTGAGATTAGCAGTAAAGGCACCAGGAGAGTAAATCTCCTTCTAATGCGATTAGGTTTCAAGGAAGTGGAGATAAAACTGGGGAGTGTGTTTGGTATGTTTCATCTATCAAAACAAAAAGGGATCAAGGTAAAGAAAAGGAGTGAGGTGCATGCTAGAATTTTTAATAGTTCAGCTATTTGAACAGTACCTTCCTAAATCTCATCTTGTATATTCTGTGAATACCATTAAGGATCCAGACAATACTGATAGTGGTGCTTCAGATATTTCAGACTCTGAAATATGCATGCTAAATTTAGAACAGGAAGGTAGGTAAAACCCAGTAGCTATATATACTTCCTCATAAGTTTGGCCATACATGCTGACGTATCTGATCCATGGGAAAAGATGAAATGAAAGTAGAGGGTCATATTAAGTGAGACAAAGCCAAATCAGCCAGTCAAAGGCCAAGTTTTTGAATGAAAGGGTAAGAAGATAAGCAGGCAGAAAGTGGATGAAAAGAGTGATGATAGTAGAGACAGGGAAATGTGCTGTAATTCTGAGTTCTACAGCTACTAAGATTAGAATGCAAAGGGGATAACAGTAAGTAGTTTCCATTCAATTCTTTATATTCTTCCTTTCTAGCTGGGTGACTATTATTTATCATCTATTTGCAGTTTCATGTTCCTTTCCCTTTCTGTCAGTCATGCCCAACTCTTCCTTTTTTTTTTTCCTTCAGCTTGCATCTTCACATTTTATCATATGTTCTTCTTCCTTCTGGGCAATTATTTTTTAATTTCTTGCAAACTGCTCTCTCATTTCTCTTGTTGGTGCTTGTCAGTTTGGTCTACATTATGGATGTTACTCTAATTCTGAGGGGAATTATGCTGAAAATAGGAAGAACAATTCATCAGGAATTTTTGGCTATTCATTTCCAAAGAAACTTTTGGAACCAGTCTTCCTGTGTCATTAACTCAAACATTAACTCTGCTGATGTGGGTTTCTCTGGAGGAATCAGAAAGGAATTATTTCTGGAAGCCTGAAGTGTGATGAGGACTGATCCTCATCACCACCACGTTGTGGCCTTGTAAATATCTCCAAGGGTGGACGTTCTTTTTTCTGGGCAGACTATAACAATATTTGATGATTTTAACCTAGCAAGACTGAGAGCAGATTTTGACAATTAAGACCAAGTCAGTAATTTTAGTGTGTTTTAAGTAGGGGTGAAAAGCATTTTGCCAACAGACTGACAACACTTAGAACAAATTAGGTCTTTCACTAAGAAAATCTTCCAAAACCAGGGAGACACAGAGACATATATGTTAATAAGTATTATTCCATTAGAAGCAGCATTTTCTTGCACTTATAACTGATTGTGAGTTAATTGATCCATAAGTTTTCTTGTGACATGAAAATTAACTCTCTACAAGAAATTACATAGTTTGGTCTTCAATCTTAGATTAAAACCCCCCACAAAACAAAACTGAAAGAACCTCCAGAAAATTAAATTAGACAGAAATAAACAGAAAAAATGGTCAAAATACCAATTGATTTGTAGAACTAGTAAGAGTAAACCAGTCAAATTAAATTCTGCCTATTAAATACCTTCTGTACCTTATACTAAGCACTCAAAAGCTAAGGTCTATGAAAGCAAAGGTTATTTCTATAATTTTAACAGCTAAAAGCTTTCAGTTAACCTACATCTTGGAAGTACTGACTATATAAATCTTTTAAAGTTAGAACATTTGTGAAACATATTAAATCAATACAATTTATTCAGAAAAAACCCTTAAATGTACAATCTTACAAAAGTGGAACATGTTCATGTCACCATTATTCTGTGACAACTCAGTTCTTAATGCTTTCAGCTGTGAACTGCCTACTGAATAGAAACAATGGCTCATAATGGCAAAATCCATTTTCAAATCAAGTGAAGAAAAGACAATTTACATGTCACCTCTACTCCACTGCCTGGCATTGTCATTAAAGAAACACTCTCAATCAATGTTGCTCATTTGTGAATTAAGTATGTGAATATATAAAAGGCATTAACATTTGTCAAACTCTAGCCCTTTCAGTAAATTTGGGGGTTCTCACATTGTTCGCAAGTATTCAAAAACCTTTCTGATTAAAAGGCTTTCTCTGCTTTCTCAAACTTACAGTTCCAAGACATAATAAGAGAAAGGTCTTGGATACTACAGAAGAGTTCACTTCATCGACTGAAGGTAGTAAAAAATTAATTGCAGATCCAACATATTTATTGGGTGACTCATACCCAAAATTCTCAATAGTTACATTGTGCTCTGTAGGTATGGGAAGGCTGATCTTAGTTCTATTTAGGTGAAGCCCAGAGGGAGTCTGAGGGCCTATTGGACTCCCGGACACAGCGCCCAAAACCCACAGGGAGAATTTATTTAAAATATGTGCTATTTGCAATTCAGCAGCTTGAAATATCATAAAAATTATGTATGAGGGACTACTGTAAATCCAGGGCTTTCACGGGAATGAAACACTCAGTCCTAACTGTGTGAGTGCAGAGAGTGCAATTCTGATTTTATTCTGTTCTCCCTCTGTAAAACCTTTCTAGCATGCATTAATGTGAGGATAGGTCTGCAATATCGCTTGTGTATTTAACTACACTTATCCATTATCATTATTTAGACAAGGAAGAAAAGTAATGTACCCAAGCTATAAACACCTTGGAAAGATGATTTTTTTGTTTATTTGTTTGTTTGTTTTGTGGTGTGGTTTTGGTTTGCTTTTTTTTTCTTCCCCCAACCAAATGACTACATACAGGACTAAATTTTAAAGTATTCGTTTTCTGACTGCCAGACTAATACTTACTGAATAAATGCTACTAGACTCTCCTAAGATCAAAAATATAGGATAGTTGCATTCAATCTGTGTGTTTATTAGTAATTAAATCAATTTTAATATGTCCCTCAACCCAGCTAAATTTTGAATTACTCTAAGGACTTGTTTGGGAGGGTGGCCTAGGCAAAAAAAATTGTCAAGAAACATGAAAATATTTTGACAGTAGACAACCTGGAGTTCACTAGCATAAACCCAAGACTGCAAAGTGGGAAAGGATGCAAAGGTACAACCATTCCCAACACAACTCTTTGAATTCAGTGAGTTAAAAGACATAGTTTAAAAGATGAAACACACTAGTAATATTTTTAGTAATGAAGAATAATCTTAGACCAACTTCCTCAGTCAGCAAAGCCTAACAGAGTTCAAGAATATCTGATATGTGGAAACACAAGTTGGAAAAATCAAAACTGAATGTTACAATAGGAACATTTCATAATACTGAGATGCACTACTCTTCCACTGGTTTATTTCATCACAGGTGCAGGACGCTGCATTTGCCTTTGCTGAGTTCATGAGGTTACTGACAGTCAGTTTTTGCCATGTGCAGTCAATGTGTCTGAACAGCAGCCTGCCCACCAGTGTATTGATCTGTTTCCACATCAGTTTTGTGTCCTCTGCAAACCAGGTCATGCATGAAGTTATTAAACAGTACTATCCCTAGACACTGCCCTTAGGGAGTCCTAAGAGTAATCAGTTGCAAGTTAGAGTTTTTCCTGATGATCACGACGCTTTGACACTGTTCAGTCAGTGTTCAACCCAACTCATAGGTTACCCACGCAGTCTGACTCTCTTCAGTTTGTGTTCGACACTCTGGTCATGGATGCCGTGATTGTGTCCAAAGCACTGCTGCAGTCACAGTTAACAGAGAAGGCAAAAGTCTGCTTTGCACCATATGTTGTATCTCTTGGTGTGTGAGAAACAATTATTAGCTTATGTACTTTATCTATTTCAAAATGTCTGAAATCCTCTGAGGGCTTTCTGACCTTTTTTTTTTTTTTTTTTAAAATAATTTGAAACTAAGATCAGCTGATGAAATTTCTGGGGAGGGACAAAGGCATATATAACCATATGGAGGTCCAAAAGTCACTGAAATAGTAAGAAAGGTAATCAGATTTCCAATAGAATGGCCCTGTGGTGAATTATTCTCTGAAGCACACCTAAGTTTCATCTCAGGAAGCACTAGTTGGTTCTCTCCATAAGAGGCTCCAAGACAATTAAGTGAATGGGTTTCTGAGAAGGAGCCAGGGGACTAAGTTCTTTGACAGTGTAAATGTAGTTTTAGCTTAAAACCTGGACTCCTTATGGTGTAGTTTCTCTGCCAGGATTACTAGCAGAGGAGGGCAGAGTGGAAAGCACAAGGATGTCTAGCATAGCTCTCTAAGTGTTTCAACATAAAAAGAGCTCCTAGAACATGTATTTTCAGGAATGCTGCTTGTCCACTGGTACAGGGTGTTGTCAGAACCAAAGTTCTTTACAGCTAAACAAGAGAGATTTCAAACTTCTTTACTCTATAACATGGGAATAGCTGGAAGCCACTGATCCAAAGGAAGACAAACTCAGAAACAGAATCTGACTTCATGACTTCATTACATCAAAGCTTTAAAAGTTATGATTCTTAATGGTTTGATAAAAAATAACTCTGAAAAAATTATAAATGTGAAAAAAATGCATGAAAACTGCAGAGTAGAGCAGGTGGAAAATCAAGTGTGAAATTGACAAATTTTTGAGTTACATGGGAAGTCTAGGGCTGTACTGTTAGACACTGTGTGACTAGAACTGAATTGCTGAGGTTATGCTATCTAAACAATGGCAATTTATCATGTTGGAGTAACAGGATCTTTAACCCCAATTTGAAAAATGTGCAAAATTATGATTTAATTGAACTGAGCTAGACAAGGCATGACCAGCAAATGACTTAGACCTGTGTAATGGCAATTTTACTAGGAGTGAAGGTGAAATGGAATGTCTCATTTCCTAAGTAACCCATGGATTTCTTTTCTGCCATGTCTGCACAAAACAAAGGGGACAGGGCTACAGAATATTGCAAGGACATTTAGGTAGATGAATTTATTTCTTTTACTTATGTTTACTCTGTTGTGTTGTGACAGTATTAACTTATAAGCAGCAAGAATAGATGCTATCATACGTGAATGGAAAGTTTTGAATTAAAAAGTGGTTGTTATTAACATATATAATCACTGAACAAGGAGATCTCTACAATCTGTGGTAAATTTATTATACTTACATTGTATTTTCTGCAAACACATTTCCAGCTGAGGGAAGACTCATAGCTGAATTGTTGGAAAAGCACAAAAAATAATGGAATGAAAAAAATTCTCTTTAGTTAAATCATAGAATCATAGAATGGTTTGGGTTGAAAGGGACTTTAACAATACTCTCATTCCAACCTTCCTGCCATGGGCAGGCACACATTGCACTAGACCAGGATGCCCAGGGCTCCATCCAAACTGGGCTTGAACACTGCCAGGGATGGGGCATCCACAACTTCTCTGGGCAACCTATTCCAGTGCCTCACCCCTCTCATTAATTACTGTTTCATAACATTATCTGCCTTTTAAATTTTTTTTTTGTTGGTGCTGTTGCCATGTTGTACAACAGGAAGACCCTATTCAGAGGGATCATGACTTTGGCTTGCACATTTCCAAGGCGTACACTGATTGATCTTAATTCTTCTATTATTTTGTTTATAAATACAGAAACTAGCATATCAGAACAACTTACATGACACCTTTGTAATGTTATGAACCTGATTAGGTTTAAAAGCACAAAAGTAGTGATAAAAATCAATTACAGATCCTCAAATCTACACTTCTGACTCCAGTTGTGTCACAGAGTTGGCAAATTAATCATCAAATAAAGAAAAGTAATAACCGAAACATAAAAAATAGTATTTTGTGGGACCCTGCAATTTATTCCTAATTATTCTTTGCTTGAATGTCAAAAAATTCTTATTCATCTGGGGCAAGTGTTGCAAGTTTGCCCCTTTTTACAGAACAAAAGAACAGTTAACGGCTAAACAATGACACTACATAACAAGAAGACCTGAAAATACAGTTGTACACTTTTTCAGTCGAAGGATCAATACAGGCTTCTGAGAGCAGATCATGCCAGTGTGCAGCACACATCATACTCTGCCTTTAGGTTATGAGGTTATCAATGAAGCTGTCAGTCACAGCAGCACAGTTAATCTTCAGGAGCCAAAGTTGCATTCCCAAACTGTCCACAAACCCAAAAAACTGCCAGGGAAGAACGGAAAATGACTTTGAGTCTAAATGCCACCAGGCTAAAGTGGCAGACCTTGATCCACTCTCATGGGTATCTCTGACAGACTTCCTACATTCCCCAGAGAAAGCAGATTTTGCTCAAATTCCCTTCAATAAAAAATGTGGATAACATTGTTTAAGTCAGGCATTTTTAGAAAATTAAATGCATAGATAATTTTGTTACATCCTCAGTTATCTCTGTGATGAAAACCATTACAAATTCCATTTGAAAAGGGAAAAATGTAAGATAGTACATCTTATGCACTAGTGCCTTGAAAAGCGATTTCTAGCTGTACTGCACTTTTTAGGTTGTTTCCAAGTGGCAGGCTCCATTTGAGAGGCTGGTTATTCATAAAAAAGCCTTTGTAATTTATCACTGGTATACTATTAGTTTCTGCAGTTTAGTCCCATATTTATATCTAAAGAACTGAAAAGTCCTGATGAGGTCTTAGATGTTACTTGAAGGCTGGGAATTTAGTTACAGCACTAACTAAATTGTAAATGATAGTAAACTGTGAGTAAAAGGTGTTATAGTCACACTTGAAAAAGCTATTTTTTTTCTTTCTTTTTAACTGTTACTGTTTTGGTGCTCACAATCTGTGACTGTTGACAACATAGGAGTACATTCTGCATCTACTCCTTTGACTGTGGAGCTTTATTTTTCAGTGGAAATCAATGTCTTTTGCCTTATAACACAGAAGGAAATCTTAACATCATTTGTGGTAGCTTAAGCATGTAATTTCAGTAAATGTTAAGGGGAACTTCACGTCTAATCTACCATGCACAGCTCTACAAAGTTACTTCAGCACATCCTCTCTTTCTTCAGGACATGCCATTTGTGATATTGCTCGTCACAGGGAGTTGAGTCGCAATTTTACTTTTTTTGTTACAAGCAGCAGCCATTGACATTTCTCTACCTAATTCATGTCACCATTATAAATAGTTACATTTGGAACTATTACGTGAACATACTATTTATACAAGAGAAGATAGGGAATCAAAGCCAATATTTTCCTGTGAAGGATGCAAAACCAGAAGAACATTTTTCTCTTAAACAGATGGGATCAATCTGTATAGGTTAATGTGTATTTTCAGTAATGCCTGTCCTTATCTTACCCTGTGGAACCCTCTTTTAGCTGATTTCAACATGAGCTGCATTTTGAGGATACCTGAAAAGTAGACAGAGAGCCTTATAGAAGCCAGATATTCTTTGTTTCATGTTATTATGTATCCACAGATTTACAACTTTTCCTCACACAGTTCTTAATTTTCAAAGCCTGTAGTTAAAAGTTTCTGCTCTTCCATTTGCATAATGACTTTTCACTACAATTTTACTGGTAGATCACCAATTCAAAGATATCTTTGGCCATCCTAACAGATTGTTCTTTTAATGTAATGGAGCAATAAAATTATTTTCCAGCTTTACTTCCGTTTCGAGGAAATGAGCTGCAGTTCCCAAACAATGTGCTCAGTAAAATCACCTTAATTCACACCATGGTATATTGGAAGCCTTCCTTAGAGAGGCCAAGCACTATCTGACCTGAGTCAGATTCTCACCCTGAAGAGAATGACTCTAGAAAATAGTATTATGTACTATGGGATAATTCTAAAGCTCTCCTTTTTTTCCCTCCCAATTCATTCACCCCCATTAAAAATTCATTACAATACATATTAAGTGATTATTCCTTCAGAAAGAAAAAGCCCTGGCTTTTCAGATGCAAGTGTAGCTATTATAAGGGCAAGAAACTGTTTTATATTCAAAAGATATTTGCAGTGACATACTGAGTTTAATCTAATTTAGGTAGCTAAGCATTAGCTGTTACAGTTCAAACTAATTACCTTAGGCTTCTAAATATGTGTGTTGAATCATCCTCGGGAATTACTACTGACCAAAACAAAATTTTAGGTGCCCAAATTAGAGAAGAAAAATCCTATACAGTTTGTTTAGACTGTTATGTGCTGATAGTCATAGGTCAGTTCCCCAGAGCCCCAAAGTGCTGGGGCATGGGACAAACCTGGTGCTGATACCATTTAGATAAATCTGTGTGCACTGACATGACATGACATGACTGTGAAGGGTGTTAATGCATTCTGTCTCTCAGGTGGCTTACTAGCCTGTAGGCATATTCCTGTACTTCTAACACATTTACTTTGGGACCAGAACTGGATTGCACTATCCTGGTTTGGGTTGTAGGTAGAGTTAGTCCTATTGAAAAAACTGTATAATTTGATCCCATCTGGGCAGTGAACTAGGTGTAAAGGCAGCTTCCTTTGAGCATACAGGCAGTTATAAAAATATCTAGCTTTTATTGAAATACCCATGAGGACTTGTGGGAGCCCATTTAAGACTGCATTGAATGTACACATTACAACTTTCCTTTACTGCTTGGATCCAGATCTTTCTTTCAAGTATTTCAGTGAAAGCTTTCTATATTGATGAAAGCATATTCTTTCCTATGTCAGGAGAGAGTTTGTCAGGAGATTAGGGATTGGGTTCTTGTATATCCAGTTTGAAAATAACTTTTGCAACCAAGCGTTTCAAACTGATTTGGCTGTTTCACTATTCTCCTGTTTTTATACACTAACATTTGCAAGCAATGAAAATAATCCTTTTTATTTTTTTTTACTATGCTTTTTCAGGACATGAAATAGAATGTGTTTGTTTTGTTTTGTTTTAAAAATTCCCCACACACCTCCCCCCAAACCAGCAGAGAAGGACCAGAGTACCAGAGTAATGAAAACACAGTTTTGCCCTTGTCTTCAAAATATCATCCAGGCCCCTGGCTGAACCTTCTATCATCTGTGTTGAAAGCATGGAGATTATCAGACTGGTCAGTCTGTCTGTGTAGAATATTACTGGTAGGAAAGATTTTGGGGATACTCTATTTGCTCCACACATCTAGGTCCTAACAGGAAGAAATTCAAAACTGTGGGAGAGTTCTTTTATACACCCCTCAACTCTTTGTTTTCCTCTTCTTTCCTGAACAAGGCTTCTGACTGTGTCTCAATGCCCCTTTAGCCCTCCAAAACTCAAATAACTAGTGCTCAAATCTGAATTTTAGCCCCTCCATCCTAAAGTCTGTTCCATCTTCATTACTCCCTTACATTTTCAGGACTTCTCCCATCTTATCAACTCCTGTTTTTCTTCTGTTCCCAAAGATGCTCCTCAGTTTCAGGTCCCCCAAAGAACCCCTGGCCTCTTAGTACAATCTTTTAAGGTATTAGCGAATACTGTTCACGTGCGGACTGAACTTTTCTGTTCTTCCCTGACAGCCAGGTGGGAGAGCAGAAGCAAATAATGACAGCAGTGGTTCAGCAGAATCAGCATTTTCCCTTTCCATAGGAGGCAGTTCCCATCCTTTCTCCCTCCTTCACCATCTCCACATCGTAGTTTGATTTCCTCTCTTTGCTTTGCTGCACAGATGATCAGAGCATCATTAGCTATATGAGCTACAATAGCATTATCTGCAGATCTTAGCCAGGGTAGAACTGCATTAATATTCCTCTTATGCAGGCACCAGAACTCAGTTGCTTATGCTCCTTATTTGATTGTTGCAATAATCCCTACCCTGCCTACACTTTGGCAGAGTAACACTCTTGAAATTATTTCCCAGGTGTAATACAGGGGCTTAGCACAGGCTAAGCACACATCTGAAATGCATCCAGATTGCTGGGGAGGGGACTAAGAGGCTTCACAGAATGGACACAACCAAGTTGTGACAGCTGGGGACAAAAGAGGAGGGCCTGGCACTCTTTTCTTTAGTATTGCAGATATAGCCAAAATTTTTTACCTTCCCTGTTCCAGCTCTCTTCTAAAATCATTCCAGATATCTTTGCACTTACATGTGCAATGTCAAACTGTTCTGTGGGTGTACACCAATATAGTTCTGCTGATGTCTAGGACTGTTCACCATTCGGTGTTTTTCTGAAGCGTGGGTTCATGTGACTGTGTCAGAATTGTAGTTTTCATTAACAAATTAATAGGTTGGCAGAAAAACTTGAAAATATGGCTCTTGACCTCTTAGTCTTAGAACACAGTGTCTAGACTGTAAAAATAAGAAAAAAAAAGAACATTTCCAATAAGAACAAAAAGTGTTTCATGGGTAATTTTGATTTTTTTATGACTTAAAATATTAGTAAAGATTTGTGCCAACAGAATTGACTAGATTTCTGCCATGTGCTTTAACTTGCCATTCAAGCACATGTCCAAAGCACTGCTGACTCAACCAACATGTTGGCATGTTTGTTCTTCTGGAATTAAGATTAGATTGTTTTGCGTACTTCAGCTGCCCAATATAATAATTTGACCCACCTGCTCAATTGTGTTCATACTAAAACAATTTGTTCTGCTAGGAAATCCCATATTACCCACTGTTTCAGGCAACAGAGCTTTGGAACAGAACAATTTTTTCTGTGGGGTGTGTCTGATATTTACTCTGTTGCACTTTTTCACTTTTGTCACTTTCAGAATATAAGCTGATATTTATTTTTTTCTCTCAAGTGGCATTTGTTTGGTTTCTGGGGTTTTTTTTTGGTGACAATGACTGGCATTTCTGAGCTGAGGTTTTTGACTGCTCCTTAGAATTATTTCAGGCATAGGAAGTCACCTTAGTCCTTCCTCTTTTCCCCTTCTTTTTGTCAATAATCAGCGGGTTCTCAGGGGTGCATCTGGTACACAACAACGAGGTTTTCCCAACAACAAGCCTGTGTGAAGTCAAAGGAAGCTTGATCCAGACTACACCTGCTAGCATAGATGGCTTACAGCATTGTCACTCATTCTGTTAGGATAGTACCCTAGTGTTATACCACTGATCTTGTTTATTTATACTTATCGAAAAAAAATGTCTGCATTGCCTAAATTACTTTTTCTATCATGAATCACATGTTAATAAGGACCATTTTATAAGTAGCCATAGAAATAAAACAAAATTGCTATAAGGCACTTTATATTTTAGTGAAAAGGAAGATACATAAAACTCTTAGGTTTTGCTCACCTCAGCTGTAAATATGAATGTAAATTACGTCAGATAAATCAGATAATTTTCAGATAAATATGTAGGAAAATACTGAATCTTTGCATGCCTTTGAGGGATGTATGTGAGAGATAGAGAGCACTGTGCACTTCAAGTATTTAACAAGTGGGAATCCTCATGCCTTGGCTCTTTTTCACCTATGGGAAACAGAATCTCCAGCCTAGTTATCTCTCAAAATAATTTTTAAGACAATTTTTAAAACAGACAGGAGGAGTGCTAAGATGTTGTCTAAGATGAGTAGGGGGAAGTGAACTCTGGACTGCCTCAATCTAACAAGGTCTCAATAATCTTCTAAGTTCTTGCTATGCAAAGATTAGGAACAGAGTTTACATGACTATTTAGACAGGAAACTTAATTTTTAGATGTCTTGTTTGGTGAGTATCAACACATTCATCCTACCTCTCTCAGTTCCTTTTGCAAAATATCCTGAGATTATATACATGTATGATGTATCTGTTAGGGACTGACTCAAGCATCTACACAATCATTTTCAAAGCAGTCTTATACTGCTTCTCCACAGATAGCAATGTAAAGAAATTGTGACCAGATTAAGCAAGAAGCGTTGAATCTTAGCTTGCACTTATTTCCCTTATGCAACATACTCCAGTTTCCTGGGATATTGCATCTTCTAAATGGGTCTCATGCTACTGACAGATCTCTCAGACAATCAAGATAGAGAGATGATTTCCCATGCTTTCCTGAGTGGTTCTAGAAAATGTGCATTCTGTTCTGTTTAGCAGAACTGAAAGGGATTCATGATGGTAACAGTCACAGTGAAAAATGGGTCAGATACGTCCTGAGTGCAACACCATTGATTCCCTGTCTCTCATTTGCTTACAAAGGAATAATACCCTTCAGATAGGATCAGCTTGGAAAGAGGTCAGAACAATGTGGATGGTAATATAACCAATAAATACTTTATGATAATTGTATGATAATTTGTGGGTGCCTAAGAGAAGAATTTAAACTGTCATTATCAGATTCTCTCACCAGATGGTTTAGAACACCTACTTCCCCTGAAATGGAAGGACTTAGGCCAAGGAAAATGTATCAGAACCAACTCAGAATAGCTACTATTGGCATCTAGCACAGCTGGAAATAACTTATGCTTCCCAGGCAGCAGTATAGAGCTAAGTTGAAATGAAGTAACTTTGCTCTTAGGAGCAGAGAAGCTGTTTTTCCATGTTAAGAGGTGCTCCATGATGACAGGGCCAGACGACTTCTAGTATATGACTTGGTTCTTTTGAAGCAAGCTCTCCATTCTCATGAGGGGCATTCCTGGAAGAACTGATCTATGTCCAAGCAAGAGAATCCAGTGACATATTTGTTGACTACAAACACACGGATCAGAAGTATTTCCTTCTGTTGCCAAACAGTGCCTCAGTCAGAAGTGCTCAGATCTATTGGGAAAATATAAAACCCTTTGGCTGTGTAGCAGCTTAGATTGTGCTCTCAGACTCCAGAAAATGTGATTCATGCTACCCTGTGTCTATACATAAAAGACTATTTAGGCCTGTGTCTGGTACTTGATATCTGGTCTTCAGGGAAAGCTTGGGCAGTACTCAGATTAGACTTCTGGCATTCCATTCCATGGAGTTTAGCATGAAATCTGAACCTGAATAGAAGAATTTCTATGTGAACTAGCTCTGTTCACATGAAAGACAGTCATTTAGTCAATATCTTTGTTTTCTTAAAGACAGCAAGTCAAACTGCTTGAAAATAACCTCCTCGTCACCCATCCTTCCCTCCTGATTCCTGAAATAACTCAACAGTGGATGAAAGTTCTTGAAAACAGTATCATTTCACACCAACTGAATCCCTATTTTCTGAAAATGTTGTATGATAATTTTTGAATAACTTGTTACTTTAAAATACTTTATGTGCATTTGTGTGAGTTTGATCACTTTGACTTCTTAAAGGGTGTTAAGAAGACCTGACAGTGATCTAATGTAGGGTTAGAAAGGGGAGCAGGAATTGTTAGCAGTCCTTTGCTGTCTGTCTGGGCTGAACAATCTGTAAGAGATAAGATTGAAGAAGAGCCCTACCAGGTGCTCAATGTGTGGTTTTACTCTTTGAAGGTAGGACAATCAGCAGCTGCCACTTCCTTGTAATCCTGAAACACAGAGAGAAGCTACTAAAACTGTGCATTTCTCGTTAAAGGACTAAACTTCAGCTTTTAAAATTGCTAGGGGAATTAGTCCCATATAACTGTTTATCTGCAATACCTTTAACTTCAAGCTGTAGCCCTGAAACCATTAATAGAGTTTTCCTTGCTAATGGCTTTCTAGGGAAAAAAAAAGCAATTATAAAACTGGGGAAGAGGAAGGGGGAAAGGGGAATTTTCTGTTTCTTCTAGGAAACAAAGCAAGTGATATAATTGTTTCCTGACCTCCTTTACAGTCCCTACTAGTTTGATTTCACCTCTGAGAGGTATACCAGAAGTCAGTTAAATGATCTTGCTGTGACGATCTTAGAACTTGTTAAAAAACAAAAGAGATTTTTATTTTCTTGTAATTATGCTATCGTATCAGATAGGCAGAATAGCTCCAAATAATTGTTACATAGTCTTTTAATATTATTTTTTTGTTTATTCATGTATTCATACATTTATTATAATTCTTGCTAAGGCTTTTTCGTTCTTTGCTTACATGGAAATTATTTTGCTCAGACTCAGGCTTTCATTAGCAACACAGGATTCTAGTTTTCCTCTTGCAATTTTTTGTCAATAAGTTCAGAATAGAGCAATGAAAGGAATGATTGCTCGGCTGATTGTTGCGCTGCAGCTCACGTACACTGAAGCGTGAATAATTTAAACTGTGCTGGCCTGTCAGTATTGGATTTGTATGTGGTGTGAGGAGAGCACAGAGGGAGGTGTCAGATAAATCACACAGCAGAAAAGAAGGAAAAAAAAAAAAGTCTCCCAAAAGGTTGTATCAAAGGTGAAGAGAGAAGGGTTCTATTGTGAGTAGAGCGCAAAGAGAGACAGGAGGGTAAATCCCTTCCTTGTCAAGGAACTGTTTTGGATAATCAGTAACTTTAAAACAAATTGCGTCAGCCTACAGCACTGTTCAGATCTTCTGGGACAAAAACGCTTTCTGAATTCAGTGGGAGTGAAACCATTTTGAAGGGTGCCTTTCAAAGTCATTACTTTCTTTTCTTCTGAAATCATTGTTTTATAAAGTAACTGTTTAACAGGACATGGGAACAGAAAAACAAAATCAGCTGAGCATTAGAAAAATAACACACTCAAGGTTAAAGATCAGTAATCTGTCCATTGTTATGATTAAAGATTGGGAAGAAAAAATAACTTTGTTATGTGCCCATTTCTAACCTTCTCCATTTCAAAAAAAGTTGCAAAATCTTCCACTTACAGAAGAATTGGGTGCAGTAAAAGGGTTTCTGTGTAAGCATTTTACTGTGATTTTTATCGGTAGTCCAGGGAAGCCATAAATAATGTTGTTCTGTGGAGCCAGCCAGCCATCCTCTGCCCGCCGTGATGGGCAGCTTGCCTGTGTGAAAGCACTGTGACTGAAACCAATGTTCACATTTTACTAGCAGCCTAAGGGATCAGCAGTGTCCCACAGAGTCATTCTGAGGGTTTCTCTGTGTACTACAGGTAGCACAACTGAAAATAATCCCCCCTCACTCCCTGCAAACAGCAGTTTTAAGTAGCCAAAGATGTAGATTTGCACATCAAGAGTTTTGGCTGTTACACTTTACCTTACTTACCCATCTGTTTATCTTTGTTTTGACAGAGCCTGACATGTCCTTTCCTCCATGCCTCAGACTCAAAATAGAGACAGCAACCCTGTCTTTGCCATGTTCTATCACAGGGTTTCAGTGATTTCCAGTCCTCTTTATCTCAGAGCATCTGATTAACCTCGGTGCAGGCTCAGACCAGATTTGCAGGTTTGGTTATGTACTGGACATGACATCTTTACAAAAATAAAATACTATGAGGTACAAAACAAAGGTCTGTCTAGCAATCACTATCAATGCTGTTTTTTCCCAGTGGAAGAAACATTGTTATGCTGCCGTACAACTGATAAAAAACTATTTGGGGATTAGGAAAAAAACCCCAACAAACAAAAACCCAAATGTACTCCCACATGGCCAATATTAAGTTCTGCTTACTTATAATAAAAATGTGTTGCTTAAATAAACATGAATGAGGAGGATGGGTTCAGAATTTTAGAAATCTCAAGGTGTTATGAAAACTGGAAAAGATACCATTACATTTCTCAATGCAGTACCACAAAATAATGGTCCCAGGAGCCCCTGTTAAAAAGGTACAAAAAGCGTGTAATGGGGTAATATTTAAACGAAAGTCTGTTCAGAGAAATTTTCCCTCTTCTGTGAGAGACTGGAAGAAATGATTACTGGCTCAAAATAACCAGTGTGTGTGTGGGAGTGGGAGTGGGCAGGGCAACTTCTGTGCTGGGGGGACACGCACTGCTCCACCTCCCACAGGAGGCCAGAGCAGATAAAAACCACTGCACAGACACTCACGTGGTCCTTGGATTTTATGGCAGCAGACACCACACTGGATCCAAGGCAATAGCTATATCTTGCTTTTCTTTCTCTTTTCCTCTCTTTCTCTCTTTTTCAACTTATAATTTCCTACCCTTATAATGGGTAATTTAAGGTTGGATGGGTTAGAGTTTGCTAAATCAATGCTTTGCGAAATGCTTTATCTCAATTGAATGTTTGCTTTAAATTTTACCAAGTTCGTGATATTCTAAAGCTCGTCAGTAAAGTCTGGGCTTTTTTAACCTCATGAGAACTTTTGCTGAGTTTTCCTTTGCGCTGCTCAGGAAAAAGTAGTACCTTAAGCCCTTTTCAAATAAACTTGCCAAGCAAGGACAAGGACTTTACATCATCTCATACCATACTAGGTATGCTTGTGAAGAAGGGTCATTTCTGATTGCCTACAATTCATACCACCAGCATTTTCAGACATTGCTAAGTCTTGCCCTGAAAATCAAGGTGCCACTGTACCAAGAATACACTTTAACTATATTCTTTTTCAGTTTTGGAAAGTACAGGGAAAAGGGGTTATTAATATTTATTCATAGCTGTATTTCTATGAATCAAAACAGTGCCAGAGTTTTTCTCCAGTTCTGAGTCCAGCTGGCAGAAATTGACTACATCCACACTATGAAATTATCTTAGTCTGCAACCAGCACATTTCTGCTAACCTCTGAACCATGCCTAGAATTCTTTTAGGAAGTAACTGGCCCAGGCCAAAAATTACACTAAGAAATTCTTTGGAAATATATGATTACAGGTATTTAAGTTTCATTCCACCAACCTTTTTCCAGTCTGACACTGATGAACATACTGATAACCGGTAAATCCAGTGCATAAAATTGTGCCTAAGATTTTGCATAAGGTGTATACTTCAGGTACTCTAGTGAGAGAGAGTCCCCTTCTTTAGGTTGTAGCAGTCACTAAGGCTAGACCACGCGATCTGTGCTGTCACATATATCTAATTTATCTTATCATATTTGATTTAGAAACAAAAGGAAGCTTGTTAAAATTGTACAGTTTTATTTATGTTAGTGATAGGGTAACATAGAGCTGTAGAACTAAGTACTGCTTAAGTAGTTCTGGGCCCTGCTGAAATTTTCTTTCATTTTTATATCAAAGAACAACATTATGATATGATATTGAATTAAAATTTTTTTTTAAACTCTTCCACTTATCCAAACCTTTACGGAAGAAAAGCCCACAGTGACCATTTTGGTGACTATTTTGGAGAAAGATAACCTCCTCTTAATTTTAGTTGGACTAAATAGTTCCCATTTCTTCACACTGCTGATGGTCACCATCTTACCTGAAAGCTGCTTAAGTGGACTAATTTTGGTAAATGGGATATGAGAGACATTTGAAAGAAGCAGTTGTTCCTGAATTTCTGTGAAACCAGGGGAAAAATATTATGCAGAAGGCTAAATACTTACTTCCTAACCTTTCCATTTACAAGAAATCTAACAATTGGAATCTAGACAGAAGAGGCAAATAAAAGTATACAAATGTGTCTGTATGCTTACATTGAAATAAGGCTGCTGGAGACAGACGTGTTGTTGGGGGGAATGGTTGGGGGAACCCAGGGTATTTACTCACTTACATATTTCCCTCCAATGAAAAAAGAAATTTGAAACACATCTGGTTCAACTGGAAAGCTCTATCTTTTCATGGCACCCCAAGAAATACCAAGTAGGCAGAACATAAAGAGTATCTTACAGCATTTTAATTACTTTTTCAAGTTTAAATCCCATGGCTAATATCTGAATATGCTAAACTGTACAAATGCAGTTAAACCCACAGATTTGTGGTTAAACTATGAAGGCTAAAATAAGTATTTTATAAATTTAAAATTTATAGTTTAAAAAAGATTCTATAGTCTTTAGAGTTTGTGCTTAAGACAAAATACTTACTTATTCTGTAACACCACATCACTTAGATGTTATGGTAGAATTTCTTTTCAACCTTAACTTTTGCTCGCAAATATACCTGCATGATAGTATGTACATGGGATAAGTTTCTTCACAGCAGATGAGGGCAAAGCTTCCACAAAGTAAATACAGAAGAAATTGGTTTCCTTGTTGTCCTTAGATTCAGTGCTTAGTTACAGGGTTTAGTTATGTATCCCTCTTTTTCTGAGTTTAACATCCCCTTAATGGTCTGGCTTTTTTCTTCTTCAATTCATATGCTATTAAAATTTAGCTGCATTTATCATTAAGAAGTATGTGAAATACATTAGCATAAAGGAAAGAAAGGAAAAAATTACTTTCTTTTGTGCCCAGGCAAATCAGGTTACCAGACAGATTGGAGCAAGGGATACCAGAAAAAAATATATGCCTTAAGTAAGACTGAAAAATGATCATTAACAACGAATTTTTATCTACTGTCTCTGATGTAGTGTTTCATAAATTTGGTAGATGCTTTTAGCAAAATCATGCATTCAATACATAAACCCTGAGAGTCTTTTCACTGATCCTACTGAGGTTTTGGTTTCTACACAATTATTGTAGGAAGGGATTGAACTAATTCTATGTTAGATAACCCCCATTATTCCTCTGAAATAAGTGCAATGCCATGTACTTACATCAGAGTTTATAAGATATTTAGATTATTTTTTATGTATGGTCTTTGTATCTGCAATGTTAGTGTAATCATTACTTCCATGAAGCTGATAATGGCAGAAGAGAGGAGAAGAAATAAGAGAAAACTGTCCAATGAACTTGACTGTAGAAAAGAGAAGAATGAGTATTTTTGCACTAAGAATAACTAAGATGTCAAAGCCACTTTACTGCATCCATTTTACTGTACTGACCATCCCCAAGGAGGTTTGGATGCTTGTAGTAGTCCCATTATGATGCTTATTTTCTCAATTTTTAGCCCTTCTAGTACTCCAACAGCACAATCATCTCAGCAGTTGCACTGACTACACAACTTTTAAAAGGGAAAAGAGGCATTTTCTACTTTAGAAGGCATTTTCACCACAGTTTCACCCAGAATCAGCTCTATGCAAGTTAAAACACTAAGCCATTGGGGCCAAAGCAATCCCCAGTGTCCCACAAAAACAGAGACACAGTGATTATGGTTGGTAGAGAACAAGAGGAGCTTAAAAACATCTGATGTGAGGTGAGATTTATTTTTTGGAATATAAGTTTATATAAGTTTATATAAGATAGTAAATTCTGTCCTTCATGCTGTGAAGTAAAACTTTTCCAGTACGTAAAAAAAAAAAAAAAAGGAGATTCACTGCATTGTGATTTTATTATTCCATTAGACATGTGAGCTGGTATTGATTGGGGATTTGTGAGTGCAGCTGTAGTTCACAAGGCTGGACCCTAAGTGCATATGCTTAAACTTAAATCTTCAGACAAGCTGAAAATTCATACTAAATTTTCTTGTCTTTATTTTTTTGATTTTAAATCTTTTCCTTATAGCTTAAAATAAAACTCAGTATTTCTTTTCTGAACTTTCTGGCTTAAGGGATTTTAAAACCACTCTGTACCTGAAATCTATTTTAAGACTAAACAAGGATGGAGGCGGGAGAAAAAAGTGCCAGTTTTCATCCTGTCTTGTGTGCCATTTGGGATGTCAGTAACAGTCTAATATCAGAGTAAGAATGGAAGCTGTGTGGGCTTTCTACTAGCAGTACTTAGGACTCATCAGTGAACTGATCTTAGCATCTATAATTCCAGAATCAGGTAAATAAGCTTACTTTGAACTTGTCATACAGAAAAATGGGTTTCACCATACCCCCAGTTTATTTGTATTGTTACATTTATTTGTCTGCCACAACATATATCTTCTTCCTAAATAGCCAATTATCTGGCTGCAATTAAGATATTTAAATATGTACTTTTAATAAATTGTCGAAAGGTTAATGTGATTTTACAATACATAACTTCTGTTTCCAGGTAAAAAAATGTTTTTGCTCTGTTACTGCTATGCTGATTTAACAATTGCTGTTCAACTTTCAATATACTTATTTTTTTGAGGTTCATGCCCATAGCTCATGGGCAGTTGAGCATTTTCACTTGTAACTAAAATATACATTTTGCTCGCAAGTTTCATATAATTTTAGCCAAATTTGCAGCAGTTAAACTTTTTGCTCTAACAATAATGATGTAAGTTTCTGATCACAGACATTAGGACTGTATCTGTAAAACACTTTTAAGTGATTGTATAAAACTGCCAATCTCAGGGGCCAAAATAATGGATTCATTAGCCTTAGTGTATAAAAATATCTGAATTACTCAATATATAGTATCAAGTGTGCCTGATTTATAATCTTTGTCACCTTGTCTTCCTTGGACGCCTGCAGAATTAACTTGCCCAGAAGACTTGCTCAGTTTTACCTGAGCTGGGTGAAGGTGGGAGTTGGACAATTCCTTTTCTAATATTAACTGATTGCTTTTATCACTTAAGCATCTTAAAAAAAAGGTACAGCATATTATAAAAAGGTGTAGACTGAGCATTAGCTACTAATTTAGTGTTAAATTTCTTATTGAAGATGCAGAACTGTGAAATACCAATGAAGATAACTGTTTTATTGTGGACTGCTGCTTTTCTATGTATTGAAAAAATATGATTACTAATGATACTAATTGTGAGATTATTGAGCAAAGCTTTCATTTTCTTGGTAAAGAAACTGTCATGGTTCAATTCAAATTTTTTTAAACCAGATGTAACTGGAGGCCTCAAAGCAGGTTAACACATATGGACTATGTAATCACACTGCCAAAAAAAGCAAGTGTAAAACAACAAAGTGTCTGGGTGTGAATTTAAGACAAAGGATGTGTAGAGTTGCTTTCCTTAACCAGGAATGTCATTCTTTATTCCGTTTACATAAGAGAATCATTGGTTACAACAGCACAAGGTAAGCACTTATGAAGTTTTCCTAATCTCTACCTTCATTCAAACATATTTTTCCTTTATGCGTCTCCCTGATACCCATACGTCATGTTTACCCCTTGCAGTCTGACTGAGCAACACTTTCTGATTAATCTTCACCTTCAAAGATATGACTCAGCAGGAACATGCCAAGACAGTCCAATTTTATAGTAGTAAAGTATAACAACAACAATTTATACTTGCCCCCATTTAATTTTGTACTAGATGCTAATTCTAGTCTTGTGCTGAGATATTTAGGACCAAGCTTTTTTATTCCATGCTGAGGGAACACACATCAGGTTTTTAATTACACAGTTGTGAAAAATGTTATAGATAATCCTTATTAATTTAATACAGAATTACTTTCCCTTTCTGTAGGCACCTCACTGGGTTTCTGGAATATCAAAGTACACTATCAAAACTCCTTTACTGCTGATTTCTAATGAGCATGAAAAAGAACAACTTGAGCTTACTATAAGATGTTATGAAACAAATCTGTGGAATTGAAAGGGACCCTATGGGGGGTGACTGAGGCAATCTCTGTGTTCTGGCATAGGTGTGCCAAGAAAATGCCTCTTAGCTTTTTCCCTACTATTTTCCTTTGGACCTCAGTGAAAAGATTCTGCACCTTCTCTCTATTCTGGTTCCTGCAGCTCTTTATTTGGCTTTCAGTTTTCCTTATAACTAAGCTATTCATTATTTTCTTGCTATAAAGTTAATGACTGCTTCATACCTGGCTTCCAGGGGGTGTAGTAAACAATCATTATTATCTCACTTTATGAATGCAAGGAAGAGGCAGGATGACATCAGTGTATTCCTTTATGAAGATATTGAGACTTACAGCTCCAGTTGACTTTAATGACACTGTACCTGCACTTAGCTATGAAATAAAATATGCAGAAGTGCCAGCATCAGTCTCCAGTTCCTTTACTGTGTCCACAGTTAGTAACCCATATAAAGATTAGCTATTTAGATAAGAATAACAACAAGTAAACAGAAAATAAAATATCTTTTTACATGAATAATCTTTTTATAGTAAAAGTCATTGTTGAAATGCTACAGATGCCAAAAGTGTAATTGAATTTTAAAGAGCGATTAAGCCAATTTATGGTGCCAAAGTTCTCAAGGGTTATTAAATTTAAAAAAGGAAAAATGTTATTCCCTACTTAAAGTGCAATTTGTCAGAAAGTGGGTACTTTGGGTGTATCACCAATACTCATGCTATGCTTCTGCCACTTGACTGGCCACTGTCAAAAACATAATCCAGACTCTATAAATTTGTTTGATCAAGGATTTATGTTCTTATCTCCTTATGTACATTCATATCTGTAAAAGCAACACATTTAAATATGTTTTCTGTACTGTGCTGCATGACATTTCCTTCCAAGACCTACAATTTTTGTTCTAAATATAACTGAACTAATGAGATATTCACATGTTTCAAGAGTTTGAGTACTCTATATAAATGCAAATTATATATATATATATACACACACATACATATAAATGTGAAGAATATTTATTTATATCAGTGTTGATAGATATATAAAACACTTTAATATAACTCATTTTTGTAATAAAATGAGTTATATTAGTTATAAAACATTCTCACTGAGTCATAAAAATATATGCTATGCATCTCAGATTGTTTATTGACACCATATTCAATAATTCTATTTTGATTTTCGATAGTGAAAAGCTTTGGATCAAATAATGTTATTCAGCCAGTATTTTAGTTATCAGACAGAAAAAAAAAAGGACAATATTCTTCTTAAACATTGTAGGTATAAATTCCGTATGCTTTTTGTATATGTGTAAATTATAAAGGGTTTAAATAAATATATATCTGGGTAGATCTTCCAGTCCTTTCCTGAATGCAAAGGAAAAATCAGGATATTGCTATACACATTAAATCTCAGACGAATATTTCTCCTCATGGCATTTCAGCTTTAAAAGTATGGATATTGTCACTAAAAAAAAATAGAAAAAATAATGTAACAGTTTGACCCAAAGGCAATTTAATGTGAACTTCTGTAGCAACGTGTACCAGCTATAAATTATTTGGAAAGCAATTTATAAAAGTGACAGGAGAGTACACATATGTAGATTTTCCAGCTGTTTGCTAGTCTTTGCTGAAAAATAAGAAGTTAAAGTATATTCCTTTAAGCCAGAATTCTTAATTAAAATATTTTAAAAATAGTTTTTATACCACACTATATAGTTAAGAAAGCCACAGAAATCTTTTGCTTATGTTTTTTTTTCTGGTGCCTAAGTATTCAAATTTTTTATTAGAAGAATTTGACAGAGTTTTCATTTTTGTTTCTCTATCTTTCTTGTATCCTCCCAGGGCCATGTCTTTTTTGCAAAGATTGAACATCTGCAATCTGGATTAATTTTGGATCATACACCATATCAGAATGTCATCTTTCAGGGCTCTTATTTACCCCAATCACAATTTTCAAAGTTTATCTAGAGTTCTGGATTAACTACCTGGATGTTATCTGAACAGGAATACTTTCAATGTCGCAGTAAGTACCTTATCTATTTTAGCTCATCATAAGAATGGTGTTGACTTTGAGCTTATTGAGAACCAAACCAAATGTACAAGCCTTTAGAGATCTAAGCTTACTTGATAATTAGGATTAACTGAAATTACTTACACATCCTAGAAGAGACAACAAGTGTTGCCACATAAACACAAGCCTGTAAAGATCAATAGTCCCTTAAAATAGATCCTGCTCAATAACAGTCCGTAATAGGATATTTAAAACAAACTTTTTTTTTTCTCCCCCATGTTGGCCAGTTTCATTTTTTAAAATTGTACCTTGAAAAAAATCCTTCTCTAGTAAGAAATGCTTCCTTTGTCTCCATCCTAAATGACAGTGTTAGAAGTAAGAGATCTCAGAGGCTTTCTTTGAAGGACTTCAATTGAGTTGGGCATCTGGCCTTTATCCAAGAACTGAGGAAGAATTTGAAGAGCATTACTGTGCAATTCCTTCTGTATTGGTAACAATTTTGGCTGTGCATGTGTCTGAAGTGAACAATATGGAACACATACCATGTTTCACCTTCCAGCCTGGGGAGAGGAGATGCCTCCTCCTGGCTGGACAAACCACAGGCATATTGCTCAGGCTTCTCATTAAGTTGAATTAAAATGTTGCCTTAGACATAAACATTCATGTTCATATCCGGATCATTTGTGGCAATTACCTTCTTTGGCCATTTCTGTAAAACAGGAACAAAGGTTTTTAAAACACTTGTAATTAAATAATTGTTTTGAATAGTTTGTACTAAATATTTATTCATTTATTTTAAATACCTTATGTGTCCACATCCATTTTTGTCTTAGCTATTTTGAACTCACACATAAATAGACTTCAGATCTACAAAATCTGTGTGTACCTGCTGCTCTATGCAAAACAAGTTCTACCTAGATAAAAAATCTAAATCCAGATAGACTTCACAGTCACAGCTGACTATGACTTCCTTCTGTTGTTAAAGGATTTAGTCATAAGCTGAATTTGTAACCCTGTTAATCTTAAAGACCTATAATTTTCCCCAGTAAATGCTCCATTGTTTGGAATAAGTATTTTAGAGATACAAAAATTGGAATAACCTAGCCCAAAATAACTCTGTAGTCAGATTTCCTTCAGAATGAATGTTAGCCCTACGCAAAATCAGCAGAGGACAGAAGCTGGACCTGCTTGGACAGTATTTCACAAAATATAGTTCTCATTCCTTTTTACAAATAAAAAACCCAATAAAAATTAATGAAGGTTAGAAAAACTATCCTCACTCAGATTTTCACTCTCTCTTCCTTTTCCATCCCATTCCTTAAATAAAATAATGTATATGTTTATTTTATTAATAGATAGATATGAAGTGACTTTTTTTTTCAAAGAAAAATTTTATGAAAACATGAAGTTCAAGTAGTGAAAGATGAAAACTCTGTAATGGCAGCCATGTGTAAACTGAATGGCAGGAGTTTCAAAGCATGAAGTTTTCCTTGATTTGGTCATTAAAAATAGATGCCACAGGACAGGGACATTTAGCTTCATGCATTTTAGTCTGTTCTCAGCTTTATTACTGCAGCATATTAACTTGTCTAGTTTTAGCCATTATCTCCTTACAAAAAGCCTTTGATGATGGGCACAAAGCAGGCTCACCTGTAGAACAGAGTGTCATTTCTGAGATAAAAGCATGCTGAAACTAAATCTGGAAAATACCATTGAACTGTAGCTGTTTCCATAATTGGAGCAAAGTGTGAGGTGAACATCTCCCTTATGCAATTTTCCTATTGATCAAACTCAGGGTTCTAGAAACTTATATGAAAGATTGCTTTCAAACTATAGATCACTAAAAATAATTGATTCCCAAAGAAGAAATGCATGCCATGGTTCCAGTTCATGCAATTTCTGATTCTTGGTATAATTGTTAAGTTTTACTTCTTGATCAGTAAATAAAGCTAGCAAAAGCTGTTGGAGGAAGACGTTTTAGGCAGTGAACAGTTCCCTTTTGCAAATAACCCATCCTCATCCCCTGTACAAGAGAGGCTAGGAGGGGATTAATCTGATTATTCTTCTCTCTTCAAAGCCTTTAAAAGATAAATAATTAGAAATGCAAAATTTTATCTGTACAGGGAATGTGTGTGATGGGAGGCAGTGAGCCCAAATCCATAAAGCATTATGAGGTAAATATTGGACTGTCACTGGAGTTGATGTGGTGTTCACATACTTTCATTTAATTGTGCATATACTTCATTATGTTAGACATTACAAATGGCCCAAATCCCATGACCAGAAATATTAAGGAACAAATAGATACATTCAGAGTGGACAAACTAACAAGGAAGACAGAAAAGTAAAACAATCCACTAAGAACAAACAACAAAGGATGGATGTGGGAGAATTAGAGAGAGAGTTAATTAAAGAGTTGAAACATGACAGGGAAGCATGTACAGTATGTACAGAAAAGAATGGGAAAAGGAAAAGAGCCCGACAGACCATCAGGGCATCAAGCAAAGCATGTGGTAGCACAGGAAGCAAACAAGAGTGTTAGGAAAACCACAGTTTCATACTGACTTGATGCATTGTTGACATTAAGCTGCTAAAAATGGTGAATAATGGAGTTGAAAATATATTTCAGTCAGGACTGACAGAAATAACCACAGACATGGTTAAATGAATGTGGTAAAAGAAAGCAGTACAAGGGGGACACTACTTCTGAACCACTGACGTTAAACTTTGAAGTGAGAAGTAAGATGGTAAAAAGAATAGTGCAGCACTTTTTAGTGACTTTTACAAGTAAAATAACATATAGTGTTTTCTGTTTATGAACTAGCCATGAAAAATAGAAACTTATTTGTGCAGGACAAAGCTTTTATTTCACTAGTTTTCTGCCTTTGTTTCCCAAAAACAATCAAACACAAATAGGATCATAAATGGCACTAATTACCTTTAAAGTTAATTTTTAAGGGAGATAAGTTACAATCCTTATTCCCACTATAAAGTAATCATATTTTCATGCTACTCAGGAAACTCAGGTGACTAAAACCAGGAATTGAACAAAAGGACTGTAATATAGGTTAAATAAGAAACTATACATGTGCTGGGCATCGTTAGCAAACACAGTTTGTCTGAACAGATACTTTACAGGGGCATGGTCTGTCCTGGTTGCAGAAAGGGGTAGGGCCTAGCACCGTGTGGGCATGGCTTAATTGCTATTCTATACCATCCACATCATCCTTGGGGGTGTGGGCTCAGGGGAAGAAAAATGTGACTCTACACCACAGGTGCATCATTTTGTTCCCTTTCTTCCTCAGGGAAGTTGCCAGGATCAACACTGAAGTCTCTGTTCCTCTCCCACTGCTGCCCATCCCTTCCCAGCTCACAGAAGAACACAGCTGAGACCGAGCAGAGCTGAAAGGAGCCGAGCCCAGAGGAGCAGAGAGGACGCAATGTGAATAATCTGTTTTTCTGGGGAAAAAGGTTTTCTTCGTTGTTTTTGTTGTCTCAGGCTCAGGGAAGGGGAACACCAACTGCAGAGAGCACTCACCATCTTGTCTTTGTCTTGGGAATAACTGCGTGGCGCTACTGAGGTGTGGGAATGGCCGCTATCTTGGTTTTTGTCTTGCCAGCCATGCAGAACTGAGTCAAGGTGGTGAACAACATTTGTCTGTAAATCATCTGCTCTCTTGTTATTATTGTTGCTTTTACTGGGCATTTCTTATTCAGTTTCTGTTTGTTCTCAGAAAAATATCCGCTCAAGCCATGGTCTCTGCCTTTGTCCCTCTCTCACTGGATGGAGGGCAGGGGGAAGGGGAGCAGCTTCTTTTGAGTTTAATTCTCAGCTGGTTTTAAACCACCTCATGGTCCAATTCTGGTATTTACTGCAATCAAATTTCCTATTAAAATGCTCAATTTTCTAGCTGTACTGCTAAAGTAAGATTAAGTTTTTTAGTTGACATACGACTTTTAGCTAGTGCCATCAGCACAGCCCTGTAAGCCTCTCTATTTCTTTGTGCAGGAGAATCTGTAGATAAGTTGAAATTATATTGTCGAGGCATCTGAAGTTAGCTTGTTTATAGAGAAGACCACAATTACAGAGGAAGTGTTAGGACTCCGTACTGTCCTACATCCTTCTGATGGATGCATCAGAAATTATCGAGCACTGCTGCAAGCAAGTGCTGGCAAATTTCCTATCTGCTGGGTGACGAAGCACTCTCTAGTTTTGCCCTTAACCTGCAGCTGTAGTATTTTGAGCAGTGATGTCAGCCGATCACACAGGCTAAACAACCTTTCAATTGCCTGGGCCTTGCTTCATGGAGGACAGCTGCTGGTGATTTCTTTTTTTCCTTGAAATATTTTAAGACTATTTCCTCAGTATCTCTGGGGATTATTTGCCTCAGTTCTTTTCATGTGCAATACTTCTTTTGGTATCTGCTATATTCTAAATCACCCCATCCAGCCTCACAATAACACTGTAAGCAAAAGGGAAGAGTTTGTAGGGATAATCATGTCTTTTTTGTTACTAACATTATTTTTGGTCATGTATATAATGGTGCTAGAAATCAAGTTTTAGACTCTTAAGTATCGCCAAGAAACTGGAAAAAGGGGGAAAAACATATGGAGATCACTTTTGCAAATGTTCTTTTTGCTTTTCAGGGGCAAGGATAACTGTTTTCAGGAAAAACAAAGGTCTCTGTGCAGAAGACTGGATTTAGATGGATCTTATGTAAAAATGCAGTGGGTGGATGCCAGGCAGAATGATTACCTGATTTTGTACCTCTGCCCTATCAGAGAACTCTCTGTGCAGGAAGAGCAGAAAAGAATCATGGACACTGTGGCTGGCAGATAAGACTTTATTTTCCAGTGTGTTGCTTCAACAAAATGTAACTGTCATTCTTCAGTGAATTTAAATGAGAATGAACATATGAACCTTTATAGGTCCCAGTAAGCTGTAGCCTGTTTCTGCTACTGCACTTTGAATCTTCTGTGAATATGCACAGTATGGAAAGAACATTTTATAAACTTAGAAAAAAATCCAGAGAGAAGGATTAGAGGCTGTGACATATGAGAAGAGATTAAGACAATTTAATATACTATGCTGCTGCTGGAAGGAAAGACTATAAAGAGTGATATGACTGCATACAAATACCTCAGAGGTAAAGAATGAGTGTTACAGGGGTTGTTATAACTTTATTTACTGTAGTGTCTCTTCTACCATCAACATAGATGATTAACTCCGAGAAATATAAATTGAATAGAAAAAAATCAGAAAAAATCTGGAAATTGAATACACTGTAGAGGAATATTTAGGTAATATTTTAGGAAATACCTTTAAAGGGTAAGGCTTTTAGTGCTTCATCTTGCACCATTAATATCTTTGGGGACCTAAAAAGTGACTTGAATAAAAAATTAAGATAGGGCCCTTCAGGCAATAGTCTGAGCAAGCCAAAGAAACAGTTAATATGTGAAATTCACTTGCATTAAAGATATTTTTTAAGACCTGTGTGTGAGGGAATATCAGAGAAAGTATTAGAATGGGAAATCCTGATTTTTCTGTAGAGGTCTGTGCTAGCTGATCTAAAAGGCTTCCAAACTGACTTTCATCAAGTATTTTAAGTGTCTG
Source organism: Dicrurus megarhynchus (assembly GCA_013399195.1). NCBI lineage: Eukaryota > Metazoa > Chordata > Aves > Passeriformes > Dicruridae > Dicrurus > Dicrurus megarhynchus. The sequence continues at coordinate 763,789 of VXAD01011634.1, read as the reverse complement.
GCAAGGGTTTCTCTCTTCTGGAGAGTGAGGAGATCAGTTACTCGTTATATTCTATGTTATGGGTGCTACAAGATGTAGATGCTGTCTCCTGTCAAATGCATCACAGGGGAAGGAGGCTTCTTGTTACTACTTAACTGTAGTTAGTGCACAACAAGAATAAAGCTATTGATATATTAAATTCCACTTGGCTGAAAAATGGCTTGTTTCTATAAATATTACTGTGTGACAGACCATTTTCCTGCAGGTGTTTTCACAGCCTTAGGTGTTTCTACACCCTAAATGCCCGCTACAGAACAATAAAGCTGCTGCACAAGGGTACACTATCAAGAAACAAGTGAAAATATACACAGTTTAAATGGGCTGTTTTCCTTGTGAGAGCAATTTAATTTGAAACATTTGCTTATTTTGCATTCTATACTGTTCTCATAAACTGCCATAATTTCAGAGCACAGCCTATAATTTCATTGAAACAACTCTAGTTCTAAGATTTATGGTGGAAAACTGGTTTGAATAATAGCCAAACTACAGTAAGACTGAGTTTTACAAACATACTCCATGCTGACCCTTCTTTTGATTTAGTGGAAGTTTTGGGTGGCATTAGATGTATTGGTAGTTTCTACTACAATGCGCAGCTGTGGAAATTGTTATCTCTGGGTGCTGTGGTTGCTAAGAGCTTACACATTTCATAGGGAGATTGGAAAAATTAATGGAATAGAAATCTACTGTAGGTTATTAAATACTGACAAACCACTTCTGGAAGAGGAAATTCCTAAGCTGCACATTATTCAAAGCTAACGTAGTCTTCGGTAGAAGTGTCCTTGCCTTCATTTTACACTTGACTCTAGGCATTTGTTTTGGTCATTGGCTGAGAACAGATTTCATGCTAGGTGCAGTGAGTATGGCTGCTGTCATGAGTGAAGAACTTTCATCAATAACAGCTACTCACTTTGGTCTTTGTGTATGCCTGCAGCTCTCAGGTATTTATCTGCCTAACTCTGTGTACGATTCTGTTTCAGTCCGTACATTGTAAGGTGTCTTGAGAGCTCTTATGTTAATAAGTGGGAGACGGATTTTATAGTGTATGCACAAACAGAACTTGATGGATGACCCATTTAGTAGGGCAGGGTGTTAAAATGCACTGAATATTTTTCTTCTGTGATGAAAATAATTCTGTGTGAACAACTCTTATCTGTGTACAATTCTGATGGATGCTCAAATGCTTCTGTTTCAGGATCTGCACTATAATGTTTTCTGTGTCCATGGCTGTTATATGAACAGTGGTGCATATACTTTCCTTTGGAATCTTTGGAGAATAATAGTTAGCATTCAGGAGAAAGTCAGCACCATGAAATCTAGTCAGGTGCTACTCAGATTAGACAAAACAATGTATGTGCTTCCTGAAACTTACAGAAGAAAAAGAAGAAGAAATAGTGCTGCAAAATAATACTGACAATAGCCTATGAACAGATCACATATAAATAGACTAAATAGTGGTACAAGGAAAGGCAACTGCTTCATCAGATTTCTTCACTGGAAACAATTTGACTGCCAGCTGAACAGTGTTATCCCTAATGTGATTGACATATCACATTATTTACACTTCTCTAGGAAGAATATACCCTCTCGTTGACCTTCATGCAGTTCTGTGTCCATTAATGATTTCCTTTGGGCTTTGTCAAGGGACATGCATTGCTTCTGCATTTGAGGTTAAATAGAAAAGGGACAATTTCCTATTTAATATTATTTCTTAATTTTTAGATATCGTTATGCATTTTTTCCGAACACTTTCAGAATGAAGTCCCATTCAAAGCAGATGTTTGTTCTGCTGACTCTTCCTCAAAATTACATAGCCATTCTTAAAAATATTTGCAGTCACATAACACCAAATGTGAAAAGAGATTCCTAAGAATAGTTCCTTTAGCTGCAAATTAAAGCTTTCTAAAGCTGGTAACACAGTAAAAAGCTCTCTTGAGCCTAGTTCTATTATTCTTACACTGAGCAGCACCTTACTCTATGAGCAAATCCATATGATTTCTTTTCACCTTTGTGCTCTCTGTTTCATACTTATTAAATTGATTAAACTCAGTCTGTAACGATGAAAGTCTTTTTTCAGAGCAAGGTTTGCTGTAGGTTCTTTGCTAGAGATAATTTCATTTGACCTGCAAAACCTGGAAAGGAATTAATATAAGTTTAGTAGGTTATGTTACATATATAAATATAACTTGCATATATTAAGTTATAACACTTAAATTGCATAGAATCACAGAATCATAGGATGAGGAAAGACCTGTAGTATATTACCGTCTATCTTTAGACCTAAGTATCATATGCTTTATATATTTCATTATTAACAGACATCTGATTAGACTTTTCCTTAAGATGCCCATTTTCTGAGGTTCCCATGATGCCCTAAGGTTATCTACCACTAATCTTACCAGTTTTTATCTCTATGTGAATTATTATTCTATATATCAGTTTATGTCAGTTTCTTCTCGTCCAAACTGTCAAGAACACCAAGGTCTGAGGATACCCTTTAAAACACTTCTAATGTGTATTTGAAGAGTATTAAATCTCCACTACCACCTCCATTTTACAGGTCATACTCCCCTTTGAATTCTCTTTAAACTGAAAATAAAAATGCAAAGCTTTCAGTCTTTCTCATTGCTCATGTTCTCCAGAACTCTGATCTTTCTTCTGAAGACTATTCTATTAATCTCCACCTTTATTGACACAGAAAGCCAAAATTAACAGAGGTTAATTAACAAATTAATAACAAAATTAACAGTGCTGAATAATAGAAAAGGACTTCCTACAAGATACACTTTGCTCAGACAGCCTGATACGGAATTTCTCTGTTTCAGGAAAGTGTGCTATTTCAGCCTGAAGTATTTTATATATGTATTTTATAGATTTTGAGGAACATCATAAAATAATAAAGCCATTAGGTGAAAAATATGTGTCATTTTATATGAAACTGTCTTCATTATTAAGTCAGATGCTGTGCCCAGTCCTGAGGATGTTCTGGCCAATTTATACTCTCAACCCCTTCCACTGTATTCACACGCAATACTTAAGAGAGTAATACAAGATTCAGAGTGATATTTTGTCAATTATGGCACTTGAGCACCAGAGAGGTAATAAATACTGTATAGAGATCAATTTATGGACAAGAAATAGACAGGTTGAAGTTCAGCCCAACAAAAGGTGGGTTAAAAATGGGCAGTGAAGCATATTGAAGAGTTTGTATGGCACTCACTTCCTTTTAAAAAGATTTATAACTATCACAGCATTATTTAAGAATGTTCTCATCATTTTTTTCTGTTTTTTAAAAGTGGTTTTCATCTCATCTAATTTCAGACTTCTGTAAATTGGACATCTAATTTCAAATTATATACTTTTGGCTTTTTAATTAACAATGGGCAGATCAAAGCACATGTGGGGATCAATTCAATTATTCTACAACACCATCTGAAGGGAACTTGAAAGTACCTGTTTCTCCACATAATCTAAACCCATGGCAATCTCATACTGCCTGTGTTGGCCTTAGACAACATACCTCGAGATACCTACGTGAGACAAAGCCAATTCAAAATTTCAGGGCTAACAGATTAAGTGATTTTAAACAACCTATAGCCTCAACTACTGACAAGACAGAGGGCAGTTTTTACTTAGAATCTCGACTTGAAGAAGTTAAATTACATTTGGCATTCTGTTACATACAGTCTTTTCAATAGAGTCACATCAGATGATTAACAATATTAACATCCTAGTCTTGTAAATGTAGATCAGCAAACTGAGACAAAGAGTAAAAAACAATTTAACTCTCTTGTGTTAAGAGATCAATCTACCAAAATACCACATATATTTGTCATGGCACTTAAATGGCCTTTGGTGGATTTGAAATACCAGAAGAATAAGATATTATTTGAGATGAGGCTTGAAGTTCATGCTTGAACTTCAGTAAATGAAACAGCACTCCTTTGAGTACCAGTCTGCTGTTTGTAGATCACTGTGACAGCATGATTGGAAATGTATCATCTTTGCTGCTTTGAAGTTTTAATGCCATCCTCCTTCATTTATGTCATTAAATATAGATGTTGCAGAAGGTTACAGCCCTTTGTGATATCTTATTTGAAAAAGTGTTTTGCAGCTGGGGAGCTGTTTATGAATATATTTGGACAATGCGTTTGCATTTTATTTCATGGTAAGTTTAGCAATGATACATAATTATACTAAACAGACTAAAACCTGATAGTGAAGAAAAATAGGATCAAAGGATTGAAAGGATCTATAATTCAAACTCTATCACAAGATTTAACAATTCCTTCACTCTTTTGGCATAGTAAAGGGTGAGACTTTTGTCATATTTTCAAACTAAATCTGGAAAGTACTAAGCAATCAGATCTGACAGGAAATGTCTGATTTCAGTTTGTAAGAAGGGTTCTGGAAAAAACCCCACATATTAAGCAACACACGTAAGTATACAAAGTTTATGGAAAGAAAATCTGAAAGTGTTATTTAAAATTATTTTGTGACATATTATTTTATTATTAATATAAATATTCCTCAGAATAGAAGGATAATTAAAACTTAAGATTGAAAACCAGTAATAAATCCAAGGTAAAAGGTAATAAGAAACAAGCTAAGAATAGTAATATGACTAAAGATTATAACTATGTGAGGAAATAGGCAGTTTAATTTCTGCCAGGCAGTTTTATTAGTGTAAGTTTTGCCTTTGGCTATGAAATGAGTTATGTATGATGATTTCAGCTATTGACTTTGACTGGTAAATATGCTTCACTTATTCTTTGAGGGGAAGAAGAAACAGCTGTCCTCCAAAATTAATTGTTTTCAGTTATTCCATATCTGTGAAATACAGCCTAAGCTTTCCCACTCATAAATTAGTCTCTGTATTACTTTCATAGAGACTCAGTCACTCTTATGGTTTTAGTTTCTTTTCTTTCAGAAGACAGAAATAAACCCAAGGATCCCTGAACTCCATGATTTGTGTCCCCTGGCATTAAACACTAATGGAAAATCATCGCAATTTTGTATTAAAAAATAATAAACTTTATTCCAGTTTAAATTATTGCTATCTGACAGTGATAATTAAGCTCTCAAAGAGAATCAAAAATCTTACAGAAAATAATATTTCATGTACTTTAGCATGCTGCTGCTCATTGCATTTAATCAACAATTTACAAAGTACTTCAATTCCATGGAAGTTACTGTCAGCCCAGAAATTTGTTTTTATCTCTTCTAAGATGATTCTGACCAGAATCCATGGAATGTACACTAGCATTTTGATTTTATAGATTTTGAATTTGTAAAAGTTCCTGGCTGTCCTCCTGAGAGTTTCCTCTGGGTTGAAAACGTGAAGCTGGGAAATCTTTAAGAGTTTCCTATGCACAACTAACATGACAGCCATGGGAAATGCACTCTTTAGGAGTGCAGACCCCATCATGAGACATTTTGGTGTTAACCTACAAGCCTCAGTTCCGCAGTTTTGGAGGCTTTTTTTTTCCCAATTCTCTTATGTGCAGCTTTAAAATATTCCCATTTCCCCTCTTCTTTTGCCCACATTATCATTCACTTCCCCTCAAACAAATGTAACTTGACAGAAAGAGATTGAATGACTAATGCCATTGAGGGCACAGCCAGATTTTAGAAGCATCAGTGAGCACCATGGCTCTGTCTATACCACTCTGAAACTGAGTACTCAAGATGGGCTGTCAGTTCTTGGCTCTGCTTGTTTCCTGCCTAAAGATATTTGCTAGATATCTGTGATGATATGCTAGAGTATTATCTACCAGCAAGCCAAGCCCAAGCCCAGGGCTGACATGCTGCTGGCCTCAGTCTGTCCCCAACCTCGGGGAAGTTCTTGGGAATGCCCCTAGCTGCCCCCTGGCTGCCCTGGAGCTGGCTGGCGTGGTGGGATGGGTCCTGGCTGCCAGAACCTGCCCTGACATCCCTGGGGAGATCCTGCTTCTCCTAGCCCCAGGGAGTTACTGGCCTGTGCTGCATGCTGAGGTATTTTACTCTTTTTCATAAAATAAAAATTCAGTCAAGATCCTGTCTTGACCAACTGCCTGTCTTTGAGGTCAAAGATTAAAGATGCCTTAAAGACACTCAGAGCAGAGTGGGCAGCCTACATAAGTCAGCCTGCATATATACAATATACACAGGGTGCACCAGAGGTGTAGATGTACACAGGAATACCAATGAGGGCCATGCAGGCTGCTCTGACTGCAATTACACTCTTCAAATACACAGCCCTTTCTACTTGCTATTTTCATACTGCAAATGCATGAAGATCTTCAGAGTAAATCTGTTCTAATTTCAAATACTTATTCCATTATCTACACAAAGAAAAGTCCATTAAAATAGTAAATAGATTACCTCCAAGCATACAAAGTCTTAATCAGTGAGAAATAAATATTCTGTTGCTTAAGTTACTAGTCTTAATGTTTACATGTTAAAATAGAAGAAGAAAAACTGCTAAGTTATTCTAGCAATATCCAGCTTTGATTTGTACAGGTTTGTGCAGATTTGATCAGTGATGTTAAAAGGATGACAAATTTCACTCTTTTCTTTATTTCTGAAATTTTACTGCTTTGTTGCACCTTTTGAATATCATGCAGAGCTTCAGCTTTTTAGCATAAATATCAGCTTTCTAAGGAGAATTTTCAATAACTCTACATTTAGCTCCAAATTCTAAAACCTTTATGCAATATTTTCAAAGAGCAGAGACTAAAATCTGAAAATATTTGCTCTACAGAATGAGATTCAGTATTGTCCTCCAACATGTCAGAAAAAAGATCACAAATCCAAATCATGTTTTGAAAAGTTTCAGGTATAAAAAGCTGTATGCCTTTTTTTTCATTAACAAAATTTGTCATTTGGTTTTATAACGAGATATCAAATTGAAGTCATGCTGCAGAAACAAGCTGAGTGTTAACATAAGAGCCATTATGCAATAAGAAAGATTTTTTTTTGTCTGGTTAATGTCACAGGTATTTCAGCATGGAGTCACAAAATGTAATTCAGCATATAGCTGTTTTATTTGTTTAATTTGTTTCCTGCTTCCTAAATATCTTTTCTTCTGCACTGGAAACAAGAAGCAAAATCATGAACTTATTTTCAGATATTTTCACAGCTACCTGTGAAAATAATTCTGTTTTTTCTAGTGTGTTAAAATGGGATCATTCTAACCTGAGATAGAAAGACAGTGGTGCTTCTCTGATCCTGGAAAAAATAGCAGACTCTGATTTTATTGTAAATAAAAAAAGAGATATCACTGGTAAAATTTGAACTGTAACTTAGGGATGATCTTCCTTCACCATTTCAATGAACTTCATTTAATACATGTAGGACATTTCACTTGTGGCATCAAATAAACTTATTCTGAGTCTCAGGTCTCCACTTCAACTGATAATAATAGGTGCAAACTCGTCTTTTCAGTCACCTAAACTGAGTATCAAGTTTTCCTACACTTATTACACATACATTACTTACTCCAATCTAAAAATGCTCAACACTTTCCTATATGTAGGACAAAAGCAGCTTATGATTAAGCTCACTGTCTCAGAGAGACTGACCTGGCAATTCTTGCCTGTGCAAACCTCTCACTGAATAAAGACTTGTCTTTAAATAGTTTCGATGTTCTTTTGCTGCTGCTACATACTCTCACTGAGTCTTGCCCAAGCAGCAACTGAAATCATGTTTGTTCCTAGGCACAATAGAAACTTTATATCCCACTCTTGTACATTTTATTTATCTATTTCCGACTCTACAAGTATTCTATGATATAATCCTATTGATTACATCCTACATGAGCTCACCATTGACAAAAAAGAAAACCTCTTCCATATATCTTGCAAGCAGCAAAAAATGTCCTATGCTTCATTCTAATATGTTTTCTTTCACAGACACCATAAGCCAAGAAATGACCTTTTTCATTACTGCTTGCCATTTGATTTCCAAATTGGAAAGAGGTATTCTAACAGAATCAGGTGTATATTGTATTTGCTATTTAATGTCTTTTAAATCTAGCTGAATTCCCCAGAGTATTTGTATCACTAATAAACATGATAGTCAAATGTTTTTGACCTCTGCTGTACTGTGACTGAAGGTGACCTGTAGTACCAATCATATGAAAACTTTGCCTGTGGGCAACCAGCAAACAAGCGAAATCTTTGCAGCAAATCTGCACACCTCTTTTTAAAACTGTGACCATGCTCAGAAGTTCTAGGTAAGCACAGTGCCTCCAGGGCCTACATAATTTATGCAATTCTAGCTGATCAAAGTGAATTTGAATCTCTACAGTTGAACAAACCTGGATGCAACAGCCCTAGCTAAGCCTTCCTAATACCAGAAAAGTTTTGCTGTTCGTTCCCTTGTCCTTCTTTCCAACAATACAGACTAGTTTGGTACCAAAGCCATAACTTTGTGTCTTTTTATCTGGCCCTTAGAAAAGTTTAGCAGACTTCCCCATGTGATGACCTACACTTGGGCACTGGTTTCTTTACATATACACTATTCATACAGAAACTTCGTGGTTAGATAAAAAATCGTGACTGCAACTGAAGAAAAAACCCTTGGTTTTTATTTCTAAAACTCAAAGCATAGGGAAAAAACCCCTCTTTTGCAGTTCTCAGCAATCAGCATTTCTTTGAAGTTTCTGCTTTAGTGTGTGACATTGCAAAGATTTTTCTGTAAGATTGGCAGCAGATTAAATCACAGATTGGACAGCATCTTTCTTTGAACTTGTATGACTAGGTGATTTATTCATGAATGTCTAACAGGTAAGATTTTGATAGGTCGATTTCTATATCGTGTGTCACCTGAGCAGCTTCTGTAGTGACCAGCTGCTGATTGAGAAAAGGCTTGGCAGAACATACCAGAGAGGAATGAATCACAGAAATCTCCTTACAAAATAACAGTGTATGTTCTGCTATCCTACAGACTCGCCTGACGTTAAAGATGATAGTGGTGTATTCATGCAAAAGACACATCGCAGAGTTCACAGGCACTGTGGTATCATCCTCCCATACCTCACTGCTCTTTGTGTTCAGTCTGAAACCTTGACTATACACTTAGTAAAACATACTGGTAAAAAGACAAGCAATATGGAACAAAGATATCTTTTATTTGCAGAGGATTTTTGGTTACTGTTCAACATACTGTACTGGAAAAAATGTGGGTTTGACCATGGGAGAGCTTTACCCTTGCAAAGGAGAAGTGTATTCAGTTTGTTTCAGCAAGATGCTCTGTAATAGATGTAGCAGAAAATAGAACAGTGTAATGGCCCCTCTTGTAACTTCATATCTGCAATTTGATTATAGCACTTCTAAGTCTTAAAATAATACATTTAATTGACTTTATCATAGTGCTATTGGTCCATACTATACTTCATTCCCTAGGGTAGAACAAAAAAACCAAATATTGAATTTTAAATACAAGAAAAATACCATATCAATTAATTTGAAACAAATAATAACTAAGAGTTATACGGCATCTTTTTTCCTAGAGGTTCTCAGAGCAGACCAGAACTCTAACAACTCTCTAATTAACTTGGAAAGAAACCAGGAAAGCCAACTTTATTCTGCTCTGAAACTGAGCAGCTTCTCAAAAGAACAAAAAATTTTCATTGCAAAACTGCCAGTTTCAAAAAGAGCTGCAAGGAAATCTGATGGATTGTCAGGTTGCAGCTTTTTGTAAATGTACATAAGTAAGCAAATAAATGTATAAATAAATGAGATTATGCTAGTGCATGTCAAGTTTCAAAAATGAAAAGTATTTTTCTGCATCTACATCAGATGTAGGAACACCATTGGAACATCAGGTTTATGCAGAATTTCATTCTTTGTAAGACATACATCTATAAATGTTAGACACAACTCCTTGGAAAATACATCTGAAATTGTTATTTCAGGCTGGAGGGATGGATGAGGGTAATTCAGATGAAGATGTACCACTGATGAATTACCACAGCCACACTGTACATTTTGATCTTCAGAGGCAATTCAAGTATGGATCAGCTCAAATTGAGGTATCTCACTGTATCAGCGCATAGCAGAAAAATTTACACAACAGACTCTATTCATTATAATGCCAATAGTAGTAATAAAAAATAGTGAGATAACTTTAATGATCTTAGGAATTTCTAATAAATATACACTGCAGGAGTGAAAGAGATTCTAAGAAGCAGGAAGATAATGATAAAAGAATTCAAAAGGATGTTATAGCTAAGCAATCTTCCTTCTGTGCTGAAAGAGACAAAGTCTTATCCCATGCTAGGCATTGGATTCGTAACTAATACGGTTCCTGTAGGCCATCCCATTGCTGTTATTTCTATACAGCTGAGAGCAGTTATGTGTTTGATCATTAAAATAATGCTACAATCCTTATATTGATGTGTTAGCAAGTTAATTTTTTTCAGAGATGTTAATGTATTCTCTAAGTTGTCTTAGGGAAAAAAGCTTTCCAGCATCTTCATTGTGTTTACTTTCTGTCTGAAAAAGAAGGTAAAATATACCATTTTCTAAAAAAAATTATCTGTCAGCAATTTTTTTCTCACACAGACAAAGCCAAGAAAACAGCATTTAAAAAATCTAACATTCCAACTGAAGTATACCTCATTAGGGGTTGAATTCATACTAAGACACATAAATATCCACTACATATTAAAAGATATGAATAATTAGCTGGTATTTAAAGGGCATTTAAAAATAGTGGACATGAACATTTAAAATTATTTCTGACGAGATTTGGAGGTGGAAAACAGCCTTGAAAACTAGAATAGTACTTTGATGCCATGAGTATGCATCTTGTCTTCAAAAGAAGGCTTGATTAGGGTGTAATAACAAAACATGGAACCGCATAGCTAACAATGAAAAGAAACAAAATCTTGAACAGCTGTTCCCAAATGATCATCAAACCTACGCATTGAATGAGTCAGGGGTCTTGAGAAACAGAATCACATTTTGATTGTATCATTAAACCTCAGTACACATAAAAGAAATGGAAAATTTTCAATTTTTTTTTCCAATTTCTGGCTTAGCCTTTTTATCTCCAGCAAGACACATCCTAGATAAGTTTTAGGGTATACTACTGTGATTTAGATTTCTTCTATCAAATAACGGCATTATTGCTAGCATATAGAACCACCTGCAACATTCTAGTTCTACAGAGCCTTATGGGACTTTAAATGTTTGTTTCCTCATTGTATGCTGAACTGGTGAATATTAAGTTCAAGGAATATTTTCTGGATCATCATAATATTTTTTAAAATTAATTTATTTTGTGGTTGCTTTCCTCAAACAGTCACCTGGCTGAGCTTAGTTACAAGGTTATTCACAGACTCTATTTAAACAGCCTTACCCTATTTTTCAGCAGGATTTTGAGCCTTAGATCAGACACAACATTAAACCAGTCATGGATCTAAAATAACATGATTGCAGCCAACTAAACTAAAGAATACAACTTATATTTGAAAGAATAAGCCACTGAGTCAAATACATTTGTAAAGACAGTAAAATGACTGAATAAAACCTTATGTTTGAGGGACTCAATGCATCTACAGATACATGAAGAAAAGATGCATGAGGAATTTTTGATGTCTCTACAGAGGTGTGGTTATGCAAGTTTACAGAACCATGGAATCATAGAATGGTTTGGGTTGGAAGGGACCTTAAATATCACGTAGTTCCGAAACCTCTTTCAAGGGGAGGGACACCTTCCACTAGACCAGGCTGCTCAGAGCCCCATCCAGCCTGGCCTTGAAGCCTTACAATAAGCACAGTATTTATTTAACCCCTTGTATATCTCAAATGAAATTAATTTGGCTTTGTTTACATAGCTGAATTTAAATATTTTTTAAATACTGGTGACTTCTTTTTAGTGACACGATAGTGTCATTATTATGGCAAAGTTAGGAGAACTTCTGACAGAAAAGACTTGCAAGGTTCTCAGCATTTTTTTAAACCATCTGTTTCCATTTCCCTGTACATGGTATCTTCATTGTCTTGGAAACAACGTGTGAACTGTGAACAATTTTCTATATGGATTCAAAATCTGTGCTGCTCTGTTCAAGCTGTGTTACAGGAACCATTCAGCTGAAAGATGCTTGAAATTACAGATTTTTTTAGATTGATTTTTGGCCCCAAAGCCTCATCCCTTTTTACATTGTTACTTATTTATATATTTGTGCCAACGCACGCATATTTTCAGCCAGAGGACTTTTACAACACGTGCCTGTACATGTTTTCAAATTAAACTGTCATTCTCATAAGGAAGTCAATGACAACAAAGGAATTAACTGATGATGAACAGTATTTTGATAATCTATCCTTTGTTTATCTGTTTTCTGAAAATTCTATGCCTGTTTGCAGTCAGGCAAACATATTTTAAAATACTTCATATGTATAAATACTTATACGACAATTATGCTTCCAGGTCTTATACCTCAGTCTACAGATGTCTCTCTGAAGTTTAAAGCTATATGTCAACATGATAAAACTCCCTCCTGTCACTCAAAGCTTTAGCTCTCTTTAAGAACTTGAAAATATGGTGTCTAATTTCAGAATGAAATGAAGATAACATAATCAAAAAACCTCTCCAGACAGCTGGACTTTAACTAGCAAACGAAAAAATACCCATCAGTCTCAGCAACATCCACTGCTTCAACAATGAGGTGAGGCAAGAGCATTAATAACATTAATAAAGGGGTTTTCTTGGATTTGTTTTATTCATCACATTTTGCATAATCCTTCTTCATCTAATACAGTATTGGATAACTGGTAAAGAAGAGGAAAAAATTTCTTTTCTAAAATGTTTTTCCAACTTATTCTTTAGCATATAGCTTCCCTTGGAAATCCCTACTTTTTACATATCAGTACATTCCCATAACTTCAGTGGCTTGTCCTGTCTGGCTTTCTTGCACCAGGTTTTCATTCTGTAAATGAAGAGATGTATGTAAAGCTGTAAGTGGAAATCTTATATAAGTATATACTTTGAAATTGCATCAATAAATATAATTTCCACTTATACGTGTATATTGTACATATAAATATTTATGTTTTGATCTTTGGACAACATAGAATTGAAAGAAATTCCTTGCAGTCTTTGAGATCTGGCCTATATGTCTTGTTCTTTCACCTGAGTTGGCAGAGGCAGACATATTTTCTTATTAACTGGATGCAGTTTTGCAGGGATTATCTGCAGTTTTAGAGTCTCACAAATAGGTGGCACTAATGAATTCTTTATTTGCAGTAATTTCTATGTTCCAAGCTAGGAAAGTAAAAGTGCTTTGTGTCCTCTGACACACTCTGTATTGACCTTTGCTACCAATAGCAAATTTGAACTTAGTTATGAGGGCTGAAACAGATAAAGAGAATCCTGTTTTTCACTTCCATGAGATAAGTAACTTCTACCAAATGTAACAGGAGTTACTCACTCGAGTTTAGGAGAAGGCTGCCTACGTGCTGCATTAAAATAAGAAAAGCACATTGCTCTTTAATATAAAACATGTCTAGAGCGACATAATGTATTGACAGTTCCTATGAAAGACCTGATTAAACTAGTTGGACCTGAAATATTACCTGGCATGCTAGAAATGTCAAATAAAAATTACCTTGAAATACAAATTTGGAGTCACATTCCCTGAAGGTTTACACTGGGGTAACCTTCCTAGTGTCAATGTAATTAGGGGTGCTTTTCAAATTCAGCCATCATAAACTCTGGTTTATTAGCATTTTATGAACAAGATGCTTCCACAGATATTGTTAGGTCCCCAGGCAGAGTTGATCAGTTTATCAAAAACTCTTTGGTGCTTCCAGAGAGGGAATCTGACCACTGTCCATGCATTGCACGTGCACACCTGTAGGCAGGTGGGTATGTGTGCACATGCACAATATATGTGCATGTATTTGTAGGTACTGAATGAAGTTATATCTGCAGAAATCTTGTTTTATTTAATTTTGTCATGCAATTATAATTAAATTGTCCTGTGTGCATAATAGTACGACTAGGACCTCAGAGACAAGGAAACGATGAGAATTTAAAGATTCTTGTGAATCCAACCCTGTAGTTTAGAAGTTTTGATACTTTGGAGGGTATGACAGAAAATATTTTTAATCAAATTAGTAAATTTTTGCACTAAGGAAAAAGACGATCTCCAAACTTTTTTGGAAACAAGTGTAATCCCTAGTAAAAATAGCACACAGTTTTCAGTACCATTCAAAATTTTAAAAATTAATTTAGCAATTAGCCTTACGTTTGATAGATTGGGGATTTTAAACCAAGATAAGCTTCCAGAGATATTATTTTATGAAAAAGAAAAAAGCAAAAGGAGTTGAGCAAGACATTAGAATACTGCATGCACACAGCCTGCATTAATGTGAATGCCTTATGCATCGCAGCTGAAGGAACACAAGGAAACATCATCAATCAATCACAAAAATAATTCTCTGTGGGCCTTCCATACTATAATGAAGGTGGGAGAAATACACATTACTCTCTCTTTTGATAACTTAAGGTTCTAAATGATGTCAATGCATCAAGCATTTTTGTGCCACTTTGAGTTTGAAGATAGCAGGCAAGATCTGGTCATGTCTGTAAAATAGATGTCTATAGATAGGTGCTCTTACCTTCTAAAATAAGATGACACATTTCAAAATATCCATTAAAAATAAATCACTTGTGTAGTAGTTGACTTTGTCTGGATGCCAGGTGGCCACCAAACCATCACTCCTCTCTCAACTGGGCAGGAAAGAGAAAATATGATGGAACGTTCATAGGTTGAGATAAGAGCAGGGAGAGATCACTCAACAAATACTATAACAGACAAAACAGATTTGACTTGAGGAAATTAATTCAATTTATTGCCAATCAATTCAGAGTAGGATAAAGAGAAACAAGAACAAATCTTAAAACACTTCCCCCTGCCCCATCCTTCTTCTTCACTGCTTATTTTCCCTACTTTCCCTCCTCCATCCCCTTTGATGCAGGGGGATGGCAGATGGGGAATGGGGGCTCCAGCCTGAGGTCCTCCATGTGCTACTGGTGGATCTCTGCTTCACTGTGGACTCCATCCAGGGGCACAGCTGCGTCACCATGGCTGCACTGAAACATAGAGTTTTAAACATTAAAACATTAGGATTTTGGTTAAGGTTAGCTTTACTGAAATTAGTTAAAACAGATCTAATAAGCAAGCCCAGCTGGAGTTAATTAAGAGAATTAATGATTAGCTAGAGAGTCAGGCCTGGAATAAGTTTTTAGGATTCAATTAACCGATTGCTTGCTACCTTATATTTGTTCAGCTGCACTTGTGCTTATGATCTAAAGAAATGTAGACAGTTACTAATTTTTCATTTAAAAACCTATTAAGAGAGGGTGAAGGGAGGGACTGGAGGTCCTCCAAGAGCAATATGTATTGTCTAAAACCAGAAAGGTAGAAAGGTCAAAGTGAGGTAGAGGAGGGTTACTTCATCATTGACGAGCCCTCCCCTAATTACGGAACCACTGACTCAATTCAAGGAACTAACTAAGCATGCTTAATGATTTCTTCAGCTAATTACCATACAAAGCGGGGAGTGGGAGGTGTTAATGTTATAAATATGTATTTGTATTTTGAGTATTTTGAACCTTTGTAGATAAACAGACCTTGTAGTGCTTTGTGACTTTGCACTACATATTAGGGAGCTGTCCCATGCAGCTGCCTGGCGCTGGAATAAACATCCACTTTCTAACTTTGTTAGAGAGTCTTTGTCCGTCTCAGCTGGGTATCGATATTAGGTCAATGCCCATATTTCTATAAATCAGCACCATGGGCTGCAGAGGAATAAATCTCTGCTCCAGCACCTGAAGCACAATTTCCTCCTCCTTCTTCACTGACCTTGAGGTCTGCAGGGTTGTTGCTCTCACATATTCTCACTCCTCTCTCCTGTTGCTGTTCTGCAGCAGATTTTCCCCCTTAACTATGTTATCCTAGAGGTGCTACCACCCTTACTGATGGGTCCAGCCTTCGCCAGCACGAGATCCCACTTGGAGCCCCCTGGGATTGGCTCTGTTGTACATGGGGGAAGCTTCTGGCAGCTTCTCACAGAAACCACCCCTGTAGTTGCTCACTACCAAAACCTTGCTATGCAAACCCAATCCACAGTTGCTTCTTATATGTCCAGAAACGTGGCCATGTAGTCCATGGAAGCGTGGTTTCTGGCCCAGGCCAAAAGTGTGCCAAATCCACTTGCAAGAGATGCCAAAATTACAGTGCTTGGGCTCTGATAGTGTTAAACTTAATTTAATTCTCAAATTACTGTTTGAAACAGAGCAGCCCATACACGGTTAGGGAAAGTTTGCAGTATTATTTCAGTTACTACTGATGACAAAGTTTTACCACGAAAATTAAAATTTCAAAAATCTATGCAGAAAAGCAGGAAGAAAAGAAAAAATAAATTCAGTGTTGAGAAGTGTTCACAATGCTGTGTTTTCAAATTTCCAGAAAAGTGACAGATTTTTAAATGAATGCAATAATTTGAAAGTCAATATGTATAATATGACTGATAGATACAAGAAGCGTGGCTGCATTGTTATTGTTATATACAAGGAAACTTTGATGAGGATGTAGCAGCGACAGGTTATTGGGAGAAATTAATTACTTACGTAAAAATTATTATTTTATTATTATTTAAAATTATTACTTACTAATTTATTATTAATTAAAAACTTGCAGAAAAAGCAGAAGGGTGAGTAAGTGCCATGAAAAGAGATGATAAGCAGAGGGAGGGAAGGAGGGAAGAAAGGAGGGAGGGAGGGAGGGAAAGAAGGAAGGAAGGAAGGAAGGAAGGAAGGAAGGAAGGAAGGCAGGCAATTAGGGCAGGGGCAAAGGAGAAGAATGAGAGAGAGTGTTTATATAAGTAGCTGCTAAGAAGGTCATGCAGTGGAACAGGTTACCTTGAGAGTTAGGGGCTGTCTCCATCTTTGGAAATTTTTAGATCCAACCAGACTAAGCCTTAAACAACCTTAGAGCTGTCTCTGCTTTGAGCATGAGGTTGAGCCAGAAGCCTCCTGAGGTCCCTTCCAACCTCAATTATCTTATGATCCCAGATCCCAGCATTAACAAGAATAGCTTGGACACAAATGTACAATGGGTGCAGTTCCACTGATACAGAAGTTACTTATAAATAGTGCATCCTTGATGGAAATAGCTAAGCCTGCCCTAATCGTCATCTGATAAATATGACTTCATCCATACCCACACTGGGACAGCTACTCAGTCTTTCCAGGACAGTTAATACAGTCCACATTTTCAATGAAAAGAAACCCTATATAGCCGAGGAACAAAAAACCCAACACCTTCAGTCTACTGTAAAGAAGCAATTTACTAAAGTACCATCATCATCCATCAGCTACTAATCTTTAAATAGCAATAATTACTAAATGTTCTTGTACCTACTAAACTAGACAAAGACAGGATATAAACACATTGCTAAATCACTTAAGCAATAAATTACAATGTGTGCCTTGCAGCTCGAGTAAATACTGTTGACTTGGAGTTCACAGTAAGAATACAGAGTTGCACAAAGTTACCTTGCCTGAAGTATGAAAGCAGGTCTCTCATATTAAAGCATAATTTTTCAGGGAGAGAAATCTCTGTTCATAGATTTTTCTGAACAGTTTTTGGGAACAAAAGCACAGATACATAATTTTAAATACAGGTTACGTCTGGAAAATTTGAAAAAGAATATTTAGACGTGGGGATTAATCAGTGAAAGTGCTCCATCCGATATGAAAACCTAGTGTTATACCACTTGTTTCTGTGTTTGGAATTAATCCCTTAACCACTACTCTTGAGGCCCAAACATCTGACCATTTTTTCATGCATCTGGCCTCATCCAGACTAGAGGGCTATGTGTTGCACTGCTTGGTTTAGTTTAGCAAGCCACCGCCTTCTCAGAGAGGCAGCAGCAGGGCTGCTTAGGGCAGGGCGGCTTTTCCGCCCTCCCGTTGTCCTTCTGGATGGCCCCGCGCTCCTGCCCCAGCTGGCTGGGCTCTGCGACACAGTGACAGCAAAGGAGGCAGAAGAAGGGTCCCTGCATGACAACCTCAGAGGAACTTTTATGGTTACATGTCGTCTAGCCGGCCCCCAGAGGCAAAGAGACCTCGTGGTCAGGGAGCTGGGGGGTTTTCTCAGGGCACAGGGGCGGTACATGGGCAGAGTTGGGGTACTGGAACCAACAGGGAGAACCCAAGGGAGTGGCCAGGGCTAGGGGCAAGGGAAGAGGGGGAACGGTGTGGAAATACAGCACCACAGCTATGACAGTATTTTGGAGGACAGTGTTAAAGGCACACCTTTAAGTTGCTCTAAAACTTGAAAGACATAAAATGTGTAAAGATATGAAACTTGGTTTATCAAGACATGAAGTCAATGAAAATGGTTAGGTAATTTTTAGAAAAGGTAGTTCCGGTGCTATTGTATGCAGCTTTTTCAAAACAAACCATAAGGCATTTTTGTTAATGCACTCATTCATGCCTTTTATTTTAGTTTCATTTGCATTTGCCTCATGCTACATATTATAAAAGAAAAAGTGCTGTCTCTGTGTTGCACATAGCACACACACCAAAGGGTTGTGTTACCTGCAGTAAACACAGTGTCAAAGAAAAAGAGGCACTGACTACACCTTCAATCTCTTTGGTCTTTCTAACAACAGATTCTTTTTTAGGCTTTTGGTTTACATTGCTGCTCATTCCTCATTCAAGTATTTTTGAAGAAAGTACCTGAGTGATCATATTGTCATATTTTACTATGTCACTTTCCTCTATGAATCTCATAATCTGCTTCTCATTGCAGAATCAACTGTATATAGTCTTTAGAATAAATTTTTGTTCATTTGTGTTGTTTGTTCTCCTTTTTTATTTACAAATAACCACACTGTGTTCTTTGATAAACTCTTATGTCACAGTCATCAAACCACTACGCTGCAACAATGGAAACACTATACAGAAAAACAGGCAGCAAAAATTTTTTTAAATTTAAAAAAACTTATAAAAAGTAAGCATCTGTCAGCAGGAAAGCTTCAAACATTCAGCACATACCTGTATGAGTCAAATGTATGAACTCAAATACTCAACGTCCCTCAAAGCATTATTTAGTTCAACCATGTTTTTTTATTTAGCATACAACTACTGCCTGACAACTACTAAGTATCAGAATTTTACAGGTTTTTAACCCAAGGCACTTCCAAGCACTGTTTTGGGTATACATACCATGAACTTGGACCTCTTGGAGTCAGCTACTGGCTGGGGGCATCCAGGGCTAACTGCTTGAAAATACATGATAACATGAGCAAGTGAAGGCAAATCTGAGTTCCTCCAACTCTAAGGTAGTTAGGATGTGGGCTAGCTTCAGTTGAGGAGAAACATTAGCATCTTCAGGTCAAACTGGGCAACTCAGGGTGCTCAGAGAAGTTTTAGAGAAGCTGGGGATGCCTCATCCCTGGAAGTGTTCAAGGCCACTGGATGGGCCTTTGGGCAACCTGGTGTAATTGTAAGTGCCCCTGCCCATGGCAGGGAGTTGGAACTTGATGATCTTAAAGTCCCTTCCAACCCAAACAATTCTATGATACTATGATTGGTACAATCTTTAAAAATCGGGGTATGTGATCTTGAAATCAATTTCTGCTAGGTGTTCTGGAGACTACGATGAGTTGTGGCTGGCCAGCCCTGGACACAGCATATGTGCTTGCTGCCAGTTTTGCAGTCTTTAGGCAGTGAAAAGTCTTACAAAAACACAAGAATTTTGCCCAGGTTTTGCACAACCCATTACAGAAAATCCCTGAGTGAATCCTAGTCCTGGACACAAGAACCATGCCAATTTAAGGATTTTATAAGCTTTATTTTGATCTGTGCTTTCCTTCTTCTTTGGCTATAATCCCTGAATGAGCAGAGGTGGCAGCACCATCTATTTCCCAGGAAGGGCAGAGAGTGGTGGCTGGCTCCTGGGGAGCCCTAGTATTTCACTTTTCCAGAACTCATTAATGAACTGATCACAGAAAGGAAACAAATTATCATTAACACCAAAAAGAAAAAAAAAAAAAAAAAGGAAACCATGAAATCCCAGCAACCAAAAATCCCCCAAACCTAAATCCCAGCCCCAAACCCTACCACCATTCTCATGTGAACAGGAGGCTGTAATCTAAACAGTGTCCTGTCTTGGGCTCCAGAACTTGATCATTCATGGAGGTCCTTACCTCTTTTTGGCCTGGTTTCAACTAGCACTGTCCCAGTCTCCTAGCCCAGCAATCACTTTTAATAAGTGAGCCCAGGTATGGCCACCTTGTTCTGGATATAAAGGATTTTAATGACACGGAACAATCACCTCTCTGCCAGGGAACACTCCCTGCCCTCTTTTATTTACAGATACAGCTGTGAATTCAATGAGCTAATAATGAGTAATGGTGCAATTTTGTGCTGGGAAGAGAAACAAAAGGAAACATTGGATAATGAAAAAAAGAAAACTCAATGCCAAAAGCCATGGGAACAGGCTGGAGAGTAGCAAATGAAGCTCATAAAATTATTTCTCTATTTAGATCACAAAGATTTTGAAGCATGATCTGAGAAATAAATAACAACAATAAATGTTTAAAAGGAAACCCTTTTGAAAAAGAAACAAAGAAAAACTGTTTTAAAGGCACAGGGTTTTCCATGTAAACAGAGATCTCAAGGGCTGGAGCAGCAGAACCAGAAGCAATATAAGCTCATTTCTGAAAGCCAGGCATAAAAGTAGGACTTGCAGGGTCTCAGTCTGTTGCCTGGATTTGAGACAAAAAGGCTTCTCGCAGTAGGGAATATGCTCTGTAGTGTACTGTGTCCAGGCTCCTGTCTCCACATCTCAACACTACTGAAATTTCTTCTGAGGCAAAAACTGTAGGAAGTTTGCTGTCCCAAAATCAAGAGAATAAATTGTTCCAAACAGTAGGAATTAGTCTGTGTTCTTTAAGGCACTAAATAGGAAAATAAACAAAAAGTAGATTGGAAATGAAAGCTTCGTGAGTGACAGACAGGACTGATGGTTATCTGGTATATTGCCTCTGTGTTTCACAGTTTTATACCATTATTCAGACATCTTCTGAGAAAAAGTGTGTCTGCAGTTACCAGCATCTCCCCCTCACTTTGCTGTCTTCTTTAAAATAAATGCTATTGATCAGTAGAAGTCTTTTCTGAAATTGGCGGAAAGGTATGAGCCTCTTAAAACTCTCTTATTAAGGTTGAATATGACTGGAAAGGAGAATTGATTCGTACTAGATTTATATCCGTTAGCTTTTTGTTGCAATTCCCTATTTTTAACATTTCATTACACACCTTCAGAAGCTATTTTTTCTTCTTTTTATTTCATTCTCTGGATTTTGCTTTTGATATCCTGAAAGACAGATAGATCTTTCCTATTTTTATTCTAAACATTATTTTGTACATACAAATTTGTAACCAACTAAATCTTGCAATTTTTTTTTTTTCCCAGAGGAACCTGAGTCAACTGTGTCCAGATTGTTTTGTTAGCTATGTTTAAAATTACTGCAGAACATATAAGTTTGTGAATGTATGTGTCTTCATATCAACACATAAATCTTCAGTCAGGTCAGATTGCTTTGAGTGTGAAAACTGGCAGGCTTTGCTTAAAAGACTGAAAAGAAAAGAAAGTTGGAAGGAGAATGTTTTGAAAATTATTTCTAGACAAGTGCCACAGTTAAAGGGAACAGGCTGAAATAAATCAGAACTTCTGACTGCCCAGACTGCTAGTGTTCTCTAGCAGTTGCTGTTTAAGACCCCAAACAATGGTTCGGTGCAGGACAAAAAAAGAGTGTTTTGAGTCTGAAGCCAACTGTTCAAGAAACTCAGCCCTCCTCAGTACCACACCTTTTTTGTCAGCTAAGAGAAGTCATCTGGCATATATATTTAGATTTCCATTTTAAAAGGGGGATTTCTGAAATACTTTTTGAAAATTGTTGATTAGAAAGTTTCTGTTGCCTTTAACAAGAATAAAGGAAGGCTTAAACTGTATCAGGCCAGTCAGGTCTTTAGAATAGATCTCCATAGTAACCACTCATATATATTTGGGTGTTTCTCTAAAACAGCAGAGTGAGTTACTAATGCTGTCTGTATTTCTTTCATTGTCTTCAGCTCTGTTTGAACCCTGAGGGCTCAGCATTGTGTCTGAACAAATATTTTACAATTACTATTTTCTAAAACAAATGTATCTTTGAGTTGCCTGAAGTTAATATTGAATTTAAGCTGAGTTAGAAGAAAGAACAGTGTTTGGAAACGTGAAAAAGCCAACTCAGGCTACAACCATGAGCAGGTGAGGCATGATTTGTAAAAGGTAAGGAAAGTATTGCCTGCCTCTGAACATCTCTGAAAAATTTCTTAACCAGTGGGCTGAAAATTACCTCTGTGGTGAATGAAATAATGAATTTACAACTTTTGGTCATACAAACCTAGATTTTTTTCTCATTTCTCCTGTTTGGGAAAAATAAAATTCTAGAAAAATGTCTAAAAATGAAAGTATAATGTTTTGTTTCACTTCTTAGTTCATCTGTGAAATTAAGCCATATAACATATAAAATTCAACAAATAAATAAACAAATAAACCCATGTACACTGTTGTTTATCTTTGAATATAATGAAATGTAAGCATTTCTCCCAATATGATTTCCTGAATATTTGATTTGGGCTATGCATATAGCCATTGCTAAACTGGAGTTTATTTGAAGCTGTTTTGATTTTAAAAAATGTATTTCTCGCACTTTATTTCAAAAGTGAGATACTTAATAACTGTGGGGGAATAGGGTTGTTATTTGTTTTGTTTAGTTTAATTTTTTTTTAATTGTTCTGACTCCTGGTCTCAAACCCAATTATAAAGCAGTTTATCAAAAAGGTATTTGGTACGTCATGCAAAATGAAGCATAGATCCTCTCCAGTGCAACTTTTGAATTTCTGAATCTGTTGTAATTTTTCTTTAACACTTTTTTTCTCCTTTAAATGGCTATTTTACATCAGAATACAATCAAGTTCTTAGACCTTTCTTCTTAATTTCATCAAAATGCTAGTGAGCTCTGTTTGTTCAGCTTTTAAAGAAAATTAACTGCATCTTGACGAACAGTCTAATGATGGATATAAAGTTCTCAACCTTTTAAAGCTTAATATAATTCCTCTAAAAATATGTTTAAGCAAACAATGTAGAATTTTCTTTGCCTGATATTTAAATAATAATAATAATAACAACAACAGTAATAATAAGAAACCCCACAACGCGATAACATTTAATTTATTTGATGACCATGGTTAAATGTGAATATCAAACTGGAGAATGTTCAGAGAGATGCTAGAAGAGCAAGCTTGCTCCTTTGCAGGTTTATGTTCCTATGGAGAGTTTAATAAATATCCTTCTTGTGAATCACACAATTTTTGAGATGATTGAAGCGAAAAGAAAAAAAAAGCAATTAAAATAAGAATTATCAAAAAATACATGCACAGCTGAAGAAATTATTTAACCTTCAATTATTTAATATTTGGGTTGTTTTTAGTCCATAATCTTTAGCAGGAATACAATGCTATCCCTTACTGAGCTCTGGGTTCTTAAAGGCAATTATTATGCTCAAATGTCTAAACCCTGGTCCTGAGCTTGTGCTCTGGCCTTCCAGGGCAAGTACAAAAAACTGAGGATACAGGAAACAACTTCATGAGGGTGGACACTGGTTACGGGTGATCAGTCAGACTATAATCAGGCAGAATATCATCTCTAAAAATTGTATCAACTGATCTGACTGGAAAAGACTCACTTATTGTTCCATGACCTGTAAATAGATCCTATAATTGCATTTAAAAAATGTTACACATTGCAGCCTTCTCATGCAGAAAAAACTGCAGTGAATGCATGATGAAGGTTGAAGATATCTTATTAAAACAAAACTAGACTAGTGCTGGAGTAAGTAATAGTTACTTACCAGTGAGTACAGTAAACATCTGACATTACAAAGTGAATGTGTAGGTTCACTGCCATGAAATAACCCTGCAGATATCTGTAAATCTCTTTCTATGCTTTTCTAAAGTGACCCTAAGTTCTATAAATGGTACAGATGAATAAGAATATCTGCTTAAGGTGCTTGATATGCAATGACATAAGGCATGACCTGCTGTGTAAAAGTAGCTTTTTCAGGAAGTCAGGACTGATCCCACCATTCATCCCTCAGCTCCCTCCTGGGTTGCTTTGTAGGTGCCTCAGCCCTGGGGATCCTGTGTGCCATTTGAGGGACACATGACAACAGCCAGCCTTGGTCTCAGGAAGGAACCCAGCAACCTGCTCTTGAGGCATCCTCAGCAGTCAGTCTCAGAGACAGGTCTTTAGAAGTTGATGCTTGTGTATATATATATTTTTTAAATACTATTTTATTTTAAATATTCTTATATAATCAATTTGATTTTAAATATTATTGCAAATAAAACTGGAGATTCGGTTTGATACACCAAATTTTCTTTTCATTTCACCAAACATTCAGTTGTTTTTCATGTTTGACTTATTGCAGATATATTTGGGAGTTCTGTTGTTTTTTGGAGTATTTTATTCATCAACAAACCAAAATCCTAATTATACGGACATTTCTTTTAAAGTAACTGGGCCGTATGGAAATCGCTTCTTACTGCTTGACAGCTAATGATACGTTTCTGTATAAAAACATGAAGATTTATTACCATTCTGAAAAAAATCATTATTTTCTATCTAATATAACAGTAGGTGTTCCCATTATCCATGTAAATGGTTAGTTGTTTTAAAGCTTACCAAGCTCTTGAGCTCAGTAACGTATTAAGGCAATGACTTCTACCAGTTAAACAGATTTCCACTGTGAAAAACAGATGTCTTGTCATGAGCTACAAACCTGTTCCCATAAATTTACTTTAATTTCACATTTAAAGGCATAAACTAAAGTCTTTGAGTTTGCTGTTTCATTTAATACTCCTACAGCTTTATGTAGATCTCTATGGGAATGTATTATTACCTTTTAAATCTTTCTTTCTTTGTGGTAAAAAATAACACTTTTAACAAAAGGGGTTACCAAAGCAGGTTAGTCACAAATAAACTTTGGGATGAAACCAGAGAGAAAAGTTCCATAGGAGCTTTCATATATGTAAGAATTATCAAGGACAAGCCCTCAGGTAGAGATGAAAGGTTGGAATTCATAACTACTTTAGCCAGAATCCAGGTAATTTGGAAGAGAAGGAAAAATATCAAGACTTTCAATAACTCTTGTGCTTTCAATAACTCTTGATGGCATGGCTGTCTGTGGTTTACTTCATAAGGAAGGTAAGAGTTTCTTCATTCTCCAGTGAGTCTGACTGCATGTATGAGGCATTAAAATGCGCAGGTTGAAAGCTTTCAAGAGAAGATCAGTCTCTAGACCCACCACTGTGTCAAAGTGGTTGAACTGAATTTGCTTATAGCCCAGTGAATTGAGTTTTGACTTCCTGACCTCTTTTGGTTTCACATCAGATGTCAAGCCCTCACAATACTGCTGCTGGTAAGGTTATTTTCTTGATATACCTCAATAACATGAGTCTCTTCAAAGGACTTCTAAAATCACAGTTTTCATAACCTAACAGGAAAGAATTTGCAACTACAGCAATTTCTGTGATTGTTGGTATTCAAGCAGAACTCTCCTTTTTTGACAGATGACATTAATAGAAAAGAGCCATGGGGAAGAAAATTGGTTTGTCCAGTTTTACGGCTAAAGAAGTATTCCCAGAATTAGAAAATGAGGGAATCCTTCCCATTTATTCTCATAAGTACTGAGTACATTATTAAACAGGCTTGTGCAAATAGGCCTATAAGAATAAAATAAACAGTGCAAGAGGCCATGTTGTGTCTCTGAAGCTAACTTTTAGTCTGTCTCTGTGCCTATGAATTGTTTGGGAGACTTGACCTGAGGCAGAAGCAATAAATGATTGCTCTGACAGTGGGTCACCTCTTGTGCTGCTTAAGCGGCTGGTATGTGCATACAGCACAGGGACACTGGTGCAAGTGACATTTGTGTGGCACTCCTAGGCTAATATATCTGTGTTGACATCATGCTGATGGAGCTGGATTGCTGTTCTTGGTTGGGGCATATTTCCTCTATTTCAATCTCTCACTAATAAAAGGAATACGAAGTAAGGAAGGAAGGGGGATGGTACATCCTTTGTCAATGCTAGTTGTTTAAATCAAAAGCCATAGTAGAAATTGTTCTTTTTTTCTTTGCACTTGAGAGGTGTTAGTATTTAGATCACAGCTGGGTGTTTTAGGATGCTGTGGTGCTTCAGCAGTCTGGCTGATTTTAAATAAGAAGGACAACTGAACACTTTTTAGTTTGACCTTAGAAAAACAACACCTTTTTCATGAATCATGGAACCATATAGGTTGGAAAAGAGCTCTAAATCATTGAGTCCAACCATCAACCAAGCAAATCTGTGTAACTTGAATGTGATGTAGAAGAAGATAATTTCTGAGTCTGGGATGTGCCTAACAATTTCTGAAAACTCTGAAGTAATTCATTATACTTAGTATGGAAATTATCATCCTGGAGGAAGTCCATGATGTTGTGAACACGGATGGGATTTAACTCAGCTTAGTTTTCCTGTCATGGAGCAGGGTGACATCAAGATAAGAAAAAATTTCTCACATTGAGCTGATAAACTAATTGGCTCAGTCACATAATTACTGATAGTGCGATGTGCTGATCCTGCCATCAGGTACTTTGCCCTGCTCTCAAGCCACTAAAACCTAATATAGAGCAAATTATCTCAGTACATCATCTGCTTGAGGGCCCCACTGCAATCACATTTGCAGACAGACTGAGGACATACAAGTGTCTTCATTCATTATAAGTGTCTCTAGCACCTCAACAGAAGACCATCAACCATACCTTGGCTTCGGAAGAAAAATGACACTGCCATGCTAAACTGGAAACTGTGGTTGTAGCTCATAAGTGTATTTATTTCCACAGTTGTAGTTAAACTACTAGAGTAATAGGAACAACATGAACATCAAAATCATACCTTAAGAAAGCTGAAAAAAACAATAAGATTTAAGGTCAATATTAGTAGTCTTTGTCTAATGTTGTGTCTCATATGCTGAACTTCCATACTATTTATAGCTCATTCTGTGAGAGTTGAAGTAATATATTCCCTTGACAGACCTGTACTTCAAGTATATTTATGAGGTGGGTTTTTATTAATAAGAGAAGTCAGACGGAAGTGTCTACATTTCACAAGAGATGAAGCCAAGATGAAAAAGGGGCTAGCAACCTCCTATTTTTTAGGAGTACATCTTGAATCACCCTCCCCCGCTTGCTGATGGAACACCATGAGGTTCCCAGGGTGTGTGGAATTGCAGCTTATTCACGTCTGTAGAAGAGAGCTCAAAAGCCTTCAAGAACCAAAGTGACCTTGCAAATGATGGTGTGTCCTGAATAAACTCACATTCCTAAAGACACGCTAACAAAGTAGGTTTCAGCTTTATACTTAATATCTCAAATTATCTGATGAATGATATCCTTAATTTAGTAACATTTATGTCAACAAACAACAGTATGCAATTTCTGCTAAATGACAATCATGTTTTACTCAATTTCTATAATAAATTGATCAATCTACGTAGAGTCATGCTTTCCCCTCTCCCTAATTCTTTCTGAGACAACCATCCATTCTGAATGGTGAAAGGATTCTTCACTACTTAAATAATTAAATTCTTCACTACTTAAATAATTAAATTAAAAAAATGGAACTCATGAAAGAAATTAGACTACTAAAGATCTTGCTTTTTTATCTGTGGCTCTAAATATCCCGCCAGAACCTGCTAAGTGTAAAATATTTCCCTTTTAAAAGTATGCCTATACCAGGATTTAATTTTAAGATGAATATTTTTCATCCTGAGTATGCTACATAAATTGCATCACCTTAAAATCTAGTTTTATAGTACAAGTAGCCAGGATTGAAAATTATTCTTATTTATTTGTTCACTGAAAAGCAGCCAAATATGTGCAATAAGTACTTTCATTGATTTCATATATTCATATATACTTTCATGTGGATCTCGCAAAAGGAAATATATTGATAGGAAGGGAACAATGCACTAAGGAAAGAGGAAGGCGGTTTTAGGAGAACAGTTCTGTGGGCAAACGGACCTCAAAAGTAGAGCATAACACGAATTCTGTCTGGGTGTTATTTGTCAAAATGTGCCGACAGCCACAGTACCCGAAAGTCCCAGCCAGGCATGGCTACCAATATGCTGAGCAGCACACAAACTGACAGGGTAGCCCTGTGTCCCAGAGGGTTTGCACTCTGGTTTTCAAGGTACTTTACTGCAAGAGGGATGGGTAAATGGAGTGTGAAAGAACCACTAGTAGGATAATATACTTAAGATGGAAGCTGGTATAAACTTAACAATGGACTTTTGCAGAGCAGTCTTTAAAACTCTCATATCTGAGCTTCCTACCACTGTCTGATGACTATTTCTTTTTGTCAGCTTGCAGCTTTGCCCACTAATAAATACAGAAGGATACTGCCCAAGTCACCATCTGGCATTTTGTGAAACTGGTTTGAAACTACTGAAGTAGCATCAATAAGAAATAAAAGCTGTGTATTCTAAGAGAAAGAACATAACTTTTGAAAGAGAGACTGGCTGCCATTCTGATATAAGAAAGGTGAGGTCTGCTCTGCCATGAAAATTTACTCAAATTTATCAAATTTATAATAATTTAAAATACTTTATTTTGAAAATATATGACTGAGATATAATTTCCTTTGTTACTAAACATAATTGAACAAGGAAAGTCTGAATTCAGGTTATTTCTTCTCTAAGTTTATCATGAAAAGCAAATAATAATCTTCAACCACTTAGTGAAATGTTTTGTTATTACAAAAAGAGAAATGTTTTGTTGCTTTCATATTATTCTAGCATAGATTTTTTAGTTCTTCTGTTAATGGCAATGCTTTTTAAATAGATATAACTACTTATATTTTTCTGAACATCGTAATCAATACATATATCTTTTAAGTATAACTCTAAACCTTATTTTTACTACAAAACTCGCTGTTGAGTTATAAAATTCAGAATGACCAAATGATCACAGATAACAAGCGCTTAAAATGTATTGTGCATAATTATTAGATTCTTTTTCCATTTGCCCTTCTGCTTCCTGCTGTCTCTGTTGCTCACCAGTGAGTTATACATTTAAGAGGAGGAAAGACATCTATTGACTGCAGAGTTGAATTCAGTTAATATGCCTCACTCTAGCAGGACAATGCATGTAACACAGCAGGCCTAATTTGCTGTCCATCTCTAGCTATGAACATTGCCACCAAATGTCTGCAGTCAAGTGGTTTTCATTACACTCAAATTCTGTGGTGTGGAATTCTCTGCAAAATTTAATGACCCAAGTTCTTATTTGAAAAAGTACTCTTTTACCATGGCATTCTACTTGAGCACCACACGCAAGTGAAGTATATAAAAAAGTAGATCCACTGAAAAAAATGAAAGTGCAGCCTGTCATAGTATCTGAAACAGAGTGTAACCAATGAAACGCTTTTCTAAAGGAGCAGCAAAGGAGCAACTTGGTAGCTTTTATATGTAAATATATATATTCCCTGAGAATAGGTTCTTCCAATTGATTGCCGAGTCCATGAGAACACCGGTGCATTATTTTCTGGAAGCAGAAAGCATGGCTGTGTCTTTGAGAGGTGAATTCTGCTGAATGGGTGAGGTTATTGTTATGTTTAAAGCAAAAAGAGAAATTCAGCAGGGGAACCTTTTTCTTAAAATAGTTGCCACAGTAATAAGAACCCTGTTTTATGGCTGGTTTATCAAAGGTGCTGCACACAAAAAACCTCTGCTCTATTCAATATCTTGTTCTCATTATTTTTGTTGCTAGTAGCACTAATCATTCTTCTATTCTCAAACCAAGCACTGACATTGTGAATTCACTGTTGAATTTCCTGAAGAGGAAGGAGGAAAAAAAAGAATTAAGCAATTTTTTATTTGTATAAACCTTTTGGGATCATTTATTAAGAGATCAAGGTTGCAGCACATCCATGAACACACCTAATTGTCCTAACTATCTATAAAATTCTTTAAGTGGAAGCTCTTTTCTGTGATCAGCTCCTTTGCTGCTTTGGTAAGAGCTAGGAAGAGGAGGATGTGTTCTGGTCCATGCTGCAATTTACAGCGCACAGAGAAGTAGCTGCTCTTTTGGCTTGAACAGAGCCACTCAGAGAGTCGGTAGTTCAGGCTTATGAAGGGTCTGACAACAACTCAGCCTTCCTTAACACACATGGGTGTAGGAGCTGAAAATAGACAACTATATTTTCAGAGGATAGTTAGACTCTTTCCATTTTAGAGTATATCATTATATGATGTACTGTTTAAATGACTAAGTTGCAAGTAAATCAGTATTCATACTGTAATCAGTAATTCCATATCTGAAAGGGTAGAAAAAAACTTTACCAGACTTCTGTGTTTCTGCTAGAAAAGGGCTATAGCTTTAATGGTAAACTGAAGGATGCCTGGACATGTGGCCTACTTAAAAAGGTATCTTAACCTCTGAAAGTGCCAGCATTTAAATTACAAGCTGGGAAAATTACCTAACCTCTCAACACCTGAGCCTTGCATGGAACTATTATTTAAAGTGCTAAAATCATAGTAAGAACCTACATGACAGTCCAGTTCCCAGACTTTTACTGTGCCCTGGCATTGCTCTGGCTAGCAGTGAGGTTGTAGCCTGTTCTTCTTAGGAATATCTCTGAGAAGAAAACTTAAAGGTCTTCAGGGAAGTAAAAAATCTATTTGGAAGAAAGTAGCTTACTCAAAAAACCTCTCAAAATATACACAGCAATATCAAGTGTGTTCCTGTGCAAGTGTGTGTAATCCTGCACTTTAAATTCAGCTAGAAACTGGACCAGAAACACAAAGTAAAATGTCAATAAAAGATTTAAACAAATTTTGAGATTTTGCTATTATACACAAACTGGAAGCATGTCTAATCCTTTCTAAATCCAGTCAATTCAAATGGAAAGCAATACATGTAATGATAGGAAAGAAAGATCGCTTTAAGGACATTGGTTTTTACAAAAGTGTTAACTAACATCTGCAAACCACAATTGATGGTTATGAAAATGACAAAGAGGAGGATGATGATGTTGATGAAGAAGAAAGTAATAATAAAAGAACACTTCATTATGTAGAAAGCTTCTCCGTACCCAAGGAATAATGCCAACATCAAGGTGAAATGACTACAATGCTTTAAAAAACCTCCTCAAATCTGATTGGCTTCTGGTTTTTTGTCAGCAAAATGTTGACCAAGTGTCGCACGCGGACACGAAGGAAGACACGTATACTCACGCTCTCACAGCAGGTGAAAGGGCCAAGAAGAAGGAAGCCTCTTTATTCAGACAGTTATATACCTTCTTAACAATCACTGTGGATTGGATGGTGGATATTACCACCCCTCAATCACACTGGTCAAAGGAATTATCCATCAAACATCTCCGCCCAGGAGAAAGAATGAAAACAATAAGGACAGTTAGACAAACATAGCTGTGTTTACAGAAGAGTGCGTGAGAACTTCTATCACAGAATTAAAAGCATCCAAGCACTGCAGAAATCAGGGCGACAACCAAGAAAATTCCTTTTACTCCTCATTTGGATGGCATGACCTATGAAAAATGTAGCATTCAACAAAACCATTTGAAGTGCTGCAATCTAAGGATGGTGCCCCTAATGGTACCAGCACCGTGAACAATATCATTAAAAACTGTGTACCTCCTATGGTCATTGTTCCCACAGTTATGTGAGCCCCATTAAGCCTGAGGTCAAATTTAAACTGAGAATTTGGAGACAAACCTCTCGAGCTAAAAAATAATGCAAATTGCCTTGGGATTATTACAAAAAGAGAAATGGAGACATATCTTACCTTGTACCTTTGTCATTACAGAAAGAGTAAATACCCTGGAAGGAAAAGAGAGAAGTGGGGGGGAAATAGGCTGATGATAGCTAATGATTTAATAGTGAGTTATATTAAATGTTGAGAATGTAGTCATACAAGACCAATATTATTGCTACCTGCATTTTTTAACTCTAGTGGCTGAATTACACTGTGTGATTACTTACTAGTACAAGACATGAATCTGGCAGCTGCTATTGAATTTTACCTGACACCATTCAGTATCAAATAACATGCTTTTCCCTATTATTTTTTAATATTACAAGAAAAAAAGAACTTGCTGTTGGCAAATAATAGAAAAGAATTAGAAAAGCACATTTTTCTTCCCCAGTTTGTCAGTTCAGTCTGCATCACAAAAGAGAAATTGAGAAAACAAAATGGAAAACTACTTATGGTTATTTTAACACATGTAAGAAACAATTCAAATGAAGGTAAATTCAGCAATTTATGGATAGCCATTATTACATATCAAAGTTCTTATTATTCAAAAGGAAAAACAACCCCTACAATGATTAAAGTGACAAATCTTCCCTTCTTAAATTAAGTATTTTTTATGTTACATGTAATTCACAAAGTAAAACTCTGCCTTACAGTAAAGCACATTCATTGTTTCAAACTCACATTCATTAATTCAATGCTACTAAGAGGCTGAGTTTAAAAGATATGGTGAAGTAACCACATAAATTCATAAATTTATGATCATCTTTTTTCCATAGATGTGAAAGCTTTTACAAAATTAGAATGTTTTTTTCTTTCATTTTTTTTCAGGGTAGAAATGAATATTTAAATAGCTGTTTCCAGATACAGTTTTGTGACTTTGTGGGACTGAAAATTTCTAATGAGGTTTATGTAGCCCTTAGACAAATTACTATAGTAGCCTTTTTACTGTTTTCTATGAAAAAATGTAGGCCAGTCAGCATCACCCAAACTTCTGTCTCAAATAAAGCACACTCTGTTCCACTTCTGACAGCAATGTGTGTGCTCCATTAATGGGGTGCTTGCTTGCACAAGCAGGTCTGTATTAAGTAGGAGTACAGTTATATCTAACAGCAGTCTATATTGTTAAAAGAAGGTTGTTAATTCTAGAAATGCACTGAAGCATATTTAAAATAAAAAAATCACACCATATGTAACTGTTGGTATGAGACTAAGACAGGAACCTAGGATTTTATTAGACCAGTTCTCACTTTTCTCAGAACACTTTGTAAAGGGCAATTACTTCATATGGACTTATGCTGCATCAAGTTTAAGATAATTGCAATGTTTTCATAGAAATAATTGAAAAAAAAAAAAAGTGGGTAAGAGCTGGCATGTAATTTGTGTGCAGTGGCATAGTTAGTCACAACTTTAATTGCTACCAGTAGCAAAACTATCCTTATCCAGGTTTGTATTAAGCACTGTAAAAATGCATGGGAGAAAAAACTTTTGTTGGGGCACATCCCTAGGGCAGAGAAGGGAATCCCAGCTCCATAAACACACTCGGCTGTTCATACATGGTTGTTGCTCCTGCTCCCTTCCTGGACACTGGACACACAGTACTGAGTCATTCAAATGATACATGTAAGCCACCTCTTTGCAGTGGATGATGTTTTGTTCTTCCTCTTGCTGATTTTTTCAGCAGAGTAGCTAGTAATAGTCTTTCCTACTTTTTTATAGGGACCATGCTCTTTCCTGTACCACCATTTTCCTGAGCTTTGGCTTCTGCATCCTTCCAGCTGAACCACCCCCACAGTGTCCATTCAATGATAACCCCATCGTCATTCACAGAATCTCCTGTTAGCTCCCACACCATATGGATCTCCAATCCCATGCACAAAACATCCTCCTCTACAGTGCACAGATCTATGCTCGCTGCCAGGACAGCTGTGTGCTCACTAGCACAGCTCTGCCAGCATTTTGGGATCAGCAGACACCAGTATTCTCACACTGTCTCACTACTGTAGTGTCTTACTAATGGTGGAATCATGGCAGATGTAGAACAGAAAGTTCAAGAGATTGTGTCAGGACGGGGTGGAATTATATTTAATGGGGAAAACCTCCTCGTAATTCTTAATAGTAAAGGAGTGAAAATGAGAATTCCCCCAGAAAGTTTCTTTTACAAAGATGTATTAAAAGCACTGTGGGTATTTAAGTTAGCTGCGCAAAAGTCAGTGGCTGCCTGAATCCTGCATAGAGAGTGCTTAGCCTCAGGAACACACTTTGGGTGCATAAATTCCAGGAAGCTAAGTATGTTTTGTGTAAAAATAGAAATGTGCCCATTTATGAAGTTTGAAATGACTAATTATGAGAATTATGAAGTGTCTCTTTGCTCTTTCAGGGTGAAGTAGAGAGATTAGAAATTCCTGATTTGCATAGGGCATTCATCATAACAAGTACAGAGAACACAGAGAGAATTAGGTAGAATATATATAGATAGGGCTGATAAATACAGGAACATAAACTTGCTCTTATAAGCAAATTTCTTTTTTTTTTTTTTT